>CM031233.1:46784473-47129473 GCA_018340775.1 Taxus wallichiana var. yunnanensis
GAATTTCTCAAATCTAGGTCTAAACGTGTGAATGGAAGAATGATAATTTTATTTTATCCTTGACTGAATTTATTTGACTAAGTAAATCATCGGGATGATGATTATTTTTAGGAGGGAGGTATGTAACATCTCTAGCATGATTGATTCTTGTGATGACTTCCACTCTTGATGGTGCAAACGTTGACAGGTGATTTGTCTTAGGAAGGTGTACTCTTATGACTTTTGGAAATCATGTTTGCATTGGATAATGAATCATTTGTTGAAAAGGTTCACTCTGTTGTGATTTTTTCTTTCTTGAAAATGAGGCCATTCATCTCTTTGTTCAACTTAAATTCACTTTTAAAGATGATGAACTTGTATTTCAGTTTCCATAACTTATTCAGTGTAAACAAAAACACCTTGGATCAATTCCATTGATCCAAGGTATGCTTCAGTTCTTCTTACCTTTCATCTTGCTGTCTTGGCGTTCTGAAAGGAAAGACAAAGATGGACTGGGCCTTGTTTTGGTTATAGTTGTGAAGGACCCTTCTTCGGGATCCCGCTTAGCATCAGGCTTTTGATGATAGGCCTAGGTCTTCTTGTTATTGTTAAGGCGCTGAGTGGCATATAGGGACCTTGGACCTAATAATATAACACTAAGGTTGAGACCCTAGCCTAAGGGTTAAATCTAACCTAAGTTGGTATGTTCTATGTTTATTAAGTTTGAAAAAAACTAAGGTAACTAAAGACTTACCTAAGAACCTAGGTTGATTTTCTAACCTAATGTTGATCTAACCTAAGTCATTTCTAACCTAAGGGGTACCTATGGATGACATGACAAGTTGTATTGTCGGTGGCATCAGTTTTCAAGGCATTAAATGGGAATTGATTTCGGTTTTAATATGAAGGACTGCCAACTTTGGTAGAGGCATAAAGAAACTAAGGGATGCTTAGTTGGCATCTCCACCAAGTTTAAGTTGCATGAAAATTTTGAAAATAGAGGCATCACCAAACATAGATGGCGGTGGCATGGAGAAAAAGGAGGGAATTGTTGTCCTTTGCATTTAATGACTTCATTTTTGGTGAAGAAACCACCTAGGAAAATGCATGGTGGGTTTTTGCATGGTTGTTTTGGTCTTTCAGTTCATTTCGAGCTCGAGCTCTACATGATTTTTTTTTTAGTTCGTCAAATCTTCAATTCGACTCTACTTGACTGGTTATTTTTCATTACTTGGAGCTATTTTGGTCTCTGTGGAAACTATAAGAAGAAGGAATTTTGTTGGCGATCGTGAAAAGGAAGAAGTTATTGAAGCTTTCTTGAAGATATCCTGCGAATAAAAAAGAGAAGCGTTATCAGGCATGATAGGCTCTACCCATTAAGTTGTTTTTCTTTTACTTAAATATTTCATTAAAAGAACTCTGCTCTTAGGAAATGAATGGGTTGTTGATGAATGTTATGATCTTGCTTTTGATGCTTGTATTATTCAATGTTTATTTCTGTTTGATTCCACTATCATGATGGAAGATCTGTTTTAGGGTTTTAAATTCCTTGTTTGGAAATTTCAAAGATATGCTTAACTTCTGTTTGCATTGGGAAGAAGTTGTAACTACTTATACTTTTGTTGAGTTGTGTTAAACTCATGAGTAACTTGTTTTAAGGGATATTGTTTGAGCACTTATGAGAGAATAATTCGAGATATGAACTATAGAGTAACTCGACTATTATCTAAACTTGAATGAATCCTTGAGGGAAATATACTTTTGCATTTCTAGGTTTAACCTATCTTCTGAGTTTGTTTTCGATCACAAAACTTGTGATCGTGTCATCATTTCCTTTATCTCTCTTTGTGGTTATAAATCTGGGTTGGGTTTTATCCTTCCTATTTCAATTGTCTGTTTCAGTGGTTATTAAGGATGATGCAATGATTTGAGTTGGGATTTGTAAGGAAGCTTTAGTCTGTTAAGACTTGTTATTAATTTTCATTCACCAATAAAGGATGGGTAAGTTTACCGTGTTATCTCCTTGAAAGGAAGTTGTTGCTTGAAAAGGGTAATTTAATGAAGTGTTATTTTGTTTGTTTATTATTTTGGGAAACTTGGTAACTCCTGTAATTGATGTAATTAATGTGTAGAAGGGGAAGTTATCTTCGGTTTAAGCTCTTGTGTTACAATTGTTGTTATCGACTTGTAAGTTGAGTAGTTACTTGGACATTAATGGTTGATTTGTCAGTTCATTTTCTTGGCCTTTGGCCATCGAACTTGTTTTGGTTATTTCTTCAAAAGAAGGCACAAGTATTTCTGTTTAGGGAATTTTGTTAGAGCCTTAGCCTTATCATAATTTGATCATGTTTTTCTTTACTTCACTTGGGTGTAGAAAGACTGTTAAGAATTACTATTCTGACGATTCTCTCCTTCCTCCACCATGTCTGAGGATGTGTTTACCTAAAAATTATTGGATAATGTGCTATTGTTACTCCCCTTTGAACAATGAAAGTTCATGGATGTTTGTGGCTCATAGTTTATTCTCTTTTTTGAGACTATAGTATTTCATTTTGATCACTGATTGTCTTCTATTTAGGAATTACATTAGAAGACAATAGATAATGGACTTGACTGTTGGTATTCTTGTTTTTAGAATGCTCTTTTTCTAATCCTGCTTTGAACGTTGAATTTACAATCTCTCTCTCCTTTGATTCTCTTCCTATATTAATATTGAAAAAGGGACTGACCACTTTAGTCTATTCTTAATACCTTCACTGGGACTTGCTTGAATAATTAAGCTTGATGGTGATAAGATAGGTTAGCTAAAGCAAGGGATTGCATAGTGAATCATTATGATTGGTTGGAAAATTATGAGAAGTCTCTTATTGGGTGAAAACATATTTGAATGTTGTAGGAACTGTATCTGATTGTTAAAATCCCTTCATTCACCTATTTGAATTTATCCTTGGTTGTATTGTATCTCGTTTGAGATTGTGTGATTAGTTTCAATTGCGTGCTAAATTGATTTCATCCTTTGTAAAAAGTTTGTTTAGAGTTGGACCTAAACTCAGATTGGTTTCTAATCCTGAGTTAGGATGAAGAATTCTTAAATAAGAAACTCTTTACTAAATATGTAGTTGATTCATCCTAACTTATTCCAATGTTTAATTGAACTTGGCATCTCATATTCTAGGATGTAATTAAGAGAAATAAATGTTGAGATAGAGGTATTATTGTGATATCAAATGTTGACCTATTCCTTAGAGTTAGAAAGGATAGTTATCTTCTCATGATAGATAGGATTATTTGAGAAGTGAATTATGAAATGACATTTGCAAGGCAAAGTGGAATTTGATGAAATAAGTACTTATCTGGATTAATGCTTAATTGCTTTTATTATAAAACAATATTTGAAAGTTGAAGTTGTTTACATTATGAGCTATTCTAAATTATGATATGGTTTATTACCTTACCTCTCTTTATTTCTTGTGGCTAGTATTTCTTTTGGTATGTCTTTTTGTAATGCTTTAACTGTTTCATAAAAGCAGAGTTCTCTTTATGAAACAGTTAGCTAAAAGCACATCTTTTTAATGCTTAGTGCTTATCATGCTCAGTTCGATGAACTGACCTATGCTAGAAATTTTTGTAGATGGAATTCGTAAGTGATGAAAGGAGAAAATACCTTTAAGAACTTATATTTGTTTATCAAGAGGTTGGATATTTTATGATGAAATATGGATCATTATTAAAATGTATTTTTTGAAATGGAAGTTGTCTTTGTAATTGATCTTGATATTGTTGTTTGACTCTAGAAATGTTTGAATTGTGTGGACTTAAATGTATGAATCCCATTTTATGAATGAAAGAGTTGTGGGTTTGTTTGAACATAATGTGTAATCCTTGTGGGTATTTTGTGAATGGAAATGATAAGCTTATTTCTATTTCTTTTATATATATCTGTAATATACCCTCTTGGGTTGGTTTTAAAATGAATTAGAGGTTAAGGGTACTAGATGTACTACCCTTTTTATTAATGGCAACTTATGAAGTTGACATACATGTTTGGGCATTCAACTAAATCAATATGGCTTACTAAAACAATGGTGTTGAGTATATGAAACCATGATAAAAACTTGCAATATTATTATGGGGTTATAAATGAACCCTAACCCTTTATAGGGAAAAAGGGAAGGCAAATCCCCTATGTAATGATTAATAGACTGTTTTAAGAGCTATAAGAATTGAATCTAAATATTATCTTGGATAGAGAATGCTTCCTCTTGATTAATTCCTTAATCTGATTAAGAATAATGTAAAGAAAATATTAAGGATTAGACTTCATCCCAATGAAGTCTAATAAGGAAAGAATTGATCCGAACTTAAACAAGTTAAGGCTTGGATATGCAAGTTAAGTTAATATCACTGTTAAGTATGTTGAATCTATTTGTGAAACATAAATAAGAATGTTAATGGATTAAAAATCAAAACTTATGAAATGGTTAGGGGGAAGATGTATCTACATACCAACTCTAATTACATTTTATAGCTCTTAAAACAATCTTAATGGTTAATATTTGCCTTCCCTGTTCCCTATAAAGGGTTAGGGTTCAATTAACCCTTTATAAGGAAAATTTAATAAGTCCTTAACTTCTTTCCATGGTATGTTCATCCAGATGAGGTGAACTCAGTCGGATGTTGGCACACGCCAACTATAGTATAGTACCTTCATGAAGACTTGGGTCTTCATGAGGATATTGTGTTGCAGTTGACATGTTGCAACACCCTTCAGAGTTTAGTCATCCATATTTACATAAATATGACTTGGTCACAGTTCTACCTAGGTAGAGTTAGGGGTATGATCTAGTGCTAGGGTCATCTCACAATGACTTAGGGTAACTAGACACATGCAATCGACTTAGGTCGATTGGGTATGTCTATGTACCCTTAGTCACCGTGAGTAGTCCTCCACACTAGACTATGTTGCTAACCTTGGCTAGGGCTAAACCTTGAACAAGTGGACTAACAGGAGTCAGTAAAGACCAATCTAGATAACATATGAAGTGGGGTGAAGGATATATTCTATTTAATGAGTATGTTGTCTAGGAATATAAACATGAACAGTATGTTTAAAAATTTTTGGCAAAAGTATCGCAAGTTGTTGGTTGTGTTGTCCTATATCACCTAGTTTAAGAAGTGAGATTTCATATGAATATTGGTAATAGATATTTAGATAGGCCTCTTAAATAGAACACTTAATACCTCGAAAAGGGTAAGGGAACCAAGTATACATAGTATACAAATTATTAAGTTAACATGAGAGATTGGTATGATACTTGAGTCATTTAGAGTTACGTATGGTTTTCTATTATGAGATTGATTGGCTTAGAATGTGTGTTCTAAATTATGATTATTTAGAACAGAGAACATTATTCAAAAAAATCCCTTGTTTCTAAAGTCTTAAAGTGGGAATGTTACATGCATTCTTCAAGAAATCCCAAATTCACCTAGAGGGATTGACTTGAATTTCCTAACTCACCTATGGAATTGAGTTAACATCTACTAGGAGGTCATCAAATTGAATCATTAGATCTGGGTGCCTTTGAAGGGTAAAATTGAAAATTTTGACACGGGGTATCGTTGTCATGCTTGAAAATTGTAAATTTTCCTTTTACACATTTGTATGAATAAAATACTATAGGATTTCTTTATTTTCATGCTCTTTTCTCTCCTTATCTCCTGGGAATTGATAAATTAGGACTATATAGTCCCATTTCCTTCCCTAGAGTAGTTTAATGCTAGGATTAGGTAGAGGAACCAACCTTCTCTAGAGACCCATCTCAAGTAGTAAGTCCCACAACTTGAGATATGGTCTAATGTTACCCAATTACACCAATTTCCTCATTTGAAAATGCTAGCAAATCGTAGGGTGTTGTAATTTGGTGATAACAACCTATACTTAGGAGGTTAATGTATGATAATGTAAATATGAGAGATGTGTTGATGTTAGAGGGTAGTGTGAGTACCATGCCCCCAAATTTTGTGAAATTGAAGGACCTTGAAAATTAAGGAGAAAGACAAAGGTCCTCCATCTAATGCTTGTGGTGCTCAAAGCATATGGCCATGCACTAGTACTGGTGGTATAGTAAATAGACAACACAGGTGACTGAAGTCTATGTGTATGTGATGGATGATTATATGAAAAGTGTGTAGGCATAAATAAATTTGTATGTGAGGAAAAACATGGAAGAAAATGAGGTGGTGATTTATGTCGAGATGCAGTAACTATGTGAGGAATGAGCCTATGCCGACATATAGGACTAGCTAAGTGGTGAGGTCGCATAGGTTTCATGTGAGTAGGTGAACCAGGATTAGATTGCAATTTGAGTAACATGGATTATAATGTACTAGATGAAGTAGGAGATGCATTAATTGGTCCTTGATAATATGACGTCCATGGAGTAGATGGAATTACACTTTCCATAAAAATGACTTGATTATTATGAATGAATTTGAGTAGAAAATGATTCATAAAGATGATGAACTTAGACCTATGGATCTAATTGAGGCACGGAAGTATGTCATAAACATCAACTACTTGTCCAATAAGGAAAAGTAGAAGCATAATAAGAGGACCTACCGTAATGTGAAGTTTGATGACACCATATGAATTGTGCATCGGATATGAAATTTTTGACAATGGATAGCCAATAGCAATGAGAAGTGGAAAAAAACATGCACTATTGGGCCAAGACAGGTCAAATTTAGTATTATTGATAGAAATGGATGTGATGGAAGTATTAATATGTAAGTGATTAGGTGTGAAAACCACATGATAATAATTATTAGAGAAGAAGATGATCGGTGGAGAAGTGTCTATATGCACAATGAGAAAGACAAGTGTCCCTGATGCAGGAGGAGGCAATGTGTGATATACATACTTAGCTGAAGATTCAGACCCTTTTGTGTCATGTTTTGGTAGAGGGTTGTTAAAGATTTTTGTTTTATGATTTTCATTGACAGGTGGAGAAACCATAGGTTCTAGAAGCTCAATTTTACTATTATCAATCAAACCCTAAATGAGAAATCAAAGTCAAAAGCAATGATCTATAGAGTGTCCTATACACTGATGATAATTGAAATGGGAATTTTCATTGAAATTGCTTCCTTTTGGTCGAGATGGATCTATTTGTAGTGGATAAGGTAGTGTAATGAGGTTACTATTGACAATTTGTGGTAGTAAAATATGTGTAGGTACACTAAAATTGGTGAATATACATCGATGCGGTTGTGATTAAATCTCCTTAGTAGTAGATACTACGTTGATGGTAACTTTTGTGTTGGTGGGTTTAGTTGTAGATGGTTTAAATGTTGACTTACTTTGAAAATGTGTAGAGGACGATGCTTTCTCTTGGTATTTAATCTTTCTTATAGCTAAGAGCTTGGTTTCACAAAGTTTAAGAGTATGAAAAAGTTGATCAAATGAAGGAGAGGTCTCAAAGAGAACACTCTCCTAGAGAGGTGGTAAGAGACTTTGAATAAGTTTTGAAAATTAGCGTCTATAAGCACATTTTACATCTTGTAATGCAAGACATAATCCACTAAGTGTTCATTAGATCCCTGTTTAAGTTATGTAAGTTGGGCATAAGAGATCTTAGAGCCGATGTTGATAGAGAAGTGAGTAAGAAAAGCATTGGCTAGATGCGTGAAATATGTTACCGAATGGACATTCGGTCATAGAACCATCGCATTGCATAATCTTATAAACTACAAGGAAAGAGCTTAGCTAGTATGGTATGGTCATCTACATAGTCTAGGCATGCTATATGAAAAGCTTGAAGATGCTCTTTTGGTTCACCATGACCTTTAAAGATGAGAAATTTTGGATATATGAAGTTAGGTGGAAATGGATATGTAAAAATGCTAGGTACAAAAGGAATATGCAATAGTGAAGTACAAATCAAAATGGTGATGCACTAGAGGTACTAATTCAGAGCTTACGGATCTGTGTTCGCATATCCTAATATAAAGAATTTAAATCAAGACTATTAGAAGAAGAGACAATTTGTGTATTGTGAATGTTAAGGTGAATGGAGAGAGTGGTAGTGGTAGGAATGAGAGATAAAACATAGGTAGGTGTAGTGGAGGCCATGGGAGCGAAAGAGTGAGAAACTATAGAGGTTGAAGCATCACGAGTGTTCTTAGAGGCCATAATGGTGGACTTAATAACTAAGAACTACACTACATCTCAAACCCAATGTAGTTCTAGGTGTGTGTGTGTGTGTTTGTAATTGTGCCCTAGGTACTCTTATGTGTGTCACACTTTGTGGGTAGTGACCAATAACTAGATGTAGAATGTAAATAATGTTTGCATGGAATATAATAAACTACCATCCTATAAAGTGTTATGCAGATGAATAAGCCTTTGTCCTTTATGATGCAGCTAGATGGATGTGAATGGATTAGTAGAAACCTTTGATGGATGTAACCTTAGGTGTTCATAGTAAGTTCTTAGTGCTTTGTCCCTCATTATGGTCACATAACTTTATATTTATATGGTTCTCTTTCTTTAATTTCATAATTAACCCCAAAAAGTCTGACCACCAAAAATTAAGAAGCTCAAATGGCTAAAAAGTGCCCAAAAAGTGAGCTCCTGAGAAAGTGAAAAGAGGATCGGGGCAGCCGGAAGGGACTAGGGTGCAGGGGCATCCCGATCTGATCGGGTGCCCAAGTCGAAAATAGGAAAACGTAACATGGAAGTAAAAACTAGGCAAGTACTAGTGTAAGATCGAAAGTAGCAACAGAAAACAATGCAAGGTGTCCGAAGGCATAGGTTGATTAGTACTCCTTTTAACTTAAGAACCATATAAATAGTATTATGGGACTGAGACTAAATAATTACCCAAGGTACGTGATTTTGTGTCTACGCATGGTAGGATCTTCACAAACAACAATTTTCTCCATTCTCGACATTTTTTCATGACTACTATAGTTGATCAAATATTTTTGTTTAGACCAAGATACCTCCCTCACTATGGAAAAATATTTACTTTGGAAAGAGGTTGTCTAGAATGATAGCTGATCAAAAACTTCATCTCTTGGTGATCATCTTATTCTTCATAGTTGTTTTCATTCATCGGTGATGTAAACTAATCTCAAAACTTTATCATTGTGATTTAGGAAATGAACGTGACATGGATTTGTTCCTTGATAGATTCACCTTCAAAATCTAATTTTTCTTTGAAATCTGATTTTTTTGTTTTTTGGAATATATAATTTTCTAGAGATCTTTATGGGTGTATAAGGGAAGATCTCTCCCTCGTGGATTCTCTAAAAACTATGGGAAAATACTTTTTGTGTGGAAAATTACTGGGTTTTTACAGATAGTAGTACGGGCTAAGTCCCTCCTTTTGTATGAGGATGCTCCCATTATTGAATAAAAAATACTTTAATGTATCTAGAAGCTATAGGGTGGCCAATATGTTGGGATCACACACAAAAATCCATTGAATCTACAACAAATTGCTTATACAAAGTACAAGGGAGGAAATTATAGTTAAGAGAGGTAAATGGGATTTGGGTAAATAAGGGGAGAGGCGGTTATTATTATGAGTACGCACTAGCAGAGTTCACACACAATAACCTAGTTCAGTCTGCATCCAATTATAAGAACACAAAAATGCAAACCATGACAAGATACAAGAAATCATAGAAACATAAGTCCATGGATTCATTCATCAAAGGCTAATACACATTTCTTGGTTTTACAATATTATCACATATGCAAAGCTGGAAAGAGAGAGTAGAGGAACATAAAACAAGAAATAGAATAATTGTATATTTTATTGCTTGATGTATAAGTGGAACTCTCAACAACATGTATTTAATGTAATACCACTTTCTACTTCATCAAAACTAGGAAAAAAATGTCAACTCATTAATGATAGATAATGCCTTCAATGAATTTATCATGCAATATTTTAATTCCAACATTAAAAGTTTATTAAATCCCTTAAGTTCTCTTTCTCTCTAATGAAGAACATCATTTAAAACAAAAAATGAATTATTCCATCTTTAATTAATGTTTATAATCCAGCCAGAAATCCATGATAATCATGTGTGACCAAGCGAGGGTTCGATCTTACTCGATCCCCTCAAGCACTCGTAAAGAGCCAATATACCTAGTATATCATTTAGTTAAACCTTTTAAAGGTTCGATAATTTCTATCTTCTTAATGTATCCTCTTGAGCATAACACATTTTAAAAGAAGAAATGTTGATCGGATAATGCAATTAGTCATTTGCACTACCATGGCCGTATTTTAGGGCATCGTCTTTAGCTAGCCTTATTTCGATACCACACACTAGCCACATCAAACATGTCCCTACATTCACCGCACATTTGTCTCATTCATAATATCAAGATTTTTTTCATTCTTAATTTATTACGTTTACTGTTTAACAAATTAAGAATTCATTAACATCCATCATTAGTTACTTAGGTTGACTTAGAATACTAAGACAAATAAGTACATATGTACCCTTAAGTATACTTAATTAATTGTGTGTCATTTGTAATTTTTAAGGTACTATGAGTGAGATATCATTAGTTATGATCATCTCTTTTGTAATTAATGCAACATTAGATTGTTGATTTCATTAGTAGGATTTATCATTGAGCTGATTATTAATCTATATTCATATATATTTAAATGTAAAATTAAACATGTTGTTAGGTTAAAAATTTATAAGTGTTTCTTAACAATATTATAATGTTTTCCATATTTAATGGTTCAAATGTCTTGTTAGAGTTAATTTTTTCAATGTATTTTAATGTATCGTATTAAATTATATCGATAATCAAATCATATGTAAATATTAAATAAACTATACTTATCATATTACAATCATATTCTGCCATAATTTCAGCAACATAACACTTTGTAAAATCAAGGCGTGTTGTAGAAACAACTCCATTATTCATCTCATGGAGGTCAAACCTCATTTAAAATACATATGATATCAAAACAATAATAAAAAAAAACAGGTCATACAATTCCTTTAACTCCCACGAAGTAAATAATTTCACTTTCAAAAGATTACAATATCCTTTATTACATAAGTCTAAATCAATACGACATCAATCGGATATGGAAATCCATTATGTACCCTTTTTCATAATTCTCAAAAAACTTGCAACCTAAAAATGTTATAGTACAAAAATGTACATGGTCAATTCTATCAAAACTAGCATGGTTTAAATAATTCCCTAGCTAGCTATTCATTACAAAATAATAGAATAATATCTATCTTGATTTAATCATATCTCATAATGTAGTACCATGAACAAGTTTAAGAACTCAAGATCTATTTTCTAGAAATTATGAACATGTTCCAACTCTCTGTAATTGTATTTCCTTTTTCTATGTTTATCAAATCTCTTCAAGTAATTCGTAAAAATTACATATTCCATCTTACTTAATCATTATGTATCTTAACCAATAATTCCATTTGGCTTTGTTTAACAAAGTGGGAGGAGCTTGAGAGGCGGGGGTGTAGGCCACCCTTGTTCCATTAAAAATTGATGACCTTGTGGCTAGAAGTTTCAATACTCATAACTCTGAGAATCTATTGGGGGTTTTAAACCAGAATGCTTTGCATACTGATTATGGTGGCTCCATTCAAGATCATGTTGATTTAGAGAATTTTGGACATGGTGCCCCTATTCGGGTTTCATGGTCTAGGTCGGGGAAATTCGGTAGTGTACGAGCTAATTCTTGAGGTTGGTTTGTAGTCCTAGCTTCATTCAAGTTAGAAGATTAATAAACCCCTAATCACTCTTTCAAGGATGTGGTACGGGGTTTCGGTAATATGAATAGGGGTTTGTAGGAATCCAAACATAATAATCCTATGGATTATGTTAAATCTACCCCATCTGTGAGCTTTAGCGAGGAGGTGGTTCAACTTGAATCAGATTTCAAGAGGAATGGTATGATTTACATATTTGACAACTTTTTTCCAGATTTTCCTACACTTCATTCCCGGATTTCGAATCATTGGGGTCCATGCTTGGAAGGTAAGCTACATATTTGCTAGTGCATGTGGTTTTTTCATTATTGTATTTGCAATAGCCTCTAATAGCGATCTAATTATTGGGAAAGTATGGGAATTTGAATCCCACATGATTTTTATGAAACCTTGGTTTCCTTTGTTTAACCTAGTTTTAGATACTTTCCAAGTTAAACTGGTATGGATTCATCTTCCTTACTTGCCCCTCCAATTTTGGTTGGAGAGTTGTTTAATCTTATTATTGTAACAATCTAGGGAAATGTTTAGCCATTGACCCAAAACTGAGGATTTTGAGTACACTACTTATTTTAGAATATTGGTTAATATGTATACTTTTTGGATTCCCTACCATTATTGAACTTAAAGTTGAAGATAGAACTTGGATTCAAAATCTAGATTATGAAGGGTTTCCATTTCATTGTAAAATGATTTTCTCTAGGACATTTATCATCATATTTTCATTTCGTTAGAAAACATGCCAAAGGTAGAATCTCTTGGTGGAAGCACTCTAATACTAGCCACTTGGTTGTAAATGATCCACTAGATTGTGAACTGACTTCGTTTTGAGAAATCAGTTGACCTAGAAGAGGTGGAAGTGCAACAATAATGTAAGAATGTATCGATCCCATGATACAATGGAAAACATTGAAGTATTGATTCTAATCCATAACTATGATAATGTAAATCCAAATATGGAAGAGGTTTGGAAAATTTTCAGTTGTAAAAATAAAGGCACAATATCTCCCCTTAATATGCAACTTAGATCCAAAAGCAAGGGGCCACATTGTTGAGATTTTTACGGGTTTTGTATTACTGTTTGTTTGTTTTTTGTTGCTATTATTTTGATTTCTAGTGCCATTGGTAGAGGTTGGTATGTTTTGTCTCTAATTTTCTTATATTCTTTCTCCATTTATGGGGTAGGGTCACCTTAAGCCTTTTTTACCATTAATAAAAAATTAGTCTAATGGCTCCTTTAATGTCTCGCATTCTTATGTTGAACCAAACATATGATACGTTTTCCTTCTTAACTTTTTCATTATCCAAGTAAAGTCAAAAACATTAATTTCACAATGTTCATCAATTTTCCAATGATGTTACCCAATAAATACTAATCCTATTGTTTTCCCAAATGGCACACAATCAATATGGGTCACTTGCATATAAGATTAAATATAACCATTATCAATTTATTTATTGTTAATTCCTAGCACTAGTGGTTAGTTTTCTAATTCACAAAAACAATATCGAATGCAAAAGCATGAACCAAAGTACCTACCATCTAGTAACCTATCAATTCTTGCTTGCATTAATCTTCTTCATGATTCTTAAAAATGATTGGATTCAATCAAACCCACATCAAACAACAACAGTTTGACTCGCATGTTGATACAATTCAATAATTTAAATCATCCTTATAGACCATTATCATCATCATGGGGTTGGTCAAAGTCTCCCCCATTATATATTTAACAATACAACAATTAATACGTGCTTTTATAAAACATGCATGATAATTGATAAATCAATAATATTTTAATAACTAAAACATAGGTGATCAAAACAACTAAGGGCTCAAATAAAATTAGTCAACCTTTTAGGTTAGTTCAGTGTTCGACCATGCTCAATGATTCTTACACTTAGGGTATGGTCCCTAGGCCATTTATAATTACATATAAACCTTATACATTACCTTCCCAGTAACTTCTCACTATACTAGTGGTCGAATTTAAATTAATAAATTATGGATTCAACCATGCCCATATTTTTAGGGCTTTATCCTATTAGAAATGACAATGGAAATGTTGCATCCAAACATAAATCAAATTAGATCAAATATATTTTTACAATGTAATAGTAAATATGATCTCATAATGAGTCAAGGTAGTATCTAGTTATCAACATAGCGAAAGGCAAAAAGAAAAATATATTCGATAACAACGTAAGTATAGAAAGTTCATTGATATCTCAATATCAACTATCAACATAGGTGCAACATTACTATCAAGGCCAAAGTACATAAGTAACCATGCACATACCAAATTATCCCATCTCATTCATCAAGTAAATTTCACAACAATATTCAATTCCGATTCAACAATCAATCAATAACCCATGCACTAAAATAACATATCTAGTAAGGTAATTACATATAACAATAAGCCAAGACAAGAATAATTCGTATATGCCAAATCCTATACGAATACATGGCGATAGCATTCTTTCGTAGTTGTGCATGCAACTATGCATAAGTGTGTGTATATTTTTAGGGTACACATGCGTACATGTAGTTGCATACTCAACTACGCAATAGGGTTTCTTACCCTGCCATCGTAAACCATTTACCATTTAGCAATTTATCCTTTCGATAACATAAACAAAAATTGTGGGATGTGACATTTAATCAATAATTTCCAACCCCTTGGAATGAAGAATCCATTCCGATTTACAACATTACAATATGTCATTTCATCTACCCCCCCACACTGAATCTTCACTGTGACCTTTCATATTCCTAGAAGCAAGTCTTTTCTTATCATTATAAAAGGATTCTTACAATGTTCACTTAAGTGAATAGGACAAATTATAAAAAGTACATTCTCAATTGAAAATTATGATATATATATATATATATATATATATATATATATATATATATATATATATATATATATATATAAAGATAAGATAGAAAGTGAGTGATTGATTGATTTATTGCTGATGAAGAACTTTATGATTTATGATCCTTGAGAAAGAGATTCTAGAGTGATATTTTATCCTTTGAGTTATTTATTTAACTCAAAACTACATGTGCAACCTTATCTTCTTCTCGAAATGCCGATGCAACTCAACACTTTGATCCATGCCCATAGAACATATTTGATCTTCTTGCATTCTTAGAAATCCATTCTTAGTGATCCCTTGAAATTTTGGATATGGAGCTTCTGATGTTGACAAGGGACATTAAGATATCTTCATTGAAGGAAAGAGAATCACCTGCCTCTTTCTTGACCAACTCTTGGAAGGAAACAATGAGTTCTTTTGATGATGACTTCTTGTTAAGTGGAGGAAATCCAAGTATTTGAACACACTTGCAGAATTCTTTCAAAATCTTACAAGCCTATTGTTCACCAGATTCAAGTTCAAATATGACATCTACTATCATACCATATCTTTCATCTATGATGCAGACCCAAACTAGAGACAAGTTCTCAAAGAATTGACATGGACACATTATTACTCATGGGAGTGTAAGATTCAAGGGATATCATCTCGATCAAAAATGAGAACACCTCATCCTAATGAATATTCTCTTTTATAATCTCCTCCCTTGATTTCTTTACTTCCATCAAAGTGACAAGAATATACTTGATTAGATAGGTGACCTCATGAAACAATGTCTTACTTTTCTTGATGATCTTCTCTATCCATCTCTCGATAGCCTTCCTCAGTGCCATATAGTTTTGTGCCTTCTTGATCAACTTAGGGTTATAGATATATATTGGAGGAATGTCTTACATAGGAAGGGAATGTGTAGAATAAGGCATTAACAAATATTGAATGTAAGCACTTGAGATTTATTACATGTTACTCCAATTATTCGTTTATACTCTTCATTTCGAGCAAAAAGATAGGTAGAGGATGTTGGCCATTATGTATTTTTGTTGTCATTGTTGTCAAATTCATTGATGTAAAATGGTGTCATGAGTTCATGTAAATCTCTATTATGTGGTTGTGAGGTGTCAAACATGAAGGTTGATTAGTAATGTCCACATTTGGTGAGTTTTATGGTGTTCGGAGCATGTTTCAAGTTGAACTAATTCATAATATATGTACTCCTAAGTTGGTTGGAGAGTTTCATGAGGTCATACATGGTGATAAATGTGTGTTACAAATTTATAAGGGTCTGCATGAGGTCATCATGGTCAATTCATGAGTTATCATGATTGAGTCAGTTATTCCATGCCTATTCCTAGCCCCGAGCATGCAAGAATGAGTTGGAGTCATGTGTTTTAGAGCTAATAATCCACTATGGAACATGGTAGAAACATGGTGATAGTGTACATGAGGTGTATGGTGATTTTCAGGTCATAAATTAGAGGTATGATGCATGTTTGAGGTCCTTGGGAAGCAAAAAGTGAGGAACATGCAAGTATGAATAGGTAAGTCTTAATGTCTAAAGAGTTTCAGAGATATTTGAAATATATAGTTAGAATTTAAAGTTATATTATGTTTTCATGATGCTTCATGACAATTTTTAGGTCAAAGTGAAGAATATTTTGCAAGATATGTTAAATTTGGTAAAACTCGACATTCTAGAGTGTCTTTTTTAAGTCAAAGTTTAAATTCGATGCTCATTGTGAGATGTGTGTTTTTCATGGTGACCTGATATATTTGGAATATATTTTTATTTTAGTTATGAATCTTTCACAAAAATAATGAGGTGGTTTTATCATCACATTTTTATGAACAATTGTTAAGAAGGTGAGTTGGTTTGAAATCCTAGCTAAACCCTAGCTAGAAGCAATAGTTATCCATATTTTTCCCCTTGGGTTAAATTGGTCAGCCACGACCCCACACAGTAGAAACCAGAGAAATCACATTCAAATCCTATAATTAGGAAATGATCAAATGACCCCGTGTAAGAAGAAATTCAAGAAACGACTCTATTAAGAAAACCCATGCTTCAAATCTAGCAAACAGATTACATGCGGGCTCGAAAATGGAATAACAAGGTTAGGGTAGGAGGCCGAGTAGTGTCAAAAGAACCAGAGGCTCAAAGGAAAATAAACAAATGAAGATTTGAAGTCTTCGGGCTTCACAAATGGTTTAGAACGGGCCCAAAAATGACTAAGTATGGAGGAGACAATGAGGGAGCCAAGTGTCCAAATGACGCACCTCCAAAGATTAAATCCAAAGGGGTAGACCCAAATGAGTGCCAAGCTTCCACATATCTAGAGCCCCAAAAATTTTCACCAACCATTGAAAAGTCTTTGACTTAGCGGAGGGTGTCAAGTGTCTTAACGACGCACATTCAAAAGAGGGATCCGAGCCGGAGACTCTAACTTCATGAAGCCCTCCACTTGGAAAATGGTCAACGAGAGGTCAAAAAAGAGAGCAGACTCCAAAATTACTAAGTATAGAGTGTAGGAGAAAGGCACCAAGTGTTAACCTGACGCTCCTTCAAAGGTAAAATCCTGAGCAGGTTTTTAGTGAGCGTAGAGCCTCCACGCGTCCGGTTTCGTAAAGGGACAAGGTCGGGTTGAATAGTCAAAGCATTGAGACAGGCTAGTGGAGGGTGCCAAGTGTCAACACGATGCTAGTTCAAGAGAAAAATTAAGGGAAGGTTTCCAAACAAGCACCAAGCCACCACGTGGACCTTGTATGGACAAACTCTTTAAAATATTGCATGCTCGTGATCCAAATATTCAAATGGCCATATCTTTTGACTGGAGACTCAAATTTTGGTGGGAGAAGACTTTTTGGAAATGTCTCAACACCCTCTACGCCATGGAAACATAAAATATCATTCTTAATAGACTTTAGCAGTGAAAATGGGAAAACATCTTCCATGCCATTAATACAGAGCTCGATTTCTCCAACTACCAGATCTGATTCGATTTGATCCGCCAGGGAACCAGACATGACAAATTTGGGGCAGATTTGAGAAAGGCATTGATTGATAGTGGTTGAGATTTCAAAGCAAGATTCAATGTGTATCTCTAGGTGGTTGAAGCAGATTCTAATTCTTCCCTCTTCTCTCTCTTATTCTTCCTATATATTGTAATGAAGGGGCATATTCAAAGGGTTGGTCATTGTTTCTCCTCTGCCCCCTCTCTCTTTCTTCCTTAGGGTAGAACGTGGAGTCTAAGCCTCCTCCCATGGATATGTAATGGCATTTTCTTTCCTCTTTCCCACTGATGATGTACTGTGTAACATTTTGGAGTAATAAAATATATTTCGTGATGCATATGTCCATCATTGGCTTATTTTGTTGTCTCTTCTTACCTCTAATCACTACAGGGTATATTGTGCATATTCTTGATGTTCGTTATAGGTCATAGGAGTTATTTTTAATGGGTTTCAAAGTGGTGTCTGTGTGAAATCTATCTCTGGTCCATGGTGCATTCTAGTCCACCCTCTCCTCTACTCACCTCTCTCCACTTCAGGCGATTGGGTATGTGATTCAACCACTTCCTTTTCTGGTGTATCACCACTTAGTGTAGGCTCTTTCACCCTCTCTCTCTCTCTCTCGTCCCCTTGGAATGGTTAGATTAGGATAGAATAGGTTCTACCTGCATTGGAGTAGCTTGTGGCAAGTAGATTAGGAAGCAAGAACTGGATTTCTCTGAAGGTCCATCTCAAGTTTTGCAAGTCCCACAGCTTGAGAGATGGTCCCATGTTGTGCAATCACACCGAATGCCCCACTTCACACCCGGGCCATTCAGGGGTGCTATGATTCCGCACTAACAACAACTTAGAGAAAGTTTAGTATATTGAACATTTTTTTATTTTTTCTTCCAAAATTATGATTTAATGTTGTAGAGGACTCATCCATATTTCCAGAAAGGTAAGATAGAGTATGTGAAAGTATGTGGGCCCCACCTGAAAAAACTTGTGTCTAAGAAGTTTGGTTTATGGAAAAATTATTCAAATAAGGTAAAGTATAAAATGGAATTTATGATATCCCTAGAGTTTTTATAGATTTATATGATAGTTTTAGATCATGGTTTAGGTGAAAAATTACAAAGTGTGCCCTATTTGTGAAGACTAGTTTTGGGGCAGTTTGGAGCAGCTTTTAGTAAAATTGAAATTTCATGAGATACATGAGGATTTAGGATTCCATTAAAGTTTTTTTGTGATATTAGTTCAGATATATTTTTAATGGTCTATTAAAATTGAGATTTTTACATGGTATGAAGAAGTTATGGTCTTTTATTTGAGGGTTAAGTTTAAAGAATGCTTGTTCTAAAAGGGTACTTGAATGACTTCATAAGGTAAGATGATGTTCATGAGTTATTAATAATTGGTGAAGGTTTATGAGTTATTATAAAACATTTATAATGGTATTATATGATTTAGTTAAGTGTTTGAGTTATTAGGTGATGGAGTAAGTTGGACTCATGCTCGGTTCTTGAGTCCGAGAAGGCATTAAAAAGTAGTTGTAAATATTGTCTTGTTGAAGACCTTCCACTTATAGTCGGAAGGAGTTAAAATATATTATGGAAAAATGATTAATAGGTATTTAAATTGTTTTATTTCTTGTGTCTTGGTGATTTTACTTGAAGGATATTTCAAGTCAGTTTCTAGAAGAAGAAGGTACGTTGGATTTCAAGATAGGTTTGCTCACGTTGAAATATTGAGTTGGTTGAGGAATTAAATGGATTGGTTGATATTTTCTATCACCTGGATAGTGAAGAGGGATTAATATTGTTCCTATTTAATGCCTTTTTAGGTCTTGGAAGTGACAGAAAGGGTGAAAACTAGTTGAATTTGTAAAATTGGTTTTTGGGCAACTTATTTTGATGAAGAGGAAAGTTATTGTGGTTTGAACCTATTGATGTTTAATGAGCTATAACATGTATGTATGTTATTTAAATTTCCTTATAATTATATATAGTTTGAAAATTCCATATTGGAGTTCATCTTGACATGTCTTGAGTCCCAAAGGTAAAAACATGGTGCTGGAAACATCTATTTGGTGAAGGATATGAGCTAGTGGGCCCATTTAATGATTTATTTGATTGGTCCAAGTAAATTTGAAACCATGTATGATTTTTATATGTTATATTACTCATGTATGGTGAATTTGGGAGCTTTACTAAGCATGGTTTTGGTATGATTGTATTTTTCTCATCCTAGTGATGGGGTTTTGAGGCATTTTGGTGTAAGATGAGTGGTCCTGGGGCATGAGTTGCCTATATGGGTAATATGTGAACATTTTTAATGAAGTTATTTGAATTTTATTATGATGTATTGGTAAAATTAGTCACGTAGGACTGACCTATCTTGTGTTTTAAGGAATATAATCTTATAAACCAAGTATTTCAGTAGACACCTAAAATTGGTTATCCAATTTAGTGTCCCTCGTGTGCATTTTCTCTCTCAGGTAACCTGAGGGCACGTTTATATCACCACTATCCCCTTGGGGTATTATTCAATTTGTGATTTAAACACCTATCCTAAGTTTAATTCACCCCTTATGTTTTACCCGTGAGTAATTAAATATTAACTATTTAATTACACCTTTTTACATGTATCCTAACCACTTATCTACCCCATATCTATTCTATCCATATATCCCCCCTATTTCTCCTCCTCCCAAAGCAGGATATTTCCCATATTTGAGGTGGAGGGATCACTCTTATCTTTCCAGAAATCACTCCTTTTGGCCATCTTGGGAGTTTGTTCCATGATCGGTGCCAATCGGTACTCGACGCCAATTTTTCGAGTGGCGCAATTATAAATAGAGGCCCGTAACTCGCCTTCAGGGACATATTGTAAGAGAGAGAATGAGAGAGTTTTGAGCATCAAGTGTGAACATTATCTATCGAATGAGAGCGAATCTTGTCCAAATCAATCCCTGAGAGGAGCACCGTTACTCTGCTCTTATCACATCAACATCGCACGTCTCCATTGATTTTCTGGTGACTCTGTTCCTGCACCCAGCACAGGTGGAGTCTTGCCAGTATCTCTCCGGCTTCTGCAGATCCAGCAGACGTTGACGATCTTGCCTTCGTTTTCCGATTCCCAAATCTTCTCGCATTTTGTCTCGGATCGACGCTAATCTATATCAGTCGACACCGATCACCACGTCCTACGCCGATCTAAAAGGCACTATATCAAAATCACTGCGATCATCCTACGTTTTCACAGTAACCAAATCTATTTTTCACGTTGCTTTTGTGTCTCATATTTAGATTCTATTTATTACTTTGATCAGAAAATCTAGTCCTGTACGTACATCTTTTATCATTTATGCTTCTTTACTTAATTGAAAACATGGTGACATCCACCGAGGAGCTTATCGCTTCCCAGGACCCGCTTCTCGGGTAGTCCACCTAAATATCTTTTAACGTGGTCTTTTTCTGTCAAGCATCGGTGTCTCGCAGGTTACTTGGATCTACTGTGCAGAATTGCTCATGTGCGCCGTCTTATCTACATCGGCTTCCTTATCCATCTACATCTTCGATCCTTTCCATCGTATCAATTTCATTTGAGTTTTTAAAGGTTTTCATGTTTAGTTTGGTACATTAACTTGGGCAGTAAAGTTGCGAAATTCTTGATCAACATTCTGGCACGCCCGGTGGGACCCAACCAAAGTCCCTTATTGGTAAGTTCATCTCTTTTTTTTTAGTTTTGAGCTTTGTTCTTTTTCTTCACTGATTTTTATCAGTTCTACTTGAGCATTTCCTTTCATTGTTTCAATCTTGCTCTTTATGCGAAATTGTTATTTCCTTGAAATTTTTCTAGTTCCTTAAAATAGAAATTTTCGTTTCACCATTATCTGGATATATCTTTCTGGATTTTGTTTGGTGTTTTCTTAACCTTTTCTTGCGGAGCACTTTGCTTGTTCATGGGATTGTTCGAGGGGAAGAGCTCAACAACGCACTTTTTGAAGTCCACACACCTTGGAGAGCTAAATCTACAGGTATTTCTCTTTTACGGTGTTTTCTCCTTTTTAGGAACTAAAAAAAAAAAAAAACTTTCTTTGTTTGTGGTCTATCACATTCGAACATTTCAATTTTTGGTGCTTAAAAAAAATTTAATCGCATTTGGGAAAGAATCTGTTTGACTTGTCTTCATCGAAATCAAACACTTCGTTTTTAAGTGCTTAAAAAAAAAAATAAAATAAAAAAAGAACTCTTTCTTTGTCATTTCTGCTGTATGTTTTTCATCTAGTTTTAATTAGGCTGGAAAATTGATCAAAATCGGTAGTGACACTATTTGATTTTTATTTTTCACCCTTGCACACAAAGCCAAAATCACTAGGTATAAAGCATTTAAACAAAAATTCTTTCCCTGGCCTCGCCTACTTGGAAGTGACATCCAAGAGGAAGAGCCTATGTGGTACTCGGGCCGCGCTATAAATTCACGGAAGTTCTGGTATATATTGGAAAAGCACCCGACTCCCTTATCGCAGCGGTGTGTGAAGTGCGGGGTAGGCCCCTATATCAAGCCACGTACCGGTCTTTTAATGAAGTGCCTTCGGGACTCCTCACCAAAACATCCCCCAAACCATCCTTAGTTTGGCTATCTGAGTAGTTCCTAAAAGGCCTTCCTTAATATTTTCTTTCTTAAAAGCATAAAAACTTAAAAGAGATAATCACCTACGTCCGCTTGAATTATCTCAGTGCATTAGTTAGTTCAATCTTATTTTCTGCTTGTTTATGACGGTCATCACTCGGTTACAATCTAGAAGAATGGCTCAATTAGCCCCTTCTTCCTCCGAGATCACCACTAGTGTGGATGTTTCGGCACCCCCCAGGTCTTCCTCGGGACCGCTGTTAGTTGGTTCCCCATCCTGGTCATATAATCCTTTCTATCAGGCCAAAGCAACCCCATCACGTCCAGCTTCCCCTAGTCCTTCAGAAATATCATCTGCTTCTGACTCAGAGTATGTTCCTCGCGGGGATCCTGAATTTCAGGTGCTCCTCGATCGCAATCCGGTAGCCCTCATGGACTACCTAGTACACAAGTCTATTCAAATATCTGATCAGGGACCACCAATCCAGCAAGTGTACGATTATTCTCGTGAACCATCCCAGGCTTTTGTAGAACAGTTAGCATCATTTTTCTCACCTCGAGCCACGGAGGAGGGTGGTGCACCTGTGCCTCCTTTTTCTCTTCCACCGACCATATCGACTAGTTCTCAAATAGTCTTACCTATTCCTAACGCCGCATATTACCTCGACTATTCCACAACCTACTTCTGAGAGGTCCTCTTCTCTGGCTATAATGAGTGCGTCTGTGCACCCGCATATTTCTGTTAATTCATCTATGCCGTCCATCGTGTCCTATGGTTAGTACCCTTTATGAGTCAACCCCCTTTGACGAGTCAGTTGGTTCCTGCTTCTCGTCCTCCAGTTGGTTTTTCTTCCAATGTTCCAGCAACAGTGACCTTCACCCATCCTCTAGCATCGGCGCCCTTAATAACTAATCCGGCAGTAAAAAGCCTCTTTCAGGTCTTGTTCCCACCATGTCTAATCAAATCGCACCCATGTTCCTTAATTTGTTCCGATTCACCAACAAGCATAGGAGTCCACTAATCACAGTGCTCCGTCCCCAGTCATCCAACCTTCATTTTCTAAACCACTTATTATCTCACACCGCCTATACACAGCTCCTTCACAAAGAAATACCCCACTAGGCATCACCTAGAATGCTTGGTTACTCCTCTTATCATCCTATCAATCAATAGATGAATCCCCATTGACACCTCAACAACATCCACCATTTGCTTCTTATGTAGGACATGCCAGTGTGCCTCCTCCTCAATCTGACGTGGTTCAAATTATTTTCAAGAAAATCACAGACTTGGAAGCCTCCACCAAAGGGGCTCGTCCTTCATACTCTTTTGAAGAAGTGTGTAATGAACCCATTCACCCCTCAGTGGCTTTTAAGCCTTATCCTCCCCAATGGGAACTTCCTAAATTTTCAAAATTTCATAGTCGGGAGGACCCTCAACAGCATTTACGAGCATTCAAACATGCTTTCTACCTTATAGTCCAGGATCAGGAGCTTATGCTCCGTACTTTTCCTATGTCTCTAGCAGGTCCTGCTTTAGACTGGTACAATAACATTCTTCAACATTCCTTGTTTTCTTTCTCTCAATTGGCCCAGATGTTTGTTGAAAACTTTTCAATAAATATCACGCATAAGATCTCGATTACAGATCTTTATAACATTTGTCAATTCGATGATGAGTCTATTGTAGACTTTGTCGCTCATTGGAGAGGGATAATAAACCAATTGTCTTTCTCCCTTCCTCAATACCAACAGATCGAGTTGTTTACTCGATCTTGTGCTAATCATATTTCTTCCACTTTAAGGATCCAAACCTTTCATACATTTGAAGAAGCCTTTACGATGTCACGCAAACTTCAATCTCGTGCCATCAACAAGGGAAGTTAAAACTTCGCTCTAAATCTAAACCAGATTTTCTCGGTTTACCAAACCAAATCCTTCCACTTCTAAAGACAAGAATCGTGGATCCACCAATGCTATCGTATTAAAAACATCACAAGCCAATATCACTTCTAATCAAACACCACGAAGAGACTCCTCATCTTCTCGAAAAGGGTCCTTGTCATCTCGATCTTTCACTTCGTTGGGGGAATCATATGCTTCTATCCTAGAAAAAATGTTAGAAGTCCACATGATCGAACTTCCCCATTAGGAATATTGATGAAAGCCAAGAATGTCCATTCGGTATAGGAAATGACTTCCATTATCATAGAACGAAAGGTCATGACATCGAACGATGTCGACCTTCAAAAATCTTGTCCGTAAATTCATCGATAAAGGCAAGCTCATTTTGGATAACCCAAATGCTCCCCAAATCAAGTGCTGGATGTCTTTAAACAACCTTTTCCCAATCATTCCCGAACCCCGATCCTTCGTAGTCTCAAAACCAAACACTCATACTATCACCTTCATCTCTACGGATGAATCTTCTTCTAAAACTAAGTCATCTCATGAACACATCGACCGAATCGAACCTCCTTCCGCTTCATTAATCGTTGGGATTCCACCATCTTCGATAACCCGTCTTTGAATATTCCAGGCATTGTTAGATACATATTCACCTCTCTCTCTCGCTTCTTTCTCGATCTCCCATCCATACCCAGACAAGATCATCCTCATCTATCTCATCGTCAGGAACATTCTTTCAATTCTCGAGGCAATTACATCCCTTCGAGTTTCCACCGCGGATACATCTACTTCTGTTTCTCCCATTTTTGCTGCAACTATGCCATTGGTGAATGTACCTATAATTGTGCCGACTTCGATGGAAGCATCTTCGATTTTGACTCTTCCCATTTCCTTTCCTATAGTAGTTTCACCCACAATTACTGTACCAGAAGTAGTTCCCTCGCAAGGAACTGCTTCTTCATCACTCACTTCTTCCATCACCAATGCTACTTTGCCTATTAAGGGAAAATCTAAAGAAGTAGCACCGACACCTATACGCTCGGTTCCTGAACTTAGACCGAGACAACTGAAATCTAACATTGCGTCATCAGTACCTCCCCATTTGCTTCCCCCGAAAAGGTTACAATCACCTTACATAATCGAAATTGTCACCATCCCCAAAAAGGAAATCCATATTTCAAACCATCAAGACTCTTGGTGCTTTCCCACAAAAATATCTCTCTCTGCGCCTCATAAAAGATTGGATTTTTCTACTGAGAAGGCATCTTCTTCTAAAACTTATCAAAACCATCATCTTCTTCTACAACACATTCTTCACCAGCACCTCGAAAAGTGGACTTACCTACTAAAAAGACGTCACCTCTTTTATCAGAATCATCATCTTCATTACCAAAAACTAGGGCACCCTCTGTTCCTCCGATTATACCTACTTTGGAAGCTTCTCCCTCATCTAAATCAACATTATCTAAATCATCATTAGTTTCGACCAAGCAGCCTCCCTTATCTCTGAAGACCACAACACTTGTCACATCTCCATCATCTTCAAAATCTATTTTAGGGGCTCCTCCTCCATTGAAATCAATCATGTCTCACTTACTTCCATCTCAAGTGCCCAAGGCTGCTCCTCCAGATGTCCAAAAAAATAAGATGATCCCTAAAAATACTGTCAAACCTAACATGCAGGTTCTTTTACCTCGGCAGTCTGTTAAAGTAAAAGAGGCACCTTCATCATCTCTGTCCTCATCTTTGTCTACCGGGTTCTATACTGAAATCCTTCACCAACTTATCCAATCTTCATCCATATCTCTTCCTCCGATTAAACCCTATAACCCTAAAGGAGTTAAACCTACCTGGTTTAACTCTGATTTGATTTGTGCTTACCACCGTACCCCGGGTCATGATACCGAGGGATGTAAAGCTCTTCAATCTATCGTCAACAACCTTTTGGAAGAAAGTGATCTTTTGCTGGAGGAGGAGGAACAAGTATCTCCTGTCATCTTAGCTCCATCTGAGCCCCAACGATCTACTCAGACCTCTACTTCTAGTGATTCCACTCCAAATGATCTTCCACCTTCTCAAATCGACACAATTCATATCGCCACTAGAACCCAACAGTATGATAATCCATCCTCATCTACAACATCTCGACCATGGGTTGTCATTTCTGCAGCCCCCGAAGGAGTTCCTCCTTCCTCATTAGCCCCAAGACCTCGGGTCTCTATTCGTGCTGCACCTCAGGCTCAAATTCTGTGTCGCTTGAGGAAAGTGTTATGAAACAACTCACCCAAGCTCCACCAAGATGTCTCTTTTTGACCTCATTCAATCCTCTCCGCAACATCGCTGTGGGATCTCGATTGATAATCTGCATCGCATCACGCTTAATTCATATGAGCCCCACCCTTGAGATGATTGTTGGATTGAATAGACCATCAACCACCATTTCTTTTGAAGATTTAGAAATTCCTTCCCTTTCTTCCGAGGATTTGAGGCTCCCTCTTATCACAAATTCAAATCGACAACACTACATTAAAATGCATTATGATCGACAGTGGTGCTGCACTCAACGTCATCTCCTCACACACATTCGAGCAACTTAAGTTACCAAAGAATGTAGTGTCACCCCCGCCTTTTCGCCCTTTCAATCATTTAACGATCAAAGCGCTTACTTTAGGAATTGTGGTCCTACCCATTCGAGTAGGTAAGAAGTCGCTTCGTGAACTTTTTACATTGTTGAAGGGAAATTCCACTATAATATGATCCTCGGACACTCCCCGGATTCGTATAATGCATTGTGTCCCATCCATCCACCTCCATCGATGCTTAAAATATCAATATGAGGGAAAATCTATACTCATCCAGAGATCCTTTTCCTTCCGCGCAATGCGACATGACCACAGTGGTCCGCCTCTAAAGGAAAATGCTTGTTCTCTCGACAGGGCCTCATCTTCTTCCATACTTGTAACCAAACTACCGGATTTACAAAATTTAGAAGAGACATTGCAACGCTTCTCACCTAGGAGAGCTTCCTCTCCTTTCTTTTGACACCCATCTCAATCCTAGTGAGTATGGTAGACCGCATAAACAACTCCGAATATCAGCTAGGTCTTGGTCGCATCGTCACCATTGGTCTACCCAATCAACATACTAATTTCATTTATGGTGGTCTTGATACGCCTCACTACCACATGGATTCTCCTCCTAGGACCAAACCTTATTTAACAGGGTTCGATTGTCTACAGAATCCCACGTTTGCAAAAACTTATTTATATCGATGCGTGTGGAAAGGCTTTGGCTTGGGTAAATATGAACAAGGTGTGCATGACCTCACATCCATTCCAACTCTCAAGCCACATCAAAAATTTGGTTTAGGATTTAAACCTCTTTCAAAAGCCACCGTCACTGTTCTCGATGAGCCTCTTCCTATTGAGGAACCATCTTCTCGCTAACTCGTAGCATCACTCGATGTGGATGACGCCATTTCCATCCCATCTAAATTTTTTTTTAGTCAATACCATTTCCTTAGGGTGACTAGCCTATAAGGCTAATGACAGGTCCACTTCCATATCGTTAATTTTCCCCTCGAAATAGTTGGAGATGACTCTCCTACTATCAACACTATCCACCGTGCGGATGATGATTCCGTCCTCACCTATTTAGGGGTTAGAGGATTCCTATCTTCCTAAAACCATTCCTTCGACACGTCTACACTTCTCAACGAAGCCACTTTGTCACCTTAATATAGGGACTTCTAAAGACCTCGCATCATTAAGGTCGGTCCAATCCCTTAATCCACAGGAGTTAGGAGACTTTACCACTTTTCTTTCCAACCATCGTCAAGCCTTTGCCTGGGCATATGAGGATATGCCAGGACTCGATCCCGATATCATGGTCCACAATATCGTTACTCTTCCCGACATCAAACCAGTTAATCAAAATTACGTAAAATGCACCCTAGAGTAGCCCTTCTTGTTAAAGAAGAATTGCAGCACTTGCTCTCAGCTAACTTCATCCAACCCATCGATTATCCACAATGGGTTTCCAATGTAGTACCAGTAACTAAAGCTACTGGGAAAATTTGAATTTGTACCGACTTCCGGGATCTTAATCTTGCTTGCCCAAAAGATGATTTTCCTCTACCTAATATCGACCAACTCATGGATTTAACTGACGGGTCATGAGATGCTTTCTCTTATGGATGGTTTCTCTAGGTATAATCAAATTCTCATCGCACCAGAAGACCAACATAAGACTTCTTTCATAACTCCTTGGGGGACCTTTTTCTATCGTGTCATGCATTTCGGTCTTAAGAACGCAGGAGCAACCTATCAGAGAGCATGACCTACATCTTCCATGATCTCTTACACAAAACTGTGGAAGATTACGTCAACGATCTCCTCGGTAAATCCAAATGTCGTCAAGATCATCTTTTCATTCTTGCACCTCTCTTTGAGAGGCTTATTCACTTTTATCTTTGTTTAAATCCATCTAAGTGCGTGTTTGGCGTTCTCACTGGTAAACTTTTAGGTTTTATCATTTCCATTAGGGGTATTGAAGTAGACCCCGCAAAAATAAAAGCTATCCTTGAGATGCCTCCCCTTCTAACTTAAAGCAACTCTGCAGTCTCCAAGGACGTCTTTAATCGCAAGCGTCATTTTATCTCACAATTGTTAGACCGTTGTCAACCTTTTCATCATCTCCTCCATAAGAATGTTCATTTTGAATGGGATGAGTATTACCAAAAGGCCTTTGATGATCTCAAAGCTTATCTTCTTTCTCCACTTGTGCTTACACCTCCACGTGAGGGGGAGCCTTTCTATCTTTATATCTCTCGTGATCGACCATGATCTCACATCGGGACGCTTGTGGTAAAGAACAAGATGTCTATTACATCGCGCACTCCTCCATGAGTATGAAACACATTATTTCAAGCTGAAAAGTTGTGTTGTGCTCTCTTCTTCGCAACTTCTAAGCTTCATCATTATCTCCTTAATCACAAAACTTACATTGTCACAAGTGTCAATCCACTCAAGACAATTCATGCGAAGCCTTATCACAATGATCGTATCACTCATTGGCTCATGCTTATGACAGAATTTGATCTCGAGTTTATCCCGCAAAAGTCTATCAAGGGTCAGGTCATTGCAGATCAATTAGCTGATGCTCCTCTTCTAGACACTCAAGTCCCCCTTGCTCAATTCCCCGATGAATATATCCAACAAATTGATTTTGGTCTGTCTCCATTTAAAGTAAAGCTCTTCTTTGATGGATCCAAATGCCAGCAAGGGGGAGGTGCAGGTTTCGTGATGATTCCTCCTTGGGGTACGCCTATCCCAGTCGCACACAAATTGAACTTTGAGTGCACCAATAATATGGCTGAATATGAAGCTCTTGTCTTGGGTCTTCAAAATGCCATTAATCTCGGTGCTCGTCATATTGACATCTTTGGTGATTCTGAACTCATCGTTAATCAAGTCACGGGTGTCTATCAATGCAAGAATGATATCCTTCAAAAATATCGTGATATCATTCTCGTTCAACTCCAATCTTTCGATAAATTCACTATCCAAGCTATTCCTCACACTGCGAATCGATTCGCAGATACAATGGCTTTGTTAGCCTCACTTATCCTACCTTTTATTGAGGACTCGCGACTTTATGTGGCTGTGCAACGATTAGATCAACCATCTCATCTTAGGCAACTAACTTCAATCCATGTTGTCACAACCCATACTCAGGATGAGTGGTATCAATAGATCGTTGATTATCTATCTCATTCGGTGCTTCCTCCAGATCTGACTTCCAATGGTAGAAGATCTTTTATCCTACGCGCTAATCGCTATACTATTCTAGGCGGGATCCTCTACAAACGCGGCTTTGATGGTATTTTTCTTCGGTGCCTCAAAACCCTTGAATCATCTAAAGCTATCCAGGAGGTCCATGACGGTATCTGTGGTGGACATTTTAGTGGCTTGGCCGTAGCTAAACGCATCTTACATTTGGGATATTATTGGCCTTCTCTTAATCAAGATTGTTGTGAATACACTAAGAAATGTGTCAAGTGTCAACAACATTCCAATCTCACACATATCCCTAGTCAAGCTTTACAACCTACAGCAGATTTGTGGCCTTTTTCACAATGGGGTCTTGATCTCATTGGTCTCATCAATCCCCGTTCTTCACAGCGTCATCATTCTATCATTACTGCCATTGAATACTTTACTAAGTGGGTGGAAGCTATCCCTCTTTCTTCAACAAAAGCTAAACCCATAGTTGATTTTGTCTATCAACACATCATTTATCGCTTTGGTGTTCCACACAAACTCATCATAGATAACGGTAAGTCTTTCAAGAACGTTGATTTGCAGAACCTCTGCGACGCTTTCAATATCAAACTTAGCTTTTCTTCTCCATACTATCCTCAAGCTAATGGCCAGGCCGAAGCTTCCAATAAAACTTTGCATAATATCCTCGCAAAGGTAACTAGTCAAGCTGGTAGGGATTGGCATTTACATATCCCTTTTACTCTCTGGGCTTATCGGACTAGCATTCATACTCCTACTGGTGCTACTCCCTTCTCTCTCGTCTATGGGTCTGAGGTTGTTCTTCCTTTGGAAGTCCAAATCCCATCTCTCCATGTTTCTCTTAGAGAATTTGTCTCTGATGAGGACTATCATCAAAATCATCTAGCACAACTTGAATTATTAGATGAACGGCGTCTCAACGCTCTTGAACATCATCAAGTCTATCTTGAGCGTGTCAAATGTGCTTATAACAAGCACTTGCAGCACCGTGACTTCAAAATTGGTGATCTTGTTCTTAAAGAAAATCAAAATGTCACTACACTCGAAAGGAGTCAGCGTGGTAAGTTTTCTCCCAACTGGATGGGTCCGTACGTTATCACTCATAAATATGGGTCTGGGGCTTATCGTCTATCTTCCATGGATGGTATACCTGAAGTAGAACCTCTTAATGCCTTGCATCTATGGCCCTTCTACTGTTAAAATCCATCTTACACAAATCTAGTCGCAAGACAGATCTTTCATCCCTCTAACAACCAGTCATATACTTTCATGGTGATTCGAAACTATGTGGTTCTCCGCCTATTGTCTTTTTTACCTTAAATATGAGTATCGCAGCTCTACTCATAGCATTTTTCTTCTGGATATGTTTCTCCTCATGGTAGGAATACCTTAATCACCACTTCATTTGTCCCAAGTGCTTATCTTAATCAGATCTACTCGGGGCATGAGTGCGTGCTCTTTATACGTTTTCTTCCCCTCTATCTGATCTATCTAGGTCTAAACTCAGCTTCTTCCAAAAAGTTTTTCAAAAAAAAAAAAAAACAAGATAGACTGATCCCTTGAAGGACAGCTATCCATACATTATCAAATGAATCAAAAGATATAGACCATGCCCTCGAAGGATGGCTATCATTAAAATTCAAAATACAGACCGCTCCCTTGAAGGACGGCTGTTTCTCAAAGGAATACTCAAGGCTTCTTGCATTGATCAGCCTTTCAGTCAGTTTATACACTTTTTAGCATCACTGAAAGACTTCCCGTATTGATCAGTCTTTCCATATCTAGCAAACTTCCCGCATTGATCAGTTTGCTTTTCTGCCAGAAATCATGAAGCTGAGATATAAGACCTTTTGTCGATCATATGGAGAATCCTATTTTCCCAGTATGAACATGTATTCTGTCCCTTGTAAATTTCAACGAGATACCTACTTACTGCTCCTTCCGTTTCCCTCCTAAATCTGGTTTGCGGCTAGTTAGTGTCAGGTTTATTTTAACCTCATATAGGGCCTTGTATGCATGATCTTTTGGTTTCCTATCCAGATTCTATTTATGGTCGGTTGGGAGTCCAACTTATCATTTTTCTTCTTATATGGGTGTATTTCCTTTATTTCTAATCAAGGTCATTTTCATTACGTCCTTGACTCTCACAGAGAGTATTTCCAATTATTTCATCCAGTTAAATTAACATTTAACATGTTAATTTAATCAAACTCTATCATTTATCTAATTTCATCTGATCTACTTTGTCCAAAACACATCTCATCACCTCTATTATAAACACATGTGGGTCTATCTATCTATTTTCATCAAAATTTAATTAAAAATCTCAAAAAATATCAAATCCATTCCAACTATCAACTCCCACCACATCATCTAATCACTTGTCTATCCAAGTAACATTACATCTATCTTTATCTATTTTCTCAATCAAGTTAAATCCACATATCAATCACATCAAATCACATCTATTTATGTCCTCTACATCTATGTCTATCCAATCATCTATCAATCTATGTCTATATCCATCACAATTACGCTACATCTATCCATGTATATCAAAATTAAAAGCAGGAGAACAATCATATGACAAAGGAAATGATGAATCTATATATATACATGAGTGTCTGTACAACAAAAAATGGGTGGCTCTCAATCAAGCCATCTATAAAATGCCTTCCAATCGAGGCTACATCACTACATTGATACAAAATACATCAATCTCTATATCGTGAAATCTGATGCGTGGAAGACACTATCTCCTCCACCCTCCTCTGGACCAGGCTGTCTCTCCTGGCCGCCGCCTATCGAGCTAGATGCACCTGCTGCTGGAGGCCTCTGCCCACCTCGGTCTCTCCCGGTGCTCCCTCCCTCTGATGCCCCACTCACTGTGGCTATCGCTGATCTCCTCCTTGCCCCGTACCGAGGCACATCTGGGGCATGCTCTGCTAGGGCATCCTCGTAGTATCTCACCTCAGTGAGGAGAGACTGATATGTACTCAAAGCTCACTGCACTGTGTGCTCATAGTGGTGCTGCTTGGTGTGCTGCCGGTGGTGCCCTCCTATGGTTGTGCCCCTGTGTCCTGACTCGACATGGTACCTGTCTCACCATATTTGGCCCTGAGGGCCTCCCTATGTCGATGGTAGTGATCCTCTCGCTGGGATCATGATCTCGCTCCCGGCGAGCGGTGTCTCTCTCCAAAATCGTGGCATCCTCTCCACTATCGGCTCCGATCTCCTCGAGAGCTGCCTGGTGTGTATGTGTCAGGGTGGCGTGCTCTCCCTCCAGTCTCTCCAGCACCGTAGCCATATCCTCCTCATCGGCATCTATAGATGCTGGAAGGTGTCGTGGTAGCTCTGTCGCATACCATGCCGCATAACCATCATCCACTCCAGCGTCATCATCACTTATCTGTGGAGGGTGGGGCCTCTCTCAATGGATCTGCCGGGATCAAAATCGGTAGATCAGTCTCTCTGCTGTCTCACCTGTAAGGCCTGTACGTATTCGGCACTGTATCTGTACTAGGTCCGAACTATCTCAATACCCGTATAAACAAGATGCGGGCTCCCATATATCATATCGCCTATGGCCCCTAACCACCCTGCTCCATCTCAATCCCACCAGGTGAGCATCCTGACTGGCCCATGTCGGAAATACCCGATATGGTCTCCAGATGACTGCTCGGTGTCGGCGTCTGGCAAACGCTCAAAGATACCAATCTCAGATCTCCTATATCTCCCTAGGCCATATCAACCCGCCATCGCCGGAATCTGTAATCAATAGCTCCCATTGGCATCGGCAAGGAAGCCGGATGGCACGATCATCGCTTATGTGCTCATATGCCCAGCAATGGAGCACAAAACTGACATCAATACCTATCCTCCAGCCAGTGGTATACATCCATAACTCATAATATATCTGAGCTATCAAGGCATCAACAAAGGCGAACACCTGTCTGAACTGCAGGATGTCACAAACGCAATCTAGTAATAACAATGGGAATCTCCCACCTCCCGAATCTGGTAGAGCAAAATAGGAGATCGCCATCTGAATCAATGCTATCCGTCTGCTCCTGGGAACATCCTGTCAGACTTGTGAGGCTATCCTCACTGCCCCGGACACTATCTCTGAATCATCTCGCCCTATCTCCATACAATCGACCTAGGGCCCTCTGCTGCTGCTCTCGTGGCATAATCTCTATCGGGTCCCCAGTGATCGGTAGCCTCAAAATCCTGTATATGTCCTCATGGGTGATGGTCATCTCACCCGTCCTAAACCAAAAAGTGCAAGTCTGGCTATCCCATCGTCGCACTAGTGCTCGCATCAACTCTACATCTCGCGGCACTCGTCTGTAGTATCGAAAGCCCCCGAGCCCGGCTAACTCTAAGTGGCGCCAATCTGTGTCAGTGATGTCAGGGAGAATGGTCTCCAGTAGCTCTGGGAATCGCATCCCTCATGTGTAGTACCTCTCGTGCCTGCATCCACGACATCAAGAGCAATGTTAGCTTCATATTTACCCAAATCCGAACATCCAAAACAAATTTTATCATTTTCATCCAGATGTTCTGTCCAATCGGCGTCGATTAAATACAATCAGTGTCGATCTTATATAGTCGACGCCGATTGAATTCAATCGGTGCCACTTTCATTACATCGACATCGATTCTACCAATCGACGCCGATTGTCAGGCCGGATGTAAAACACACTCTGGCCTCCCACCAAAACTAAAAATAAAATAAAATAATAAAAATGAAGAATAAATAAGATAATGACGAGTCAGGAGGAACCACTTACCCCAGGTCATGTCCTCCTCCGCTTCTGACCACTTCCAGAGGCTTCCATGGTGCTCAAATCCAATTTTTGACTCTCTCTGAATCAATCGTCACGGTGTAAATAAATCGTTCACGTTTTCCGTTCGCATATTTATATGTGCTTGTGAAGGGTCGGCACCGATTTGTTTGGCGCCGGCACCGATTAGTGTGATCGCCGCTGATTTTCCATATCTTTTGCCATAGTGTTGATGCTTGGCTTATTTATCTAGTCATTATTGTGCGCTGAATGTTGCCTTTTGGCACATATTTTCGATATTATCATCCATTTCGAGTTTGTTCCCTTTGCATGGGGCACTCACACTTTTTTTGGCAGCTTAGAGTTAACGGGTCTGTAGGCACTAACGTCATCTGCTTTGCAGACCGTCTAGTTGTCCCTACCAATGTGTCTCTCTTTAGATGCTGACTATTTTGCAGCCCTCCTTACACTCATGGGTCTGTAGGTACTAACGTCGTCTCATGAGGAGACCGTCTAGACTGCCCTACCAATGTGAGTTCCTTAGGTGGCTGCCTCTTTATTTATGTTTGTGCATCATTAATGATCAGATCTACTCCAGACATCCAGCTGGGGCATCCTGCATTTTCATCTACCTTTTTCAAACTTGGGATCGTTTGTTCTATCACCCATCCCATCCCTAGTTTGAGGGGGATCACATCATCACTTTTTCTTCCTTTCTTCCACCTCCTTGTTTTTGTCTCACAACCTTGCTTATCGCAAGTTACTTGACAAAAAGGGGCAAAATGTAGACACCTAAAATTGGTTATCCAATTTAGTGTCCCTCGTGTGCATTTGCTCTCTCAGGTAACCTGAGGGCATGTTTATATCACCACTATCCCCTTGGGGTATTATTCAATTTGTGATTTAAACACCTATCCTAAGTTTAATTCACCCCTTTATGTTTTACCCGTGAGTAATTAAATATTAACTATTTAATTACACCTTTTTACATGTATCCTAACCACTTATCTACCCCATATCTATTCTATCCATATATCCCCCCTATTTCTCCTCCTCCCAAAGTGGGATATTTCCCGTATTTGAGGTGGAGGGATCACTCTTATCTTTCCAGAAATCACTCCTTTTGGCCATCTCGGGAGTCTGTTCCATGATCGGTGCCGACCGGTACTCGGTCGACGCCAATTTTTCGGAGTGGCGCCGATTATAAATAGAGGCCCAGAACTCAGTTCTAGGGACAGATTGTAAGAGAGAGAACGAGAGAGTTTTGAGCATCAAGTGTGAACATTATCTATCGAATGAGAGTGAATCTTGTCCAAATCAATCCCTGAGAGGAGCACCGTTACTCTGCTCTTATCACATCAACATCACACGTCTCCATTGATTTTCTGGTGACTCTGTTCCTGCACCCAACACAGGTGGAGTCTTACCAAGATATCTCTCGACTTCGCAAATCCAGCGCGTTGATCTTGCCTTCATTTTCCGATTCCCAAATCTTCTCGCTTTTGTCTCGGATCGACGCCGATCTATATCAGTCGACACCGATCTGGACCAGTCGACGCCGATCTATATCAGTCGATGCCGATCTATATCAGTCGATGCCGATCATCCTGCAGACAGGTAAAAGGACACAAGTAACACAAATCCAGCTTTGTTTTCACAGTTCCCTGTTTTCTGTTTCTTTCTGTCTGCTGTTTAGATTCTGTTTATTACTTTGATCAGAAAATCTAGTCCTGTACGTACATATTTTATCATGTATGCTTCTTTACTTAATTGAAAACATGGATTGACATCCGCCGAGGGAGCTTATCGCTTCCCGGACCCGCTTCTCGGGTAGTCCACCTAAATATCTTTTAACGTGGTCTTTTTCATTAAGCATTGGTGTCTCGCAGGTTACTTGGATCTACTTATGTGCGGGAATTACTCGTGTGCACCTCTGCCTTATCTACATCGGCTTCCTTATCCATCTACATCTTCAGATCTTGTCCATCAGGTATCAATTTCATTTGAGTTTTTCAAGGTTTTCATGTTTAGTTTGGTACATTAACTTGGACAGGTAACAAGCGTGAAATTCTTGATCAACATTCGCCATTTTTGAACCGCTTGCTCATGGATGGGGAAAAGTGCGACCTAAAAAAGAGTGATTAATGGGTATGAAGGAATGAATTGAGACATGAAGAATTGTTTGATGATGGGTTTAGTAATTATAGAGAACATGTAAGAAAGTGTTTGAAGCTAGGAAAATTCCAAGAAGATCATGATAGAGCGAGTTGAAGAAGAAATCATGTGATGTGGGTTTGAAGGAATTCAGAGTTGAACTTTGGGATCACTATCAGCTGTGGTATCAACATATTTTTAGTGGTCATATTTCTATAAAATATCTTATGATGAGTCATATTCATAGGAGTCTCTTTTTGTGAGTAATATGAATAAGGGTTTAGGTTTAGTGCTCCTTTTGGGGTTTGTGCCTCACTAAAGAAATATTTTGTGATGTGTAATATTCACTTGAATTTTAATTATATGTAAAATAAGAAAAATAATTAGTAGTTTTTCTTCCCCTTGAGGTTTTCCCACTTATATGTGGTGTTTTTTTTTACTCTTACTCTTTCTCTTGTGTATGATTGTTTATATGCTTAAGTAAACACACATATGGTTCATGGTTGATTAAATGGAATAAATTTCTATAGGACTAATTCACCCCCTCCCTCTCAGTCCACTTTGTGCTTCTAAAATAGGATTCTTTGAAAAAATGAGAATACCCTCATGCGTAGCTTGACCACATCATATGTGGATCAACTAATAATATGATGGATTCATATTTTCAACAAGATTTACATTCTTAGGCCTAAAAACTTATACGTATTGGTTTCTTGAGACATCACCGAAGAAGCAAAAATTATTTAGGCCTTCTTTCTCTTCCTAGATCTCAAGGTTTTTGAGATAGCTCTAAGGTTGGGCATGGAAGCTTTCTTATATGTCCTTGGCTCACTTTCAAGTAATTTTTGAATCCATGGGAATGGCTTTTCAGGAGTTTACATGATGTTGGTTGTTGTAGAAATTCCAATAACTTGATACAAGATCACGTTCTTTTCATTATGGGAAAGTTCCACCATTATGGAAAACACACTTAGATGTTCTTGGAGAGAATTAAGAGCTCTTAAAGAGAAGGAGGTTATGATGGATCACCTTTTCTTGACTCATGATGTTCACTTTATTTTCTTTTTAAAGAGAGGACAATGGATCAAGACACAATGTTTCCAACTTACTCGTTGAGTCAAAATGAGATCCTATCATGAATTCATAGTTATATCAATTTTTATATAATTTATAAGAAAACTATGACATAAAATGGAAGCGTTATGATTCTTTGTTCTTATATTCACGATGTCACACATTAATATTTCCTTTTGAGCCTTTTGCTACTTTGTAGAGTACATGAATAAGCATTTACTTGGGATGTTTGCATACCTTCATGCTCATATTATTATTATGAGTTAATTATAATTATGATGACCTCCTATAATTATATCGTATTTCAATGGATCCCTTAACACCTTTTTAAATCCTTTCGGACTACACAATGTACCCGACTTTCACTTGTTGTCCCTCAATATGCTTTGTCTCACTTCTTGACATAATTGTGATAAGAATGATGCTTTAGGATTCTTATGAGGGGTGAATTATATTTTTTGAGATAATATAAAATATTAAAACTATGTGAGGATGGAAAAAAGAGGATGGAAAAAATTAGATATATGAGTGAAAATAGAGCCACCTATAACTTTCCGCACTGAAAACTGAAACTTACTATTTTTGGCAAAGTGTGTGACCAAGAGCTGCTATTTTGGAAAAAAATCCTATTTTTCTCAAATTTGTTATTTTTAATCCACTATAACACTTGATTCAAATCCATTGATGATGTTTTACCATTTTTATCAAGTTTCTATTTTCAGTAAGTTACTTTTTTAGAACCTGTTATTTTGGGAAAAAATCTTATTTTACCCTTTTTACTATTTTTCACTGTTTTGGATGTACTTGAGTGATCATAGCTTAAAATGTTTTTAAGGTTTATATTTTTAACATAGGAATCACTAAAAAAATATTTACATAAATTTTTATTTTGGCATCGATTTGCAACAAAACTCGCATCATCGATTTGGCTCTGCACTTTGTTCTCGTGCTCCAATTTTCATCATGTTTTACTTGCTATAATTATTGCAAATCAAAAGGAAAATTTTAAGAGGGATGGTTTCAGGCTTGCTAGTATGTCATGGAATCCATTAATTATCATAAGGAGCTTGAGAGGAGAAAAAGCGGTGAGGAGCTTGGTGAAGTCAACTTTCTAGATAAAGAATTAGGGAAATAACTTAGTTTTAGTAGTCATGGCTGATCAAAAATGATTTTGGAACAAATTTTTATATTCTTGAATTATTTTAGAGGTTTTATAGCTTCAAAAATGGCAGCAAGTTCGAATTGTGCAATAAAAATGAACTTGGAAGCAATTATTTTGTCTTTCAAGCTAACTAATAGTTACTTTTTTCACATATGAAGTAACAAAATATGTTTTTAAGTTAGGGTTTTTATATGGATAAGTATGGGGTGAATATTTTTATTCCTCTATCCCCTTATGAATTTGGAAAAGAAAATTTTCCTCAATTATATGATAACAAGTGGCTCTTCGTGGTGAGAGAATAGAGAGATGGGGAAAACGTGTCGTAGCACATGGGAGTTGTCAGTCGATCGCATGAGGAAAATGAAGAGGGGATAAAGAGGGGAAATTTTTTTGTCCCCTATTTCTCCTTTTGAATGGTGATAATAAGGATACTAAAACTTTCCCTCACCGGATGATTCCAAGTATCACTCTGTGATACATTATGAGGAGATGGGTTTGGCTTGACTAGCACTCTGTTGGGATGACCTGGGTCACATGAGGGACCAGAGGGAAGGGTGAAGGTGGGGAATTTTTTTCCTCTATACTCTTGGGAATGTGACAATAGGGACACAAAATTATTCCCTCACTAGAAGGTGACATGTGTCACTCAAAAATTGGCTAACTATGAGTAATACACCTCGAAAAGAGAGAACTTGAAGAAACTATTCCCGAAGATCCTAAAGGTATTTTCTTATATGATTTTTACTCCCAAGGAAATTTAATAAACAATGGGAGGGTATTAAGACTTCAATTATGTTTGAAATGCCAAAATTGTCCCATTTTTCTTTAGGACAACAGGGTGTGTCTCACTAAAATTGAGTTAGCCTGAGAAACAAACATGACTTGTAAAAATTTTATGGTTCACCATGTAGGGAATTTTAATAGATTTCAGATTCATATTTTATTGCATTTTAAATCCTTTTGGATCTCTCATAATCATCCAGTGAAGTTTAGGTTTCAAATTTAGCTCCACACTCCTTACACCTAAAAAACCAGATGTTATACAAAATGTCCCTAAACCTCCAAATCTTCCCAAATATTCCTAAATAATTTCCAATACCTTCATAACACTCAAAAACAACCTTTAGATGATTATGTGCTTTCATATCCTTCCCGAGGTTGCACATCTACCTTGAAATGGCCAAAATTGGCCCTTCTAATCCCGTCGAAGAGCTAGTCTTAAGTTTCCCTTCACTAAATGTAATTTATGACCTTGAGACATCAATTTTATCATTTTAACATTCTTACTTAGTGTATCGGGATTACTCGAAGGTCATTAGCATCATGAAACCAAGACAAGCTGACCAAAAAGGGGATTTGGGAAGACTCGGGGAAATGTTTCAATATATGGCTAAGTTTTCACGATTCAAGTTTCAAATTTTTGGGCCTACAAAAATGCATGAAAAAATTCTTAATTTTTTAATGTTTAATATTTAATTTTAATGGTTTAAGACACCCTATAAGTGTTTAAGGTGTTTTTTAATTATTTATCATGTCCTCATTGTGTTATTAAGTTTTGAATCCTTAACCAAAAATTTAAATGCTAAACATGTTCCCTAACTTAGAAAAATCTTAATCTCGATGTGGATTTCGGTTTTAGGGTTGATGTTAAGGTTTAAGATTTGAGTACATTGAAAATATATATATGTTGTTTTTTTAGGGTTCGAGGTATATAATTTAGATTTTATAGTTTACCCATCAATACCGAGGTTGTATGTTTTTAGTATGTCTTATAAGTGTTTGATTTAACAAAAATAGAATTATTAAACCACTGTTGTAGAGTAACTAATGAAATAAATGATATAAATATGCTAAAGTACAATTTTCCACAAGTAAATAAGTAAGTAAAGTATGAAACCCTAAGCAAGAGATATAGACATGATGACTTAGCCAATTTATGCTCATCATAGGAATGGTCTGAAATGGGAAAACCGTTGAACATGAGGCAAAAAAGTCGTAACTAATCTATGTAAGTTATGGAGATCACGAAAAAGGCTAGATAAGGGAACCCAAACTAGGGCACCAGAGACTACTATTGGGCACCCATGACTGCAAAAGTGGTCAAAACTTGATTGTTACCATGTCACACAAGTGTTGTAAATATTCCTTGTTGATCATTTATTAGTCGCTCCTTGATCACTCAAGATACCTATAGCCAAAAAAGAAGATCACCTAAAAATACCATAAACCACATCAAATCTAATAAAAATGATGTATAATGGGAATTCAAACTAACATCAAGTGGTCACCTTAAAGAGTGAAATTTTGACCAATAGTTACACTACATCTAATACTTTGTGTAGTTCTTTTTGTGTAAGTAGAAATAGTGACCTTAGAATACCTTGTGCAAAGATGTATTAGATATCAGTTAGATTTACTATAATATGCAAATATGTGGATGGAATATAATAAAGTTCCCCTTCTTATGATGTGTTTACATATTATATAGTCTCTTTTCCTTGAATGGATGTTAAATGGATGCTTTGAAGTGCTTTAGGTTCCTTTTTAATGAAAGCTTAGGTGATATTAGACATGTTTAGAGATTGGTCCTAATTTTAAACACATAATTATGTATTTATATTTTTCCCTTATTTTAATTTTCTAATTGATAGCTAGAATTCCAACCCATAAGAGAAAAGGATGCCCAAAAGATAAAAGAGACCCAAAAGAGGGAGAAAGATACGAAAGGGTCGTGGGTGCCTAGAGGGGACATGAATTCTCTACGGCGCTACTATCTTAGATGTGTGCTTTGGTGTCTCAAGTCATAAAAGATAAACAAGTAAAGTTTTAACTGGTTATAGGGTGTGTAAGACCAAAGAGAAAGTAGAATATGGAAGAAAGAGGCCAAAGATAGCTTTCAACTACCAGTTTTCTTTCTTAGGAATCATGTAAATGATATTATGCTTTTAGGACCTAGAAATGTACCCAAGTGTGTGATTTTGTGTTTGAATTATCCCCTGATTTTATGTTTTTGAATTATTACTTGATAAAATAAAGTAGTTATAAGATGTGTACCTTTTGATCCTGCAGAGTTTGATGGTGATAGTGTGCCAAAGAGACAAGTGAAGTGTGAGGTAATTACAAAATGAAGTGTGGAAACTAAGAAATGAAAGTGACCCTAGGGGTGAAGTGTATGTGTTTATTGTACATGTTTTTGTGCTTTTTTTCTATTTTAGGTTGCTTATTATTGTGTATCACAAATGGACCGCAAAATAAGAGCAAAAGAGTAGTCAAAATCATGTAAATTAAATTTTTTTGCAAACTATGTAAAAGTGTGTAAAATTAGTAGTAAAGGAAAGTGTGTTCCCTTGATTTAGTAGAGTATAAAAGATAGAAATGTTTCCTAAAATTTTGTGAAGAGAAATTTTTGGGAGATCTCATGCCAAGTGCAAGTTTTTTGGGTGATCTCATGCCAATGATAATTTTTTTGGGATAGAGGTATAGTATAAATCTCCATCCATGACTTTACCCAATAAGCACCACTACGGATCGTAAGTCCCTATTTAGTTTCGATTGTCTCAAATTAGTTCCGATTGAATTGGTTATTTTGATTGAAGTTAAATGTAGGAGATTTCATACACTCTGTAAATGTAGGTCTATGCTTGTAATCGTAAAACTTCTCTAAAGAATTTTGTGAACTATGTTGATTTGATAATTTGATTGTATGTGCCCCTAGGATATAGGCACCCGGGGTAGGATACAAGTGCCCAGTGCTTATAATTGATTTTTGGCACTGGTGTGTGTGATGTGTTGTGGACCCAAGCCATATTTTGGGCCATTATGTGATTGTATGACTATTTTTTTTACGGTGCATATTTGTATTATATCACCGATTTGTTGTAGGGGTGATTTATTCACCCAATGTATTCCCTCTCATTTGGGGTGCATGTGATGAGTGTAGGATCATGTGGTATAAAGGATATGACCTTAAATAGATATGAAATAGATCCCTATAGGGGAGGGGATATGTATGGTAGTAACAAGGCACATGTAAACAAGATGGGATAGTAACATGTGTTAGTGTAAACAAATCTAGTATGCAAGTTGAAGACAATGTAACAATCAAGTGTGCAAACAAGATAGGCCATGAAAAGTGGGTTTCAAACTTGGGAAATTATTTACAATATCAGAAGACAAGCAAGAATGAAGTGGCCAAAATCATACAATGATCATACAAGACATAGAGCATATCCTACAAACAATAGCATCTGATGGCAAGAAAATGTGTCAGAAACCATAGTGGCATGTTGTCTTATAATGAAAATTCTACACATAAAGCACCTATTATTATGTTAGAAATATAAATAGTATGTTAAAACATGTCTGTATCAAAGGAATGAGTAATAGTAATGTGCTAGAAAGAATCAGTAAATAAAGGAACAATAACACATGCAATGTGTGAGAGTAGTAAAGGTAGATATCCCCAAGAGCCTCGGTGGGACTAGTAAAAGGTATAATGTCAAGCATCATTATAGTGTGTAAATATATATAAGAATACTACATTCACTCCAAAATACAAAGTGAATGCTTATGTGTGTATATATAGAAAATATATTGACATACTAAGTACCCGTCTACCATGGAAAATAAAGTGTACATGTAAGTAGAATAAGAAAGAAAGAGTAAAATTGAACCAAGGTATGGAAATATTTCATATGATTGTGATGGTATGGTATGCAATGTGTGAATATGGTATGACTAGTATTCCCCTAGTGGATATGTATGAGATGAGGTTCATTTATAAAATCCCGTTCAACAATCAATAATGAACCATAGAACAAGAGTTCGTCATTAGGCAATGGTTTGAAAAAGAGATTCTAGAAAGATGTATCATGAATCACACAAAGGTGTGAAGAGTAAAAGAGGTGAGGTTAATTTCATATTTAGACCCTCAGCATTTGAGTATGAACTATGGAACTAGAGTGTGTCATAGGGTAATAAGGATACAATGTGTGTATCAAAATGTGTAAGAATTTGAAATAAATATGAAGCACAGAGCGTAGTAGTAGAAATGATAGTCAACCGATGATATTAGGATGGGAGGGGAGTAATCATGATGCCCCAAAGTGTATGATGAAAATCAATCTATCTAATGAGAATGAAAGGAAAGGTTTCTCCAACTGGATGTCTAAGGAGATAAAGATGTGTGACAATGCTCTAATGTTGGTGGTGTGTGAGATTGACGATGTACCGATGAAGGAAACCTATGTGATGAAGGAGGTGGTAAACACCTGTGTGAAGGAGACCTAAAAGGTGAAGGAGGTGGTGAGAAGCTATGTGGAAGACCTAGGAGGTGAAGGAGGAGGTGAACACCTATGTGAAGGGGCTTCTTATGTTGGAGACATAGACCGATGAGGAAGAAAAGGTCATGAAGCGGTCATGTTAAAATAAGAGAACCATGTGTAGAATGTGTCTTAAATTTGAGAGGCCTAGGAGACCTAGATGATGAAATTAGTGGAAGGATATCATCAATAGGAGGAAGAGGAAATGGTGTGCATGGTTGACCACCGTTAAGAGTGAAAAATGTTCTTATTATGAATGAACTTGAGGCAAAAATGATTCATGGAGGGGATGGTTTAGGTGATGAGGAGATAAATAATACCTAAGAGCATGTCACAACCTATCATTGAAGGTGCCATCAAAAAATATCACAAGCATGGTGACAGGCCCAAATGTAACTAGAAGCCAGATGTAGCCATAATATTTGTGAACTGGATATGAGATATTAGATATTGGACATTTGATAACCATGAGGAGTAAAGTAGAGAACACAATGATAAGATCTTATGTATAGATCACCATGTTATAGATAGTATAAGATCACAATGATAACCCCGATCTATGAATTTAATTAGTAGTGGTGATGCATCAACATTGGTGACAAGAAAATCAAAAGGCCCCAATGAAGGAGGAGGCATAATGTGATATATATGATTATCCAAAGAATCAGATCTTTCTTTCCATGTTTAGGCAATGGGGCATTAAATATATTGAGATTTTTGTTTTCATTGACCAGCTTATAAGTAGATGGCTCAAGGAGCTTGATTGCATTAAATTTTCAATATGATCTTGAATGAGATGTTTGATCTTGAAATAATGAATAATAGAGTACCTATTGCATTGAAGATAGTCACATCTATCATTTTCATCGAGTTATGGCCATGGAGGTGATATTGATCAAGATTGAGCAATGGTGGAAGCATAATAAGATTGCTCTTGATAAGTTATGGCAATAAAAATCTAGGAGCATAAGGAAATTTTGTAAATTTATGCTTTAGAGGTTGTCATTGAAGCTTTTCAGGAGTAAGAAAAACGTTAACAGTGTCCTTTGATTCAATGGACTTAGGTGATGGCTTTAAAGTGGATTTTCCTTCAAACTAATTAGAAGATGAAGATGAAGCATTATCATGATATTTTATTTTTCCCATAGATAATAGTTTTCTTTCACGTAACTTAAGTGTATGGCATAGTTGATCAAATGAGGGAGAGGTCTCAAAGATGACACTCTCTTATAGAGGAGGTAAGATACTTTGAACAAAAAGATATTGTAATTCGGAATCAATGAGAACATTGGTCATCTTTACTAAATTGTTCTTATAACATAATACATAGTCCACTATATGCTCATTAGATCCTTGTTTGATTCGTGAAAGTTGAGCATAGGATATTTTGGAACTGATATTGATTAGAAAATGTGCAAGGAAAACATCATATAAGTATGTAAATAATGTTACTGCATGAACAGTAGATGATAAAACCAATGCATGGCATAATCTTGTAGACTTCTAGGAAATAACTTAGCTAGTAAAGTATGATCATCCGCATAATCAAAACATGAAACATTATAATATCTAAGATGCTCTTGAGGGTCACCATAGCCATTGAAGGTGGGAAACTTAGGGGTGAATTAGTTGGGAGGAATTTGATAACTAGAAATAATGGGTTCAAAAGGGGTATGAAGGAGCAAGGAAGAGTCAAGATATGAAGAGGAGTGTGAAGTAGCTTGCGGAAGTTGATAGATTTAAACTTGTAGATCCTCATATATAGAAGCCATGTCTTAAGTTTAGGATGACAAGACTTTTTGTGTGTGGAAATAAATAGGTGGAGTAAAATGGTTGGTAGGAGTAGGCATAGAAACAAGAACATTGGAAGTATGTGGAGTGGTAGAATTAGGAGGTTGGGTAGTAATAGGAATAGATGTATTAGTAGAAGGAGGAACATTGAGCTCGATTAGGTTAGTGGCCTCCACACAAGTAGCAAATAAGAGAAGATCTAGATCTTGAAGATGTGCGAAAAATGAACATTGAGATCATGAAGGTATTCATCAGTAAAGGGTGCATGAGTTTCAGCCATGATAAAATAATACAAAAATGCTTAGAAGCAAGTTTGGTCCAAATGGATGGGTTCACCAAATGATTTAACAAAAATAGAATTTTTAAACCCTATTACAGGTAATTGATGTAAAAATGATATACAAATGCTAAAGTATAGTTTAACATAACCAAATAAGAAAGTAAAGCATGAAACCCTAAGCAAGAGATATAGAAAAAATGACTTAGATGATTTTTACTCAGCCTAGGGCTGATCTAAACTGGGAAAACTATTGAATATGAGGTAAACAACATCATAATTAATCTATTTAAATTTTGGAGCTCACGTACAAGGCTAGACAAGTGAACCCACACTAAGACAAGGGTGTTTGGACACCAAAGATTGCTCGAGTGGATGTGACGACGAAAATGGTCAAAACCTAATTTTATTGTGCCACACAATTTTCGTAAATATTCCTTGTTGATCACCAATAAGTCACTTCTTGATCATTAAAGGTACTAGTAACATATAAAAGAAAAATTCACCTCCACAATCCCACAAACCACATCAAATATAATAAAAAATATACAAAATGGGTAGTTAGAATGACCCAAAGGTGGTCACCCGACAAAGTGAACTTATGATTGAGTGCAGCACTACATCTCAAACTCCATGTAGTTCTTGTGTATGTGTGTAGAAATGGTTCCTAGGAAGCCCTTGTGTAATTTGCAATTGATAATAGGCTAGATTTTCAAGAATATGTAAATGTGTGGATATAATAGAATAAACATCCCCTTCATATGTTTTGTATGTAGAATATGCAGTCCTTTATCCCTTGAATGGATGATAAATTGATGATTTGAAGCTTAGGTGATAGTAGTAATGCTAAGAGTTTGGTCCCTCATTTTGAACACAAGCTTAGGTGATAGTAGTAATGCTTAGAGTTTGGTCCCTCATTTTGAACACATAACTATGTATTTATATGATTCCCTTATTTGAATTTTGTAATTTACAACTGAAAGGCCAACCCATAAGTGAAAAGGATTCCCAAAAGATAAAATAGACCCAAAAGGAGCCAGAAGATAAGAAAGGATCGGGGGCACCCATAGGGATAAGATCACTTGCGCACTCTTTGTCTTGGAGGGGTACTAGTGTTTGAATTCATAAAATATAAGAAAGTAAAGTTATGACTGAGTTGTAGGGTGTGTAAGACAAAAGAGAGAGTAAAAGGTAGAAGAAAGAGTCCAAAGATAGTTGTCAACTACTAGTTTTCTTGTTTAGGATTCATGTAAATACTAGTATGCTTGTATGACCTAAAAATGTACCCAAGTGCATGATTTTGTGTCTACAAGATATTGTTCTCATCCAAAGTGATCAATCAAGATTAACAAAGATTACATGAGATCTTAGCATATCAAATGAGTGGTTAAGGTGTTAAATTACTATTTTTCTTGATTGTTTCATTTAAATTTTGACATTTTGTATAATTTTCCAACACTAAGGGGTTGATGTTAGAGTGTAGGGTTCACGATATAGTGTTTATGGTTCTCAATTAAAGGTATATTATTTATGGTTTTCTATAAAGTATTTAGGGTGTATGATTTTTGATGTCATATCAACAGTTTCTTATTCAATGTGATCCTTACGTATTTAGGGTGTCATACAAGTGTTTAGGTCATAAAATGAGCCTTTAAGGTATGACGTTATCATTTGATTTAAACTTTATATCATACAACTATTCCCTATTTTTTATTTTTTTGTCAAATTTTTGTTTTAGAAATATAAGAGACCCATTACCATTATAATGAGACATATTTTAATAACTCAACTCCTATTTTTTATAAACTTTATATCATTTTTAATAATTAATTCTTATTTAATATATTTTGGTAAAAAAATATCATTATTTATAATAAATACGCTTTTAAAATGAAGAGAGCTTACATAACTCAGGTTAAGATAAATACCAATGAATCTTATTTAAGTCAAAATTCATAGGAATTTTAAAATATGGGTAAGAGATAAGATTGGAGAATTAATATTTTAATATATTATTAGGTTGGCTATTGGTTAGAATAATGTGGGAGTGGACGTTGTTATTTGGAAAGGCCTCCCGTGAATGATGAGTGGTATGCTCAAATTGTAGGAAGTCGATTTTTTTACTGATTTTTCAATAATTAATATGTGTTGGAATAAATATTCAATTAAGTTACTGTAGAAACTTTTCAGAAATAAAATAAAAATATTTACAAGATCCTTATCCCATCCATATCCATCACATCATCTATAAAGAAAAAAATGGAAACATTTTTAGTTTAACTACTTCACTTTGCTCAACAAATGATAAATGGTCTAATTTTTGTATCGGAGGAAGGTAATTTCCCAATCAAAGTGTTATAATATGAGCAGTCCACTTGGCTTCATTGGATTTCCCATACCTGGAGCCCTCTTATTGAGCCTAAATTTAACCACTTTCTTTGGTGTCTTGTTTACCAAGGCTTTCTTGCAGGTGAAAGACTTAGTCATATTGGCCTCCCTAATCCTAATTGTCCTTTTTCTCTCACCCTGAGTCGTTCAAACACCTTTTCTAGTCGTGTCCCCATGCTCAATCTATCTAGAGGTGGATCCATTCTTTGTTTCAACCCTATCACCCTGACTTCTTCTCGTGGCACCTAGCCTTATTTGGTGACTTCATTCCTTGGCCTTGTTATATTGATATGCTTTGGGATTTGTTTCATGCATGTATTTTGTTTCATATTTGGAAAGATCACAATGCTTTAATTTTCAAACAAGATCAATCATTATTTGATTTCCCATTAATGACAAGGTGATTATTGTATATACTATTCACATACAAATTCAAGCTCAAGCATCCAAGGTCACCTTAGAGTTTACTCATCTACAAGATCTTCTTAATCACTAAGGGAGTGCATCATGCACTATGAGTTGGGTTTTGTTAGATCCTCATTTTCGCCATCTCGGCCTTCACCACCCTAATAGCCACCTCTTGGGGGCCACATCGAGGATTCGTTTCGTAGCTACTGCTCTACCTTCCCTGAGGGCCTCCCTTTAGCCCCGTCCTCCTCTAGGCCAAGTCGGATCCTTCCACCATGGGGAAAGGTATTTCCAACTCTATGCGGTGGGGTTCTCCACCATAGTACATGTCGGTCATTACGCAAGAATTCCACCCCCGGTTGTGGAATTATGGTTCTATTACAAATGCATTATCCTGGTCACGATGGTTAGCGGTGGATCCTCCTTCTGGTGGATCCTAACAATGGAGCTTTCATCCTACCTAGGGATGAACCTACCCCTCCTCCCGGTGTGGCGACATGTGCTTGATGGTGGTTCTTTTTATGGTATTCGGTTTTCTGTGTGCGTTTTAATGTAGCCCTTGTGGAATTTTCTATTGTTCTACCGCCCTTGTGGAATTTTTTGGGACCTTGTGCTATATGGCATCCCTTACTATGTAACTCTCTTTTATTTTAATTAATATAAAGGTCATCTCGAATAGTAAATACTTCACCGCTTACATATAAATTAATACAATAAGTGTTAATGTCTTAACAAGAATATTAAAAAATCTTGAGTCTAATCTAATCTATATTTCAAAGTAGTAAAAATATTTGTCTATTATTATTTTTAGTTTGATTTTTCAAGAAGCTCTACCCAATAAATTTATAAATAAGATTTTGTAACAACCATGTGTTCTTATGGTTTTTTATCTAATGTGTTTGTACTTACAATTATTTTTTCATAACTACAAGGAAGATCTTACAGTGGTATCACTTTTCTTCTATTTGTTATTAACGCTTTTATTTCAATATATTTTTATCTTAATGTTTGAAATAAAATTTCTTATTGTTTGTAGTAAAAATATTTCTATGAGTGATATTGTTCTTTCTTTTTTATTTGAGCAATGGATTTTTAAATATGCAGAGAAACTCTTTATACCCTACCATAAGCTAGTCGAAGTGCATTACCATAAATAGTTCATGTGTTAATTGTATCAAATTTAGTGAAGGGGTTGGTGTGGCATTACATTATGAAAAAATATTCATTGGTGACACCCTTTCTTTCATTATTTTTCCTTTTATCCTTGACAAGGTAAATACATTTCTCAATGTAAATATTTTTTTAAAGATTAATATTACTTCCATTAATCATCAAGAAACATGTTACAAATGGGTACAATGCCAAACATTATAACTAATACACCAGAAACATCCTTAGAGATACCATGGTAGCAACTTAAAGCATAGTACAATAGGAAGAAGTCATCCATGTGATTCATCCAAATGAAGAATTTAGTGAAATGCTTGTCTTTTCTCCATGGACCACCCTATAGGAATATGACCTATCACATGAACATTTTCCTGATCCAAAGCCCAGTTGGCCAAAAGAATCATGACTTTATTACTCTCTATAAGACTATGAACATAAATAACTGTCTAGAAATTTTGAGCCAAAATACCAATATTTTCTTGAATCTGTGAAATATGCCAATTAGAAGAGTGAATGTTGCCTTGCTTATTAAGCAGTCGAATAATCATTTGAGAGTCAGATTCAATAATAACTTTGGTCCACCCCATTTTGGCCACTTCCTTCAAAGCATATTGAATGGCAAGGATTTCAGCCATATTGTTTGTGGTAATTCCAATTTGCTTCCCATAAAAAAGGTGTTGTTGAGCTGCACTATCTCTAGCTATTCCTCCTATACTAGCTTGTCCTAGATTTCCTCGAGATGCCCCATCAGTATTAATTTTAATGTAGCCTTTAGGAGGCACCACTGCCAACATTTAGGTCACGTAGTGATGGGTTTCTATAAGGACCTTGTTGCATATCCTCCTTACAAAGTTCAATAATTGTAAGGACTTTTTCCACTTATCCAAAGACCGAGTTTGGCAATTTGACTTTCATTTGGAGTGTTTCAGCAATATTAGCTTTGATATAGGTCCAGAAAGAGGCTAGTTCCTGTATTTTCCCTTTAAATATGTGCCTATTTCTTTCTTTCCAGACATTCCATAACATTAATGTTATAGAAATCCAACAAGCAATATTCATCACAGGGGTATCTTTTACAGCCAATTCCCACCTATGAATAACTTGCACAAGGTCAATGGTATCATTCCAAACTAGTGTGAACATGTCTGACAAGTACTTCAATAGTTGTAAAGAAAAAGGGAAAGAGAGGAAAAGATGATCACATGTTTCTACCTCATTTAAGCATAACACACATATAAAGGTCCTTTCAACCCTCTTTTCATAAGATTTTCCCCTGTGAGTACCCATTTATGAAGAAGGGTCCAAGTAAAAAGATCACTTTCATCCATAACACAGATGTCATATCTTTATGAAGATATATGTCCATGGGTGATTGATTTTTTTGGCCAAATAAGTATATCTCTCCGCCATGTATGTAACTATCATTGGATTGCCTTCCCCAACCCATTTCATCCTCCATACTCGATGAGGATAGCTGAGCCTTATTAACCGTAAAATTTAAGTTAGTTGTTGGATCTGTTGTTGCGATAAAGTCAGTGGCTAGAGAGAAAGAGTAAGTAGGACTTTCTAAGGATGTGACTGTTGATAATGGTAGACTTGTATGCTGCCCTATACATGGAGTGCATTTATAATAGGTAGAAAATCTAGGTACTAAGATATAATTGGTGGAAACCCATTCCATGAGTCTGTCCAAAAAATTTCTTGACAACCATTTTTAACAATCCAAAATAAATTCTCTTTGATAAGAGTCTCACCTAGACGAAGGACAAACAACATAGGAGATCCGCTAGCTAGTAAGGAATGGTGAATGAGTTGACACGATGGTAAACCACCTGCATATTTAGCACACACATTAATAACCCATAATTGTTGCAGATTTTGGAGAAGCCTCCAATATAATTTAGCTACCAAAGCCATGTTGTTCTTAACACTGTCTCTAAAACCAAGTCCCCTAGTGTGTTTAGGATGACATAAAATCTCCCATTTGGCTAAATGCCATTTTTTATCCTGTTGTTTTCCACACCAAAGAAACCTCTGACTAATATGATCTATATCATGAAGAATCCTAGCTGGAATATGAAGAAGAGATGCAATATATATTGGAATGGCCTGCAGGATAGTTTTGACTAGGGTCATTCGTCCTCCTAAAGAAAGCCATATGTTTGTCCATCTGTCAAATTTGGCTTTGATTTTGGCCTTAACCCATGTCCAATCTATGAGATTTTGAGGAGAAAGGAATACGAAAAATACTTGAGTAGTAAAGTACCCTACCGAAACCATGACTTTTAAAGGATGTCCTACTCAAGTCTTAAGGGACGATGAAAGAAGATGATTCTAGATTTTCCTTCATTAATATCATGTTTAATAGCTAGAGAAAAAATGTGCAGAATAGTGGGAATATGATATGCTTCTCTTAGATAAACTTCCCCCATTATAGAAGAGTCATCCACAAACTGCAAGTGTGTTAAAGCTTGAATCCATCACGCAAGATGGATACCTTTACTCTTTTTTCATTTCTCGCTACTGATTAATAATCACCCTAGAGATTTTCCTACAATTATAAATAGAAAGGGAGAGAACGGGTCACCTTGTCTAAGTCCTGTTAAGGCTAAAAACCTAGGGGAAGGTTCCCATTAATAAGAATAGAGAAAAATATTATAGTAATGTAAGCTCGGATCCACTTAATCCACTAAGAAGCAAAGAAAAATCATTCTAAAATAGTATCAAAAAAACCCCATTCCATTTTATCATATGATTTTGCAAGATCTATTCATATGAACATAGCGGGCCTTTTTAAATTTACATATAATGAAGAAATTTTTGTGCCAAAACTATATCATCCACAATTTGTCTATGGAAAAAAACCTCCTTGTTTCAACGATATGATTTTATGTATAATTTTTTATCCTTTCAGCCATCATTTTAGTAATTATTTTATACATGACATTACATAAATCAATTGGGTGGTATTTAGAAATGGTATATTCCTCTGCCATTTTGGGAATCAAAGCTATATGAGTGTAATTGAAAATTCTCAAGATATTTATTTCCTTACAACATTCCTCAACCACCTCCAAAATATCTATCTTAATCAGCTCCCAAAACTGTTGATAAAATTCTATCGGAAATCCATCCAGCCCAGGAGTTTTTCCTTTCTTCATAGTAAACACAACTTGATGTAATTCTTGTTCAGAGATAGGCTTAAGAAATTGGTGATTATCTTCCTCCGTAATAATAGAAGGAATATTATCATAGATAGTCTATTGTGCCCTTCCATTTAGGGAAGAGTTCTGAAACAAATTTTTGAAATAATGTAAAATCACCTGTTGGATTCCCCTCTTGGATGTCTCCTGATGGCCCATTTCAGTAGTCAAAGATGCTATATAGTTATGTGCTCAATGAGCCAAGACTAATTTGTGGAAAAAAGTAGTATTCTTGTCTCCCTCCTGTAACCATTGTACACGTGCCTTTTGTTTCCAAAATATCTCTTCCTTTTCTCCCACTCCCATAGATCTCTAGTGAGCTCAATATCCTTCTTTTTAGATCCAATGAAAAAGGTTTGCAATCTAATTTTTGATTAAGTGCCTAAATCGAGTCGGTGAGATCATTTTTTTGTATACACATTTCCAAAGACATTCCTGTTCCACTCCTTAATTTTTCTTTGAACATACTTAAGAGTTCTATACATGCAGGTCCCATATCTTGGCTTCCCATCTTTCCACCATTTTGTAATCAAATTAGGAAATTGTTCATGCCTCATCCACATTAATTGATAATGGAAGGGTGCCTTAAATGTCTTTGATTGTCCAATCTCCAACAATACCGGCCAATGGTCGGATCCCCCATGATCAAGGACATTTGCAATTGGGAGAAAATTCATGTTCATCCAATCCTCAGATATCAGAAATCTGTCCAATCTTTCCCTAATGCAGCTATCCCCAGTTCTTTTGTTAGACCATGTCATAAGACCATTTTGGGTCTGAACATCAATTAGTTGAAGGTTCTGAATAGAATTACTCATAATGGTGATTAATTATCTTGTGACTTACGTGAAAATAAGGATAAGGCAGAAGTTGTAGGATAAATGAATGTTTTGAAGCCGTAGAAAAAGGAAAAGTTTAAAGCCACAAGATAATGGTGAAGTGAAAAATCCATGAGAGTAAGTAGCATTGTTGTGAGGATCTGGGGTTTCCCATGGATCTTTAGTTTTATGCATAATTCAAAAGTAATGGTATGTAGAAAATCCACGCAATTTGGAAAAATCCGCACATTGAAAAAAAGGTTACGTGATAAAGGAAAAATATGCAAAAAAAGGAAAGTAGTCCAATTTTTGTGGGTCGTGGGTGAGTCAAAGACGAAGGACTCACCTAAATGAATATTGGTTTCTGTTTGTTTCATAATTAATCGTTCTTTGAGCGAATCATGGTTATATATACATGTGTAATTTTTAAATCAAAATATAAGTAAAGAAATAACAAAAGGAGAGGAGAGATGGAAAATATAGAGCATCACTTCAAGCAGATACAAATTATAAAACACGTGCAACACACAAAGAAAAATAAGAAAGATAGAGAGAATATTTAGAGAGGAATTTTTAGAGAAATAGCTCTAGAGAATATTGTAAAAGAAGTAAAAGACTATACGAGTTGTAGCTATGATTTTGTAATAAGTTTGTAAATAAAATATAACATATATATTTTTGTTTGTTTTCTATTCTGAAGTGTCTTTCCCTATGTTGGTTTTCTATTTTGTTTTGTTTTTCTATTTTGGAAGTGTCTTTCCTGTGTTGTTGTAGTTGGTACAAAAAATTTTCCAACAATTTGGAATTAGATTGAATATGTTGTTGGAGAAAATAAAATCTCAATAGCTTGCAGGTTTGATTTCCGGTTTGAGTTTTCTAGGTTAAGCTTTAATGGATTCTAGCAAGAACTCATGGTAACAAACCCCAACATTTTATGGGAAGAACTATTATATATGGTGTGTTAAGATGAGGAAATTTTCTCTTCTCAAGAGTTATGGGAACTATTTGAAGGAGGATATACATAGTTAATAGACAGGTTGCATTCAATGTTTTAACATAAGCTCATAATAAATATTTAAAGGAAATGATTGAATAAAACTAAACTAAAATATGGGAAAGTATAACAATATTTAAACTAATATAGGAGGATTAAAAATATATAAACTACACTAAAACAACATGGAATTATTTTAAATAATTTTATCAAATAAAATAAAACCCTAAGTATGTAAAGATGTAAAAGGAAAGGACTTAGCTAATTTATGAAGACCGTCGCAAGGTGTAACAAGTCCGACTATGGATTCCAGGAGTAAGAAAAATCACTCAAAATCTCATAAAGTCCCGATCTGGAGGATATGAATGGATTGGAGTGCTCAGAGGGTATTGGGGCACCATGGGGTTCATTGTCTGTAGAATAAATGCCTTGGTCTCTATAAAATCTCATAATCTGATTTTTTCAATATCACAAGATACTCTAAAATATTTCCTTCTTGTCTCGCTTGAATCTTCCGAACTACACTAGATGTATGAAATAATGTAGGATAAAGGAATGACTTGCAAAAGACAAAGAAGTATCAAAACCCTAAAAATAAAAGATGTAAAATGAATGGGTCGATTGACCTCAACTGCCACAATAGTGGGCTTACTAATCTGAGTGTTGCACTACATTTCAGACCCAAATGTAGTTATGGTGTGTGTGTGCATGTCGTGCCCTAGGTGCTCTTGTGTCAGTCACACTTTGTGAAGTAGTGAGCAATAATAACTATAGAAAATGTACTAGCATGTGTGCATGGAATAGAATAGAATCCCTCCCCTATGTTGTGTGTGTTGATGTAGATCTCCTAGCCTTAATGCATATAACTATGTGTATGTAAGTGATGCAATGGATGTAACTCTAGATGGAGTGATAGTAGTAAGTAATGCTAGGACCCTCATTATTATCTCATAACTTTATATTTTATAGGGTTTTCTTTCTCTAATTTCATAATTAACCCTAACATGGATGACTAGGAAAAAGATAAGTATGAAAAATGTCTAGAAAGAGCCCAAAAAGAAGAGGGGAAATAAAGAAAGGATAAGGGCACCCCGGAGTGGGACCAAGGCACCCTTCTAAATAGTAGTATGAGACCAAGCTAAATAATTCCTAAAATGCATGATTTTGTGTCTATATTTTCCCCCACTTTATGTTGGTGATTTTAATGCTCGGTAACATAAATTAAATAGAGATGAGTACCTTATATCCATGTAAAGTGTAGTAGAGATGTGCCGAAGGACTAGACTCAAGCATGGAATCACAAAATGGAAAAAAAAGTGGAGGAGCGTGGATTCTAAAGATGAAAAATGTGCATAAAAAAGTGAGGAGAGTGAACCTAGGGGAAAATGTGTGTGTAGATGTTGTAGTGTGTAATATACCTACATGGTAAAGGCAACTTCCATTGCAATGTGTTGTCATCATCGTTGTTTTTTTATTTTTTGGTTACCCCCAATTTGACTTGCTTTTTCTCATATAGATGGACATGCAAGGAAAAAACAATCAAGTATTCAAATATGTATGTATGTAAAAACATTATATAAAATACGCATGTGTAAAATACACAAATGTAAAGTACGCTAAAATAAAAGTGTAAATGGAACATGTGCACCTGATCCATGTCGAGAGAAATGGTGTAGAAGGATATCTTATACTATCTGCGAGTTTTTTGGGCAATCTCACACCACCCTAGTTGAAGAAGTGTAGGGAGGAAATGCTCTGTGTCCTCCAACCTTTGACCACTTTTGCTGAAATGTGTGTGAAGAGATCTTTGTACTATCCTAGTTTTTGGGCGATCCAATGCCAATTGGCCAAAGTAGTGTAGAGAGGCATACCCACTATAACCCCCAATCTTGCAACTTCTTCTCAAATAGGTTAAGGACACCATGTCCTGTAAAATCTGCTATGTATGGAGTTCGTATAATGGTTTGAACTCACTCATTGTATGTAAACCCACAATGTCAAGGGTGGAAATTACATTGTATTGAACCGGTGTAAATATGTTATGTTAGTATGTAAAACCATCAATGATGCCCCCTCTTTAGGGGCGCATGCAACATCGTTGAAAGGAGAATGCAGCCCCAAAAGAGGACCAACCACATTCGACCTATAAAATCTTCCCTACGGGGGTAAAGGGAAAGTTCTTAGTAGAAACCAAGGTGCACATGAAAGGGAATGGCTAGCCAAAACAAGTTTTGGTCTGAAAAAAACATGCATGTAATAAGACAATTGTAAAAGACACAGACAATGTAGTAACTACCACACAAAGTAGTGTAAATACGCAAGAAAAGAAGTATACCACTCAAAGTGTGTTACAAACATGGGACATCACTCACGATGCCACAAGACACATAAAGCCATCATGGCCACAAACAAAAAACAAGTATGCACACAAACATGGGGTAAAGCCCGCATACAATGGCAAACAATGAAATACAAGTATAGAAAAATAAAAAGTAGTCATGGAAACATGTATTCTTGCTAAATAAGTGTTACACATGGAACACTGTTAGCATGTTAGAGAAATAGCCAATATGTCAATGCTTGTATGATCAAGTAAATGTAAGATGCTAAGTACAAAATGAAATAATAACAACTAGATAAGACGAATGTCAATTCCCTAGTGACCAGTATAGGAAGGGTAAAAAAGAACCTCCATGTTGCATGTAAGATTCTTGTATCTGCAATCACACTAAAAAAAAGACATGAACGCACATGTGTGTATGATATAGATAATGACATATAATAAATCGGTATAACATGTGTAGTAAAGTGATCATATAAAACACTTATTAAACAAAATTAAATGACCCCAAGATAATGTAGTATAATGTGGATGGATGGAATGGAATGCAATATGGAATGGTAGGAGCAAAATGCCCCCAAGTGTATGGAAGTGTATGCAATGAGGTTCATTTTTTTTTCCTTTAGAAGTCCATAATGAACCGTAAATGAGAGTGCTTTATCAGAAATGGTCAAGTAGTGTTTTTTTGTATAGCATGTTACGATGAGTGTGTATATGTAATGGTGATGAGATTTGACATATGGAGAGATGTGTGTGAACCCTATAGATAAAGTGCATATCATGACTTGTTGAAAGGTTAAGTGATGATTTATCCCTAAGCGTATATCACTATAAGATGGAAGGATGAGTGATGATTTATCCCTAAGCGTATATCACTATAAGATGAAATAATGGAGGGTGGTGATTTATCCTAAAGTGTATACCACTATATGATGATAGAAAGAGGTGAAAATTTATCCTAAAGTGTATGTCACTATGAGATGGAAGTTAGGGAGTGGTGATGTAACCTAAGGTGTATACCACTACAATATGATCAAATAGGTGATGATTTAGCATAAAGTGTATGTCACTAGTCTTAAGAATTTCACATGATGAAATGTTGCATGGTGAGTGTAAAGGTCCATTTGATTGGTAAACCCTTGGTAGTTGAGTATGGAATGAGGAACTAAAGTGTGTTATAGGGTAGTGAGCGTAGCACGTAGAACAATGTAGTGTATGTAGTAATGATAAAATGACTATAGGATAGGTAGAATGTATAAATGCGCGGTGTAAATAATGCAATGTAGGATGTGTATGGTGTATAGAATATGTAATATGTAAGATGTGATGATAGGTGTAGATAGAAATAGAATATGTAGTAATAAAATGTAAAGCTAGACCCATATATATAATGTAACCTAACGTAGTATGTAGAATAAATGTGATGGATAAATGCATAGTGTATGAGGAAACTATGTATAAGGTATGTGTAGATAGCGTAATAATGTATGTAGTGTGTATGATGAGGACTAGTATAATGTAGACTGTAGGGATGTAATGTAAAACTAGACTCATATGTAATGAATACTAGTATAGTATATAGAAAATGTATGATATGAAAATGTGCAATGTATAATGTGACTAAATGTGTAGATATCATAATGAATGTAATACATAGATGAGAAAAAATATAATGTATAATAAGTGTAGAATGAATGGTTTATGACACGTAAATTATGATGGAATGAAATGTATAATGCCTAAGGTGTAGTGTGTGGGGTTCAGTGTAATGGTAATCCCTCAACAATCAAGTGTGAACCAAAGCAAAAGAGTGTGTCATTGGGTATTAATGCTAAAATATATGAGGAATATGCTACATGTGAGAAAAATGAGAGTGTGAAAGTATGAAAAATGTGATTATGCTAAGATGAAGTATACAAGAATGTGGGGATTATGATGTAAAACTATGTAGAATAAGTGGGGGATAGGTAGTATGCCCCCAAGTATGTAAGTGATGTAAGTCTAGTCAAAATAAACTAAGTGGATCCACGTAAGGAGTAGTTTCCTTAACAAAAGTGATGGGACGTTGAGGTGGTAATGTCATGCAGACAACTTGAGTGGAGGGGTATTTGATTTAACAAGATGATTAGAAAATAGAAGTGGAGTAGGATGGTGAGAAATATTGAATGGTGGCATCTTTGGTGGTACTTGTCTTTTTGAAGAAGGCATATGAGAAATAGTGGCGTGATGCTCATTAAGTGGAGAAGAAGCAACATCAGAAATAGGAGAATCATGTGATGGAACTATAGTATTTGTCTGACTAGGAGGAGAATCATTATGTGAGTGACCATCGGTATCAAGAATGTAATGAATAAGATTTATCTAGAACAATTGTGTGAATATTAGGAGGATCACTAGTAGCCGCATAGCATGGCTGAGTAGGGGGTGAACTAATTTCGATAGGTGGTTGACTTTTTTGACTCAGGGAATACCGTAGGTGATTGCTTAGGTGGATCATGACTAACCAAAGAAGGACTAGCCTTAGGAGCCCATGTGGGTGTAACCTTTGTAATATGATGTTGTGCATTAAATGAAATAATACCTTGACGCTTAAGACTTTGGATTATGTGATGCAAAGTATGGAAATCATTGTCATTATGTCCATTGATGCAATGATAATTACAGAATGGTTGATCGTGATATTTTTCTAATCGATAAGGAGAAAAGTAATGAGTAGGTGGTAGGGTGATTAACTAATGACTAAGGAGCTGAATAAGAATGTCATGTGGCATAGTATTATGCTCAAACATGAGAGGGTCAGGAAATGGCATGTCTTGAGGTTCAACTAGATGACATGTAGTGGACATAGATTGAAGAGGAGATGTAGAGGGAGTAGAAACATGTGATTGAGAAACATCCTTAAGCTATTGGATTTCAGATCTAAGAGATGTGATTGTGGATTCCATAGATTTCATAGAGGATGTATGCGATTGAGAAGAATCCTTGAGCTATTGGATTTCAGATCTAAGAGATGTAATTGTTGATTCCATAGATTACATAAAGAATGTATGTGATTGAGAAACATCCTTAGACTATTGTCCTTCATATTTAAGAGATGTAATTTTGGATTCCATAACAATAAAACTTTCATGTAAGACTTGAATCAATTCTAATATGGGTTGGTTAGATGGAGGGTCATCAAGGTTAGGGTCAACAAAGAAACAATGAAGCATATCACTTAATTCATGCAATGGAGAATATTGTCATCATAATACTTGGTGTCTAAGGCACTTTAGAAAATAGCTCTTGGAAAGAGGATGTTTCTTAAGAAAATCAAATAAGGAGACTTGACGACCCATGATATGGGAAAATGAAGATCCTAAGTATGAAGAGAGTCGGGTTCACCAAAATGATTAACTAAAATTAAACTAAACTATGGGAAAGTATAACAATAGTTAATCTAATATAGGAGGACTAAAACATTGTAAAATATGCTAAAACAATATGGAATGATTTTAAATAATTATATCAAATGAAATAAAACCCTAAGTATGCAAAGATGTAAAAGGAAAGGACTTAGCTAGTTCCTGAAGACAATCACAAGGTGTAGCAGGTCTGACTGTGGATTCCGAGAGTAATAACAATTGCTCAAAATTCCCATAAAGGACAGATCTAGAGGACCTGAATGGACTGGAGCACCCAAGAGGGCATTGGGGAACCCCGAGGTTCGCTGGTCTACAAAATATGTGCTCTAGTTTATGTAAAATCTCATAATCTAGTTCTTTCAGTGTCGCAAGATACTCTAAAATATTCCCACCTGTCGCACTAGATCTATTGAATTGCGTTGGATGTATGAAATAATGTAGGATGAAGGAATGACCTACAAAATACAAAGAAGTATCAAAACCCTAAAAATAAAAGATGTAAAATGAATGGGTTGGACTAACCTTAGCTGCCACAACAATGGGCTTACTAATCGAGCATTGATCTTTGCATTTCGGACCCAAATTTAATTTCTATGTGTATGTGCATGTTGTTCCCTAGGTGCTCTTATTTCAGTCACACTTTGTGAAGTATTGAGAAATAGTAACTATAAAAAATGTACTAGCATGTGTGCATGGAATATAATATAATCCTTCCCCTATGTTGTCCAGTGTTGATGCGGATCTCCTATCCTTGATGCATGTAACTATGTGGATGCAAGTGATGAAATGGATGCAACTCTATATGGAGTGATAGTAGTAAGTGATGTTAAGACCCTCATTATCATCTCATAACTTTATATTTATAGGGTTATCTTGCTCTAATTTTTAATTACCCCTAACATGGCTAACTAGGAAAAATATAAGTATGAAAAAAACTAGAAAGAGCCCAAAAAGAGGTGAAAAAGTAAAACAAGGATCGGGAACCCCATGTGGGACCAAGGATCCCGAAATGCATAGGCATGGGCACCCCGATTTAGGCTAAAATGATGGGACACGATGAAATAACTAGGCATAAAATACATGGGAATGATGAAATAAAAGTTAAAATAAGATGGTCAAAAGGGGGATTAATTAGTAACTTATTCACTTGAGAGCTTTCTAAATAGTAGTATGAGACCGGGCTAAATAATGCCTAGAGTACATGATTTTATGACTACATGAAAATAGAAGTAAGGATGCAAAGGATTTAATATATATTTAGAATTCAATCACAAATTTAGTTTTCCCAATAATAGTAGTAGCTATAAAATCCAAGTAAGTGTGGGATGACCTACATAATGCTTAACAAGGAAGTGACAAGCTAAAGGTAGTCAAATTGCATATGTTGAGAAGAGAATTTTAGACCATTCTCATGAAAGAGTCATAATCAGTAAATGATTTTTTCACTAGAACAATGACCATATTCAATTAGATGTGGACTAATGGAGATGTGGTTGAATAACATAGGATCATAGATAAGGTATTGAGGATCCTTCCAACAAGATTTGATCTAGTTGTGGTTGTAATAGAGGATTTCAAAGACTTGAAAGAAATTATAGTTGATGAATTGATGGGTTTGTTACAAACCCATGAATAAACGATGAGTAGATCGCCATATCCTCCAATGAACAAACCTTCAAAACAAACACAAATTAAAGAGGCAAGGGATAAGAGCATACAAAAGAGAAAGAGGAATATTTATCAACCAACAAGAAGGTGGAACACATAACCACCAAAAAGAGCCACAAACAAGAGGTATAGGAAGAAGCAACAACACTTCCAGAGATGGTTCTTAAAAAAGGTATGACAAATCAAATTTGTAATGTTATTACTCCAAAAAAATTGGACATTATTCTAGTGAATGTAGAAAGAAAGAATATGATTTGAGAAATTGAAATTATAATGCAAGCTTCTCTAATGCAAAATAAGTTGAACCTAAAAAAATGAAAAGGGTGGAACTTTCCTTCTAACTTGCAATGTAGCTGAGCAAGGAAAATAAAAATATGGTATTTGGATAGTGCATGCAACAACCATATGTGTGGAAATAAGGAGATGTTTAGTAATATAGATGAAGCAATCAGATCTGAAGTGAAGATGGGAACAAACAATAAAGTTCTTGTGATGGGTAAAGGCATTGTATCCATTCTCACCAAGTAAGGAGACAAGAAGCATATTCATAATGTTTTTATGTGTCGGGGTTTAATTATAACCTAATAAGCATTGGAAAACTTGTCCAAAATGGATATAAGGTGAGGTTTGAAAATGGAGAATGCATGTTATATGATAAAGGTGGAAGCAACAAGCTGATTTTAGTAGTGTAGATGACACAAAATAGAATGTTTCCTTGAGGATGCAAAGTGTAGCAGACACAACGACATTGAAAACAATATCCATTGATCAATCCACTCTATGGAACCTTAGGTATGGGAATTTGAGTTTTGGTGGATTGAATTTTCTCTATAAAAATAAAATGGTTACAGAACTACCTCCTACTGAACAACCAAATAAGGTTTGTGAGGCATGCATATTGGGAAGAAACATAGAAATGTTTTTCCCTCATGTAAATCTTGGAGAGAAAGATCACCTCTTGAGTTGATACATTCAGACTTTTGTGGTTCCACTAAGTCTCCCTCTATCTCTAAAAGTGAGTATTTAATTACTTATATATATATATATATATATATATATATATATATATATATGACTTCAAATAGAATAACATGGGTTTATTTTCTAAAAATAAATCATAATCATTTAAAGTATTCAAATAGTTCAAGGCCATGGTTGAGAACCACAATGGGAAGTATATAAAGACATTGAGAATGGATAGAGGTGGAGAATATATATCAAATGAGTTTCTAAACTTCTGTAAGGATCAATTCACATCAAGGTATAAACCTCGGTAGAATGGTGTAGCAGATGAAGAATCAAACCATTAAAGAAATGGAAAGAAGCATGATGAAAGATAAAGGATTGCCTAATGAATTCTAGGCAAAAGTAGTTGTGACAACAATCTATATGCTAAATAGATGTCCTAAAAAGAGTGTGAGGAACATGATACCTCAATAAGCATGGAGTGGAAGAAAACCAAGTGTTGAACACTTGATATTTTTGGGTGTATAGCATTTGCACACGTGCCCAAGAAAAGAAGAACAAAATGGGATAACATAGGAGAAAAGTGAATTTTTATTGGATATAGTGAGCAATAAAAATCTTACATATTGTATAATCCAGTTACAAAGGAACTAATAATCAACCGAGATGTTCAATTCATTGAGGAATCATCTTGGGAAGATGCAAAAGAAGTGGATAAACCACAAGCAAAGATAAATGCACCTATTATTGTTGTTGAAGTAGTATATGGTAGAACAAACAATGTACCAAGTTAGACACCCATTTCACAAAAGGTCAATATTCAAATGACAGAAACCAACAAATCATGCAAGACCAGAAAATGAAGCATCTTCATCATCATCTTACTCATTACAACAACAAGGTCAAATGAGAAGTGTTCAAGAGATCTATGAGAAATCAAGGTATGAATAAAATAAAGATGAAATGATTAATTTTGAATTATTTTCAGGATATGGTCCTATTTATTATGAAGAATTAATTAATGATCATAAATGGTGTGAAGAAATGGATGAATTAATACATGCAATAGAAAATAATGGAACATGGGAATTAGTAGATCTTACGACAGGGAAAGAAGTGATTGGAGTTAAGTGGGTTTATAAAACCAAGACTGCTCCGGAAGGAAAAATTGAGAAACATAAGGCAAGGTTAGTGGTCAAAGGCTACAAACAGATGCCTGGACATGATTATAATGAGACATTTTCTCCAGTAGCAAGGCTAGAGACTGTGAGAACAATTATTGTCATAGTTGCTCATCATAAGTGGAAGGTCCATCAAATGGATGTAAAATCAGCTTTCCTTAATGGAGTATTAGAAGAAGAAGTGATTGTGGTTCAACCACCTGGTTATGAGATTCTAGGGCACGAAAGAAAAGTATACAATATCAAGAAATATTTATATGGACTCAAACAAACATTGAGACCTACCAATCGATTACATGTCGTCTTACAGAAAGGCCAAAGCATATATTCTAGCAACCAATAACATATTCTATAATCAATGGAATTGTTATAATTTTCATCACATGTGGTCCTGTATACTCTCGTATGGTGGTAATTTTTGTAGATTGTCTTCGTCCATACTAAAATAGTAATTATGAGTTGATATTTAATATCGAATTACAATTTGAATATACATACATACATAGACATATATATATATATATATGTATGTATGTATGTATGTATGTATGTATGTATGTATGTATGTATGTATGTATGTATGTATGTATGTATGTATGTATGTATGTATGTATGTATGTATGTATGTGAACATGGAAATTTTCTCTTTTGTGGTAAAGGTGAATTTAATATAAACATTCAGCTATTACTTTAAATGACTCGTGAACCAACCCAAAAAATAAATTATACCCATAAAATTTAGGTGAAATGGTAAGTTTTCGACCCCTAAAAATTCACCAAAACTAAATTTCAAAATACGAATATTTTTGAATTAACAAAGATTTGCCACTAAAATGTTCCCTAACTTCGATGTGACCATTCTAAGGGAGCTACAATTTGTTGACACCCAAAATGGTTCACCTCATTTTGGGGCCTTAGAGTTAAAATTTGTTATTTGATCATCATCATTCATGCATTTTGCACACTCTACCATCTTTTGACTCATCAAAATTGCTTGCACATATCAAATCCAAGTTTCCATAGTTCAAAATGGGGGAAAAAAAAACTTGATCAAATTCACTTTTTTAGGCTCAAGATGGGATATGACATTTAAATCCCTCATTTTCTTACTAATCCAAATAGTGAAATTTAATTGGGTCACAAGGAGGAACATGTGGGGATCGTGGGTTACTTGGTCACTTAGGTATTAACCCCATATTCATAAAGTAGAAGAATCAAATCACATTTATAATCCATGGATAACACTTAGTTAAGTAGAGTGAAGGCTCTACACTTAACAAATTTTTCAAGTCAAAAATTGGCTAAGGCACTAAGAAGGGGTCACATATGGACATGTAGCACATACTTGAGAACTTGGGTTCTTATGAAATTTTAAATTGTTCAAGCCAAGATTACATATCCCCAAAACCCGAGAAATCACAAAAGCAAATCATTGGTCACTAAAATTGAATGGTTTAATTTTGAGAGGTCGAAAGGAGTTGATATTGTAAAAATCTATCATTGTCCACATGGACCAATTATGACATTCGGCAGATCCCGGAAGATCAATGTATCAAACGAAGTTTCTAAGTAGGAAAGCTCATGATCCCGTGATCCCGAATGTATGAAGTAAGATGAAATTATGAGGACATTCCCTAGACTCCAAGGTGACCCCGTGAACATTGAAAATACATGAACATAGACAAATCACGGGTCATTTAGAACACTTGAAAATTTGAGATCAATTAACATCCTTGGACAATCATAAATAATTTCTAAACCTTAACAATTGTAACAAAAACCTAAGAACCCAAAACCCTATGGTATTTAGAAGGAACTTGAAACCGCTATCAACCCTCAAAACACATTAAACCCATTAGAAATCCATAAAATGAGAAACGATAGAAGAAAACCATAGGAAGACTGAAAAATGTGTAGTTTTGAGTAAGAAAGTAGTTTTCCTTGCTCTGTTGTCCATTTTACTACCTAGGAAAAATGGACAATGGAGACCTAAATGGACCTAGGTGCTAGAAGGGACCTAACAGACAATAAAGGATTTACAAGTGAAATCATGTTTTCAAGAGCATTCAGGAACATTTCAAGACTTTGAAACCCTTTGAGGAATTTTTCTTCTTCAAGGTTTTGAAAGAGACTCAAGTTGCTCTTGAGATAAAAGTGGGTCATGATGGGCCCACATCCGTCCAAGAATGGGCTAAATGGGAAAACATTTGTAAAACCTAGTTTTCATACATTTCAATAAGCCTACAAGGCTCCCAACACTAAAAAAATTAAAAAGATCCCAAAAAAATAGAACACCTAGGTCAAAAATGCTCAAAAGGGCCATATTGAGGAACCAAACTAGAACTGGCTCATTGAGTAGCTCAACAAGCTACTCGGCTAGCTGAGGCATCGCATTGAGGGGACCAATTTTTAGGGAGCTCAGGAGAGCTCATATTGGCTTTGTCGAGCTATACATTCAGCTCAACACATATCAAGATGGCTCAGGGAGCGGGAAAAGCGGGCTCGGTGATTTTGAGATCGAGCTAATGGGATAGAGATGCATGGTAAGTTTAGGGTCCAGGAGCTTTTTCGCGAGCTCATGAAGAGTCTGGGTGACTCGACTCAGGGACAATGGAGGTTGAATAACTCAAATGGGCTCGTGTGAGCTCGGGGTGCGGGGTAGAAAAGAAAGGAAGGCTCAAGTTTGAGCCCGAGTGAGTCAAAGTGTGGCTAGGAAGGAGGCCAAGGGTTTTGATGTAGGAGCCTAACAATCAAGGCTAGGTCAATGCATGTGGAAGTTGACATCACCGAGCCATCATCTCACATGGCGGAAAGGCACTTGAGTAAGAGGTCGGGGTGAGATTGCGTAGGGAAATGGAGATAACTCGGTTCATGTGCTCAACGAACGAATATATTGTAAAGTGCTTGCAAGCAGCTTGTAACCAAGATAAGGCCCGATGCACAATGGAGTGGCATATATAAGGGTTGAACAAGAGGCCATGAAACATGTCACCATAAATGAAGGATAGAAACTTGGGAGGTCGAGTAATGTTGATATCTTGGATTTGAGCTTGATGGAAGATTGGGGCATGGCATTTGCAAGAGTGTTAACGCGGTACAAGTTTTGAATCTTGGCAGGGCCCATCGGAGTCGGGGAACCGAGGCCATTTGGAGAAAAATTGATCAAAGTTTCGGGAATGATTTTTTTTAAAATGAGGAGCTTGATTAGGTGCATAGTACTGCGAACTCCAAAATCAAAAATCTAAAATCCTGAAAATGGATGAGCTTTGAAATTCTAAAGTGGACATCGGTGAGATGGTTCAAAATATTGGAAAAGTGGGTTTAAAAAAATTGGCCTACTAGACGATGAATAGTGTCACATGAAGATTGGAGATAAACTCAAACTTTGAAGAGTTTAGGCCCTAAGTCTCTTGAAGTGAACTAGTTAACTCAATCAGGAGGTAGGAAAATGCTAAGACATCAAACTATTAGGTGGGTTATAGTTGGGGTGTGGAGACCAATGTGGGAGTGTGATTTTGGGACTCATCTAAGAGATTTGTTCTCAAAGCCCATTGAACAATGCCAAGTGGGGATTCATGTTTGGAGGCTCTCATGAGTATTAAGCCCAAGGATTTGGAGGATTCAGTCACTCGAAGGATTGGGAAAAGGGGGTCACGTGGAGCTCACAAGGTAAGATGAAGGGCTTGGCATCAATGGAGGAAGTTGAAAGGTCTCACAGAGATGACGAAAATGAAAACTCTCCCACAATTGTTAAAAGCCCTCAATGCACACAAATACCCCTTCTTACTCAAATGGACATATCATGATCCATGTAACTTGGATTTTCACAAATTTATAGTCGTTGGAAAGGGAGAAGGATACCTACAACATAAAACCACCAATAATGAAATTTCAGATGTTATGGACCTCCAAAATTAAGGAACAATGAATAGTGGGAGGGTAGGTGAAGGAGCATTAATGAAGTATGGGCACCTATCTCTTCAATATGGGGCTAAGTAACAGTGTCATGGGTTACATAAAAGGATGATCCAAGTAGATATGGTCACCTATAATGCATATAAACATGAAATTTCTCTCTCATGCTCAATTTTTTTAAAATTGTAAGGAGGGGCCCTTTTCAAAAGGTTGGATACTTTGCAATTTTCCCTCCCTTCTTTCTTGTCTGTAAGAAATCTGTGGGGTTTCAAACCTCCCCATTAACACTGTAATAAAAATTTCATGTATTTTTCACCTAATCTAATGTATTGTATCAATTTATTGGAGAAATAAAATCAAATTTGTGGATGTTTGTAACCCTCTTTTGTGTTTTATTGCATCTTTCCTAGTCTTTTCATTGCATGTAAGTTTGTTGTACATTGTTATTATAATTATAGGGTCTTGATGGTGTTGTGTTTATTGGAAAGTGGGTTTATAGTAGGTGTTTGGATCTGTGGTGCTTGACCACCCTCCCCAATTTTCTTTTTTTCATTCTCATGCAGTGCAGGTTTTCCAACATTACTTCTTGGTGCATCACCTTCCTTTAGATTAGATTTCATTTTCATGCAATCCTTTTATCCTTTCCCCTTGGAAAATAATTAGAGTAGGGTTAGATTAACAACTCTCTATACTTTGGAGTAAATGGAACTATGTTAGGATAGAATTTGGCCTTCTCAAGAGAGCTATCCCATTTCACAAAGTCCCACACTTTGAGATAGCTCCATGTTTGAAAAATCACACCGACTACCTAGTTAATCAATTTCAAGCATTCGGGGGTGTTGTGATTTTTCCATAACAATTTTGGCATGCCCGATGGTACCATGTCATTTTCACAAGCTTTGGAGTCATTTGTAAGGAATTCGGACTTCAAAGAAAGTAAATTTCAGATTTCGAGTTTTTATTATAGGGTCATAGTAAAAAAATCAATTTTCGAGGTTTTTCATGAGAAAAACAAGTCCAAATTTCACCAAAAGATAAATCGAGGGTTGAAGATCAAAATTTTATCCTCGCAAATCCAAATTTCTTATTTTCATAATTTCAAAAAAATTTACATTTCAATTTTGGATTTTAGAATTTTTGGGTTATATAATTAAGGATTTTAGAATTTTGGATTTCAGAATTTTGTACTTTTTCCAAATTTCAAAATCTGTACATTTCAATTTTTGGGGTTTTTAATTTTGGAATTTTGGGTTTTTTTGGAACTTTTAGGTTTTAGAGGTTTTCAATTTCAGAGTTCTCTACATTTCATAAATTTGGAGAATGACTATTGCAAAATAGGTTTTAACTTCCAAAAATCAATATTCAGTCCTTTCAAAGTTGATTTCTCCAGTTTATCAAGATTGAGTGTGTGTCTTGGTAAAACCTTAGCCTTTAGAGGCTTATTCCCAACACATATGGCAACTCCTAGGGTTAGAACTTAGTGGTGTAGTAGTACAATTTTTCAAGTACACGAGAAGGATCCAAACTCGTTTAAGGACTAGAGAATAAGGTGTTTTCAAATATTTACAACTATCTCTAGTTTGAGGAAGGAGAGGAAGAAGACCAAAAATATCACCATCTCCACCTAATAGAACTTTTTCTATACCTCCACCTGGTAGACCTTTCATTCAATCAACTAGGGTCCTTGTACCGATCAGGATGACACATCAACAACCACCACCACCACAAAATACCTTTGTAAATTTCATAGGCAGTAGCCCACTTGCCTTAAATTCTCAAAATCTTATCCCAGTCACAGCAATAAAAAATATCCCTTACTTCACTGGGGAAAACCACACAACTCATGTTGACCATATTAAAGATATTACAAATGGATGTGTAGTGGTTTAGGGGTCTCACAATAGGGTCAACTACAAACTGGGATCAATTATGTACAACCCTCTATGATCAGTTTGGGGAAAGAGCAGATAATATGTCTTTATTGGAACAATTGATAACAATTAAGAGGGATTCTAATGAGTAGATGGTTGATTTTAATTTCTGATTTCAATGGACATGGGATCAGATTCTAGTTATCATGAGGCCAACAACAGATGGTGCATTCTTATATTTCTTGAAGGCTTTAAACTATGAAATATCAATTATGATTTAGTCGATGGGAGGAGTCACTTTACTGATCCTATTCCATTTCTATTAAGTCCTAGAATTTTTAATACGGTAGGTAAATTAGCACCTACGCCCCCTTATGCCTCTTTATCTGAAAATTGGAAACCCCTCTGCAAGTCAAGCACCCGAGATAGCTCCTATTCCAACTCCTCAAAATCAAATCAATAAAGAAGCCTCCACTTCTTCTAGTGACCCATTTGAAAACCAAGAGCTTAAGAAAGTGTTGCAAGAGATAATCAAGGGGCAAAAACTTTTGGGAATGAAATAGTGGCACTCAAGAGGTAAAAATCTAATAACTTTAGGCCTTATCCACCTCAATATCAATAAAATGGACCCCCATGTCAGCCAAATAGGGATTCTACTCAAGCTACCAATCAAAATCAAGGGAAACCTCCTACTACCAAGCCTTTCCAATAGTATAATCTGAATTCATCATCAACTTCAAGGGATCTAGTCCCAGTTCATAACAACATGGCACAGAATATGAATGGTATCATCCATATGGCCAGCCTTATGATCAAACAACATACTTCCAAGATCCATCAAATTAGGCCTTGGTGGTGTAAACCGTTGGCATGTCTCAAGAGGCAAGTCAAGAGGAAAATCAGCAGCAACCAAGTCCATAAGAGGCACCTCAAACTAAAACTACATTAGTAAATTGGAAAACATTAGATTTTTATGGATTAAATCCACCTCCATTATAGGGTGGAGTAGTTGATACGATGTCAAAGAAAAGGAACATAGAAGAGGGGCAGTCATCTAACCCATTTGTCTCTCAACCCACTCTCACACCACAAGGAGTTAGGAGACCAAATGTGGTTCTGAATGTGCAAAATCAGCCCAAGGTATCTGTTGTAACAACTCCAAGTGTGTAAAATCAGCCTAGGGTGCCAGTTGTAGCAGCCCATGTACCAGCCCAAGTTCCTAAAAGAGTTGTGCCAAGAAAGGGGAAACACAAATATATGCTTGATCAAATGAAGAAGATGAATGTTAGCATTTCCATGTGGGAATCACTAGTAATTCTAGGACAACAAGATTTGTTGCAAGAAGCTATGGAAAATTGGTCTACCTCTAACGAGTCATCCAAAAATCAGGAGAATGTTCTTACTAACATAGTACAACAAGAAAGAGGCCACCAAAGTAATAATGTGAATCCTCTACCATTCTATGTCTCATTGATCATCGGAGATAAGTTAGTGCACAATTGCATGATTGACTCAGGTGCAAGTAGCTCGGTAATGCCAAAATAGATAGCCGATCAATTGGGCTTAAAATATGAGTCGATATTGAAAGGAGTGGTGTAATTGGATGGGATAGCGGTAGGGATAGTTGGTGTGATTAAATAAATAGGCCTTACGCTCCATGCTTTCCCAAATATCACAGCTTTATAAGATATATCAATAATTGAATTGCCACCACTATTTGTTTTGTGCCTTTCAAGGGATTTCATAGCCAAAATTGGTAGGTAACTATCAGCCGATTGGACACACCTACTATTCAGGACAAGGTATTGAGATAAGGTTAATATCAGATTAGATCTAATTTCACACTTTCACACTGAGCCCCATGTTCCAATCCCAATAAATGCTAATTGTGCATTATTTGAATGGGAAGAGACCTATTTTAGAGACCTATGATTTAGATACCAAGGTTGGGACTATTCCTAATCTGACACTCGATGAGTGGGCTCAAAAAATGCATGGTTATGATCCATATAGGGAGATGGAGGAAGTTGAGTTAGGAATTTATTGTCTACATGAAGAAAACCCACCCATTCCTAGCCTCACCAAGCTAGAAGATAAATATGACAAATAAGTATGGCATATTTTTTATGGTTTGAGAATCGAGATAAGGTGTTGGAGGAGGTATAGTGCTTGTTTCACCACGTAAACTCAAATACTACTCCACTTTCCATTTCTAGTTCACTTGTTTAAACAATACAACAAAGTATGAGGCTCTAATTCATGGGCTGCATTAGGCAAGGAAAAGAGGTATCAAAAATTTACAGGTATTCAGAGATAGAAAACTAATTGTGAATCAAGTCAAAGGGTAGATATTTTCTAAGAATAATCTCCTAAAAATATGCAAGAACCGGGTGTGGGACTCCATCAAAGAATTTAAAGCCTTTAATATCAGTTCCATACCAAGAAAGAAGAGTGAGGTTTCGAGAGAAAATTACAGCAATTGGAGCAACATTTGATGTGGTGGACAGATTAAGAGAGACAAATGCAGCCGAGATATCCATGTAATTGTAAGGTCAATTGTGCTAGACAACAATGCAAGATGGCAAGTGTTTGAAAATGATCAACGAGAACATCAATTTATTACATGAAGAAGTTGAATTCTCAACTAGGAATCAAAATAAATTAAAGCATCAAGTATGGGGATCAAGTAGTGTAGTTGTGGATGAAAAAATTACCTAAGGGGCTAGTGACTCTAGAGTCAATATTCAACCTAAATGATCAATTCTGGAAAGAGAAGGAAAAAATTTAGGTCAAAGGAGAAGATTTCGAGCCTATTTCGGTTGGAGAAGGAAAGGTACTACCGATTGGGAAAGTGGGTACATATCAAGATAAATTGTATTTCATACATCTTTGTGAAGAGTTATAAATGTCTTCACTTGGAGCTATGAAGACTTGAGAGGTTTTAATCCAAAGTTAGCACAACACACTATCGAACTAGATCCAGGATGCTAAACCTATTAGACAGAAGCAAAGACCATTCAACCCTCATATTGAGCCTCTTATGAAGAAGGAATTGAACAAGATCATTGAGGAAAGCATTATTTTTCCAATCAAACACTTAAGTTGGGTTGCAAATCTGGTACCAAAGTGAGAAAAAGAAATGGATAGATCAGGTTGTGCATAGACTTTCGGGACTTGAACAAGGCTTCTCTCAAAGACCACTATCTCGCTTCCTTCTATGGAGAAAATATTTTAGGTGATATCTAGTTCAGAAAGGTTCTCTCTCCTGAGACAGAGATACTCATGCTAAAATCATATTATGGTGAAAGAAGAAGATCAATTTAAAATGTCCTTCACCACAAAATGGGACACTTACGCCTATATGAAAATGACATTCGATTGTCAAACATTAGAGATATATTATATAGGGCTATACACATTATGATTAAAGGGTTGATAAACAATATAGTTATCATTTACTTAGATGATATTATTGTATTCTACAAGAGCACAACAAGACACCTCTTCCACCTCAAATAAGTCTTCCAAAGATGCAGGGAGATTCAGAGTGTCCCTAAACCAAAAAAAGTGCATATTCCTAGCTCACGAAGGCAAGATATTGGGCCACATTATGTTTAAGGAGGGGATGACAATTGATCCAGAGAGAGTAGAAGCCATCCGTGCATTTTCATTGTCAAATCATAAGAAGGGTCTCCAGAACTTCTTAGGAAGGATTAATTTTGTTCAAAGGTTTGTGCTAGATTTTTCCACTCTTGTGAAGCCAATAATGATGATGTTGAAAAAGAGAATGGCATTTAAGTGGACAGCGGAGGGAAAGGAGATTTTTGAAGCTATCAATCATACCATATCTCAAGCCCCAACTCTCATTAATTTAGACTTTTCCAAGGATTTCATAGTCTATGCTTTTGGTGGTTCAGACACTATTTCTACCATTCTGCTACAACTAAACAAGGAGGGATCTCGATAAACCAGTCACCTTCTTCAATTAGATCTTGGAGGACTATGAAGTAAGGCATTCTTTCATCCAGAAGAATGTCCTCACAATTATCAGGAGTTTGAAAAATTTCAAGCATTTGGTCTCAAATAATAGAATTTCATTTCTAGTGTCCCATGTCGGAGTCAAGAATTTACTCCTAAAAAAGGACTTGAATGAGAAGATGGCATGTTGGATCACTCATGTCACGGAATATGATAAAGATATCAAGGTCAAAAAACTAGTCCGTGATAAGGGATTATGTGAGAAGTTATCTTCCAATCAAAGGCATGTTGATGCAAGTAATCAAAAATAAGTTGTTTTGGTGTTACAAGATAATCAAGTACAAGAAGATGATAGTGTGTTTACTCCTTGTTTGAACCAAGATATAATGCATTTCTTACAAAAAGGTTTATGCCCTCTATAAATAATTAAAACAAATAGGATATATTTTAGACTCTAGACCATTCCATATGTGCTTATTGACGAGTGTTTTGTTCAAGAAAGATACGAACAAAGTCTTATTGAGGTGTATTGGGTCAAATCAAATTGAAAATATGCTACAAGAATTTCATGATGGAGAGGCTAGAGGCACTTTGTACCATGGGTAATAGCTCTCATGATTATGAAAGTCAGGTATTATTGGCCCACATTGTTTAGTAATTCTTATGCATGGATTAAGAAGTGTTAAAAATGTGTATTATTCACATGAAAGGAGAGGCTAACAACACTTCCATTACATCCTATCTTGGTTGAGAAATCATTAATGCGATGGGGATTGGACTTCATCGGGGTCATCAATCTGAACTCAATCCTAGGGCACAAGTGGATCCTAATGGAAACAAATTATTTCACCAAGGGGACTGAGGCAGTAACACTCAAGGAAGCGAGTGTGTCTAGTATACTGGATTTTTATGAAGGAATAATGACAAGATTCGGTATATTGTCCACTATTATATCAGATAACACTTTTACATTCCTTGACACCAATATCATTGAGTGGACCATTAATAATGGTATATATTTAATCACATCTTCAAATTATTACCTCCGGGGTAATGGACAAGAAACGATCCACTAATAAGAACTTGCTAAGGATCATCAAAAGGATGCTGGATGAAAACCAAAGGACATGACATATTGTTGGTTCTCAAACTTGCACTTGTGTCTTGGATTTAAAAGAACTGACTTGTTTGAGAAAACAATGGAACCGTTTCAAGTTTTCGGACCTTGCGCTTGAGACGGATCTTCAGAGAAGGCCGATTCCTCTATCTATTTCTATTGCTATTTTTAATCATAATGTTGAAAGGGAAAAATAAGATAGCAATGCCAAGGGACCAAGGATATAAGGATAACAGAAAGGAAAGTTAATCTAAGGAAGACAATATCACCAAAAAAAGGGATGAACACCATTTTTTCTGAGTGAAAATGAAAGGAAATGGCATGAAAGAAGGCTAGGCACGTGTAACACAACTAAAACACATTTACTAGATCAATTTCATGGAACACAAATAAATATGGAGTTGCAAGGGACGTAGAGTGACACAACAAGCACGCAATGTAAAATAAAGGAAATAAGAAAGAATATAAACATGTTTAGGACATAGAATAGTCATAAAAATATTCTTCCATTATTTCAAAAAATGCACATAACTATTACAATGGCGAAAGAGGTTGATATTTTCCATTTTGGTCCCCGTTGAGGTCTCTTAACGTTCGAGAATGGCATAAAATCCCTTTCCGGAAAATCTAGTTTTTAGAACTTGGTCATTTTCAACCTTTTTGGGTTGGGCGCAGTTTTCATTCATGTTACATCAACCAAAACTGTGCCCCTCTATTCCTTTGGCACATTCTAGGGAGTGTCAACACTCCAAATGTTGCACCTCTCAAAGTTTTCATGTCTCAACCAAAACTGCACCCAAGGCACATGCACTCCAAAATTTTCACCTGTCAAGTGCGCAAGTTGCAACATCTTGTTATCACTCTCTAAAGTGCGTTGTGGGTGCTAAAAATGTAGTGTCGACACTCCCAAATGTTACACCTCAAAGCTGCATGGTGCAAATCCCTTCATGTCGACATCCACTTAAGTGCGCCATAGAAAAAGTTGGTGGCACATTTATTGCACCTTTTTCTATATATAGGCGCGTCTGACCTGTCATTTTCACAATTGAAAAAAATGTGAAAAGTTATTCCTCTGTGCTTGTCAGCATTCTGTCGCCCCACGTGTTGCCATTTGTCACGTTCGTGGACCCCACATCATCTCCTTTATCATTATATATTCCTGGTAAGTGGCCCTTGCCCTTCTTGTGGATTTTTGTGGTTTTTATGTTGGTTTAGGTGATTAGGATTGTTAATAAACAATGAACCTAAGAAGATAACACAATCCCAACCCATTTTATCAAACCCACCTACAAGCCATTTTTCACTCTCCTTCCAGATCTACAAATCTGGAAGGCTCTACCTCAGAATGGACCCCTACCCCTTTTCTCCCTGTCCCTACTTTTTGCTAAGTTTTCCCTCTTCATCAAAATCTAAGTTGAGAGAGTAAAAACCATAAAATTTTAAATCAACCTTCCACTTTTTCATACGTTTTCCTCGCTTTTGGCACAAATTTCATTCTTGTTACATCAAAAACATAGTCATGCCACTTTGGTGCATTGTGAACTCGTCATGCATGGCATAAGCCTTTCCCACGCCTTATAAAAATTGCAAAATTCCTAAGGCGCAAGCGCGAGCGCACCTAAAAAGAACAACAACACTTCATGTTGTGCAAACCCTTTCCATGCACCACATGAAACTTAACCCCTTGGCACACCTCACCTTGATGTTACATCTTTTGCATCTGCACCTTGGCACACCATAATACCTTTAACACACCAATCATATCTGCGCCCCACTAAAAAGACTTCCAATGGCGCAAGCGCATCCCTTGACACCAACATCTGAATGTTGTGTGTAGCCTTTCCACCCCACCCCCCCTTTTGGCACTGTTTTCTCCCATGCAACACTTTCCCAAAGTGTGCCTTGCTTTTCTAAGTCCCTGCAGCCTACAGTAAAGTTGCGCCTTGCGCCCAGAGGCTCATAAATTGCTAACTTTTCATTCTGTAAGCTTTGATGGATGACTTAACAGCTAACATGGCTCTTCTGATGGACTTCCCTGATTCTTCTTGCAGATCAACAGCTGAACTCATAGATCCACACATGTCTTCATCGAGTAAGAAGCCAACTAAGTCCAAGGGTAAAGCCAAGCTAATAGAGCAAGAAATGAAATATAAATACCAAAGGGTCAGGATGCTTGAATCTCTTGCAGAGTGTGATCTTGATATCAGAGATTCAAAACTCGGGCACATTGACATGGAGGACTTCTGGGCCAGAACCAAGAAGGTCACAGGCAGCCCATGGATGGATAAATTGGTTGGTAGTGGTCTGCACTTTGCTTGCAGGGATCCCAGTGAGCACAATCAACAATGAGTTTATGATGTTGGTGGGCCGTTGTTACAATAAGGACACAAGATGTGTCAAAAATGAGAAGGGTGAGGTGATAATCAACCTCACGGCCCGACATTTTGAGATCATGTTGGGTATCCCTCACCACCGACATTTTGTAGCAGTGAGCCAGGAGGACTGCATGAAGACATGGACTGAAAATGAAGACAAATGTATGTAGTTAATGAATGAGGTGTACCTCAAAAATAAGAAGGTGACAAGCAGGTGGCCACAAGTCATTCATCGTAGTGACTTTTCAGAGGAGCTGAGTGACACCATCACCTTCCTAAGTAGGGTGTTTGGGCTCCCCGATGCCCATTACTTTCACAAGTGGATGCTCAGGTATTTAGAAACAATGAATAAAAATGTTCCGATCAGCATTTTGAATGGGGAGAGATTATCAGCACACATCTCGGAGCAGCTTCAACAACTTTCAACAACTGGGAGGTTCTATATGAACTCCTATGTGGTATATGTTGCTGCCTCAGAGAGGGACTACCCAACATTGAATCGGTATGGGGTATGGCCCCAGGTCAAAATATACGAGTACTATCTAGAGTTAAGACTGGAGAACAACATAGCCCAATTCAGTAAAATCAACGATGTCTTCTTCTATGGCATCATCTACCTCTTGAGGCCCAACATGACTTACGGTCGGATGACCAAAAGCATGGTCACCACCACAGAGAAGTGGGGAGCGTTATTCACGTAATTCCCCACTTTCACCTATCTCAGAGCCGCTAACTTCTTGGGAGAGCCCACCAAATTGCCAAGGTATGCGGGACCCAAGCTGATCCTATTGGAGCTGTCTAGACAGCTCATCACATACCATGAGAAGTGTTTGAAAAGGAAGAAGGGTGGAACTCCATTCCCCCTCACAGTGGGTAGGTACACCTGCACTTCACAGAGAAAAGCCCGGAGATGTTTGCAGAGCTTGAATTGCTCAATTTGAAGCATAATTTCCCAGCAAGGCCAACCTTTGATCCTCGTGATTGCCTTCCAAGGGAAAAGATCGATCCAATTCACATCCCTCAGATCGAAGATATCTACATCGATCTATATCACAAAGTTGAGCTCAGATGAAAGGATCACTCCCACCTGGCCCTAGCCAGAGATCATTCAATATGGTGTGGCTATCATCCCAAAGGATTTCAAGCAACCTGATCAAGAAGTTGATCAAGTTTATCTAGACACGGATGGGGACAATTGGCCATTTGCCAAAATTGATAGAAACAAGGCCCCTCAGACTATTGAGGAAAGGGTCAAGGGCACTCTGCAATGCACCGAGCATTGGTGCAAGAAAAATGGTATCATCTACCTTGGGGTAGACTTTACCACATCTCCCTTGGGTGATGCACCCACCAGGCCGAAACACTTGCCTAAAGGCAAAGGAAAAGATATAAGAAGGAGAGGCAAGCACTTGCTCAGAAAGAAGTTCCTGAGATCCCTCCTTCCACTGCCGAGGAACAAGTTGTGGACTTAGTGTCCCCAAAGAGAGAAGAAGCGGCCAGTGCTCCAACGGACACATCCACTCAGGATGTTGTCACATCTACAACTGGTGAAGTCCCAACCATTCCCTCTCTCACTCCTCCTCCTTCCCCTCCTCATGTCACTCAACCAACCACTCCTTTGGTTGTGTCTTCTCCCCCATCTTCTACCATTCCCCCTCCCTCTTCCTCCATCTTCTCTTCCCTCACGGATCTGTCCCCAACATTTCTTCCCTCATCTCACAGATCCCTTCCACCCCCACGGTTTCCTCTCTCTGTGACTCCCTAACCCCATGTGAGCATTGGAGTGTTGGCTTCTTTCTCAATGCCACCACCAAGTGTCTCGACACATTTCCCCATGTCCACTGCAGTTGCTCCTTCTTCCACCCCCATTTCCTCCTCTTCCTCTGGTCCCACTCCCTTAAGTCTAGAATGGATCTCCAAACACCTGAGCCAACACAAGAGGAAAGTCCCTATTGCACCTATGGACTTCTCCATTATTCTAGCTAAAGGGCCTAAGAAGCAAAAGGCTATAACCCACTTCTCTCAAAGTGCTTCAGGTGAAAGGGTTATGGAGATCGCATACCCTGATCTCACAAAGAAGAAAGAAGATCTGTCTCCTACAGATTTTACAGTGACTCAGGTCACAATGGGAACATCATCAGAGAGCCTGCAAGGAGAGGCCTTATCCATAGTGGATGCCCTTTGCAAAAAGCTTCAAGAAGCAAAGGAAGAGAAGAGAATATTAAAAGAGAAAAACAAGCATCTTCTCCAAGCCCTGCAAAAGATGGGCAATGCCCCTCCTATGATTGTCACCGACCCTCCTGAAGTTCTTAGTTAGTCAGGAGAAGATAAATGAGTACGCCAAGATCGGTGAGCAAGGTGTAGCAGTGTCCACTTGGAGAGAGTAGATCCTCAAAGATAGTGAGGAAGTGATTACAAAGTTCACAGAGCTCTATCAAAATATAGATCAAGCTAACAAGGAACTCCAGGCAATAGCAGGGCCTATCTCCGAAGAGTTGGACCATGCCAGGTTGCTAACACGAGACATTCCAGAAGATGCTCGACTGCCCAGTCGATGACTTGGTGAAATTTGGTCTTTGATCACCCATGAGCACCCAACAAAGTCCTTGCTTTGCTTTAGACTATCGGGTTGACCAAATGGAGTTTGTCTTGGAAAAGATAGACAAAATCAAGGAGGAAGCCCTAGATGCCATGCATCAAATGGAGCAGATCATCTTAAGAATGTCTCCAGGGTTGCTCGGTGCATATACACCTTGAGGAAGGTAGATGATACTATTCATATTTTTAAGGAAATCACGTCGCAGGGTTTAGCGTCAGAGGCCACTTTTGATATAGAATCTATCAACAACCTTCGGCTGCTACTCGTGACTTTGTTGGATACTGATGGAGGTAGGAAATGAATACTTCAAACTCCTGAAAGACTCAGAGATGAATGCGAGAAACTTGTGAAGTCATCGGGGATCACACCAAGGGTCCCACTCAGGATCAACTTCAAGCGATGGTAAGCAAGTTCATGGAGTATCGAGCTCAATTTCACATTACCTCTCCTGAGCAGAAGCAAGACACTCCTTTCAAGCCAAGGGATGATGATGAATAGGCTCCTTCCTCTTGGGATAAATCCCATTTTTGTAAAAGTATTTAAAAGTATGTTGGCACAAATGATGACATCATCCATGTTGCACCATGGGATGTTGTCATCCACAAAATTTCCCCAAAGTCAACATTTGACTTTTAAATATTTTGTAAATAGTTGTTGGCTCCTTTTTGTCTTCTTTCTCCTTCTCCTTCTATAAATACTTGGATACTTGTAGTATTCGGGGTGAAAAATTTGTATGAAAAATAGAAGTGAGGAGAGAAAGACTTTGAGCTTTCTTGTAATAGAAAATATTAATACAAAAATTGAGACTTTGTGTTGAATTCCTGTGTTATGTGTTAGATCTTTCTTAAGTTAGATCTGCATGCTTATTCTGTTGGATTCACCTATGCTTTTGTCATTTGTTTATCAGTATTGCTTTGTTTGTTTATGTGAGTAAGTTTGGCTCTGTTTACTACCACCCAAAACATAAACCCTCTGACCTTTCTACTTTGGAATTCATTTCTTTTCTCCTTTCAGATCCATCTTTCTTCTATTCCTTCCTTCATTCCTTTCTGTTCTTCATTGGAACTAACTCTACTGGGATGAGATCCCAAACCCCCCTGAAGGTAGAATACTGTAAGACTTGCACAATTCCTCTGCTTGGTAGAATAGCAATAAACCAATTTCACTTTGTTGTCTCAAAGAGGGCTATGCCACTGCACCTTTTGTTGGCCTGTCTATCCATAGATCTACCCACCCCAAATGATTTTGGACCAACAGTTTTTGGTGACTCTACTGGGGAAAGAACCAGATCTATGTGAGTGTTATGTCAGCTAAAAGACACCAACAATTTTTAAAGCTGCTGGGGAGACTAAGAAAATAGATAAAACTATAAAAATCACTACCTGTTTGCAAATCTTAACTCTTTGTTTAAAATCCAAAATTTTTGCAAAAGTGATCCAAACTAAAAATTTTCTTAAGAGATCCATAGATCTGGACTAGTTAGAAACCTTTAGTTCATTGAGTTTTTATAAAAATCTCTGTATTTTCATAGATCTGAGATTCTGATAGTTTTACAAATATTTTCAAACCCTTGCAAAAATCAAATCTAAGATCAAAAATCAGCTTACTAAGTTAACCATCATTTTATCCTCATTAATCTTTGTCATTAAACCACAATCGGTTTTCAAAAGAGGGATAAAATTAAATATTTAGAAAAGTACATGTTGCTGATTTTTGTCAAAAAAATCAGAAAATCAGCAAGTACAAACAAAAAGAGTTTTTATAAATCTACTCTAAAATCACTACAGACTGAATAGATACACTGGTGGGTGAGCCATTTACCCATAGTAGGAGAGCTCATGGAGAAGTTGATCCTATTTTTGATCTACTTCAAGGCACAACTTTAGTATTACACCACACACTTCATCGTTCATTGAGTTCAGCTGATCGGTCAGCCAGAAGTGCCTCGCCTCCACGAAAGAACCATTTTCACAAGGAGCCTCCACATCAATTTGCAGTGCTTTGTTACTAAGTGGAACTACACTCCGGCTCGCGTCCTCTTTCCATCTTTTCAAATGGCAGTACCATGGGGAAATGCTATGGGCCCTCTTGCATTGCCATCCAGTTCACGCACTCCCTCATGGAAATCACAAGAATTTCCCAAGATTTGATGGGAGTGGAAATCAAAGCATGGATTCACATATATCTACATTCATTATGTCATGCAACATCCTAGATGTGACCCATGAAGATGTGTCGGTACGCCTCTTTCTAGAGACCTTGCAAGGACCTGCAGTAGAGTGGTTCCAACACTTGCCAGCCGGATCTATCACCAGTTGGGCCACATTACGAACTACATTTGAAGATAGGTATAAGCCTTCAGAAGATGCATTTGCATTACTGTCAAAGATTACTCACTTGAAGAAGGAGGCCAATGAAACCATGCATGATTTTATCACCCATTTCAATTCTTGATTAACCATGTGCCACCTACCATGTTGCCAACACCAGAAAATCAAAAGTGTTTCTTTGTGAATGCCATGAGCTCAAGAGTAAGTTTCTTACTCTTACAAGAACAAATCACCACCTTGGTCCTCGCTCAAGTTGTGGCCATTCGGATAGAAGACAACCTACTTATATCTGGTGAGTTAAAATGAGAGCCATCCAAACCTAAGGCTTGACTCCTTCTCAAGCCACTTCATCAGATCGGCATTCCAGAAGATGCAAATGACTTGCTCGCATTAAAGAAGCAATTAGCTCAAGCTTCATCTACCACTCCATACGGGATATCCCACGGAGGAACTTCACTCCCAACAACACCCCACAAAGGCCACATTTTCCTACTCTTTTGCTCCAAGGTTAGCACTTGAGGCCCCTCGGTTAATGCCTTGGTCGAGATCGAAGAAGAGAGAGAAATTTATGAAGAACCTTCATCATAAGGTGAAGATGATCAAGATGTCGGTGAACCGACTGGTGACTCTACAATCGGGTATATGGAATTTGAAGATGAGGAATCTGATGAAGAGGAAGGTACCCAAGGGTATGCAAGTGGATAGTCATATGTTGTTTTCACCCGCTCACAAGGAAAAGAAGCAGAAGTTGTTGCCAGGATACAAAAGGAGAAGGTTGTGTCGAACACGCCTCCAACCATTGCTAAAAGAGGTAATCCTCTTCCTGCTCAACCTCCTATTAAACCTTTTACGAAGAAATATTTTCCTCCCATCTCTCCTCCAAATCAGCCTTCTTCTGTTTCCATAAAGACCAGTAACCCTACCCTACCATCATGAAATGAGGACTCATTCCTTCATCAACATGAACCCTTGGTCACATTTGACATAGTCGATCATGCTAAAAAGACCAAGATTCAAATGTACGAAAGTTTGAGTATCTTGATCTAACCAACCAGAGCAGCTTGTAAGATTGACCGAATATATCCAAAGCCAAGTTGTCATCCCCTCTCTCTCTCCCCAAAAAGGAATCCTTTCCACTCCTCCTGCATCTCGCATAAATGTTGCCTCGACTTCCACATCAGGAAAAATTGAACCTTTTTATCTCTCCCTCCTAATCAATGGTCACAAACTAAGCAACTACATAATTGATTATGGGGCTTCCGATAATGTCATGCTGGTAAAGGTCACTCATGCTTTAGGCCTCACCCTTACCAAGCCTTTTGGTAGATGTTACTCCATGGAAACCAAACAGGTTCCATTAATTGGTCAGATCAAAGATGCACAGTTCACATTTGCAGCGTTCCCAGAGAAAAGGGTAAAGATGACCATCCTCATTGCTGATATCCCAGTAGCATATGGAATTCTACTAGGAGAAGCTTTTGTAGAGAAGTTGGTGGAGAGATTCATATGGACTGGTCCAAAGCCAGAATCCCCATCAAGGGTAATGCAGACATTGGAGCCTGAATCACAAAAGAAGTACCTGGTCACCAACTCTGATGACCCCAAAGCCCAAATTCTCTTTGAATCATCAGGGATGGGGAACTACTTCTTATCCACTGAGTCTGATAAAATGGATGTTCTCATCCAGGAGGAGGACCTTAACAAGATATGGACACTGCAGTTTGATGGCAGTTGTGCAACAAGTGGATGTGGCATTGGAGCCATCCTGATATCTCCTGAAGAAGAGATTTTCCCTCTTTCTTTCAAATTGTAGTTTTTCAATACAAACAATACTTGCTTGAGTATGAATCTTTGTTACTCGGTATGCAAGCTACAAAGGAAAGAGGAATCAAGAATCTAAAAGTACAAGGTGATGCCGAACTGATCATCAACCAGATAAAGGGGTGTACCAAGTGAAAAATGATAGACTCAGGCACTACCACATGTAGTATGGGACAACATTGAGGAATTTGATGCTTTCTCAATAAAATCCATTCCAAGAGCTCAAAATGACATGGCCGATTCATTGGCCATCTCAGCATCTCTTATGCTCCCTCACCCAGGGCTGAAAATAGACACATATACCATTGAGGTAGTCTTTCACCCAAGTGTGCCAGACAATTCTCAGCATTGGCAGGTATTCAACGATGACAATCAACTTGTTGCTTTTCTAGAAAAAGTTGATAATTTCAATGAGCTTCATTTTGAGGGATCTACTTCTGCATGCCATGAATCTATCACTGGTCAAGCAAATGAATCAAAAGAAGGTGATGGCATATGTCAGCTCAAGGGAAATAAAATTCCGAAGGGTTTAGTCTCTCTGGAATGATTGTTTGACAAACATGATCATTTTGTCAAGAAGAAGTGACAAGATGATCCTAACTCCTCTCCAGAGACCGAATCAGTCAACTTGGGTACTGTAGAACATCCATAGTTTGTGAACATCGGAAATGTTGTACACCCGAAGAAAAGTGGAAGTTTGTCAAATTGCTGAAGAAATATATGGACGTATTGGCATGGTCTTATGCCGATCTAAAGTCTTTCAAGCCTAAGGATGTTCAACATGACATCCCATTAAAGGATGATGTCAAACCCTTTCACTAGAAAATAGAGGCATTACAATCCCAAGATCTCGGGTACCATCCAGGTGGAAATACAGAAAATGTTGGATGCGAATCATCTTTCCTATCCATCACAATAGTACAGGTCATGAACATCATGCCCGTATGAAAGAAGAATGGTGAGATACGCATATGCGTAGATTTTCACAATCTGAATCAGGCATCCTTGAAGGACAATTACCCACTCCCCATAATGGATCAAGTTCTGCAGGTAGTAACCAGGTTCAGAGATGTTGTCCATGCTTGATGGTTTTTGGGCTATAATCAGATTGAAGTCTCACCTGAAGACCAATTCAAAACAACATTCACTACTCCCTGGGGCACATTCACCTACAGCAGGATGCCTTTTGGCTTGACCAATGTTGGTGCCACCTTTCAATGAGCGATGGACTTCACATTCAAAGGTATGATGGGAAAGGTCATCATAGTTTATTTGGATGACTTAACTGTGTTCTCAAAAAAGTGAAGTGATCATTGTGATCATTTGGAGCAAGTATTGATTAGATGCCGAGAACACGGGATTTCCCTAAATCCAAAAAAGTCTATTTTTGGGGTCACTGAAGGAAAGTTGTTGGGACACGTTGTCAGCAAGGAAGGAACAAAGATAGATGTCGAAAGGGTTAAGGCTATTCAGAGCCTTACCTTACCCACAAGCAAGACCGGTGTTCACTCCTTCTTGGAAAGGTGAATTTTCTCAGACGCTTTGTTCTGACTTCATTTGAAAAGACTCATCACATATCAAATATGATGAAAGGGTCACAAACATTTCGGTGGAGTGAAGAAGGAAAGATGTCATTCGAGGATATAAAAGCCTCCATTGCTCATGCACCCATCCTGGTATGTCCCGACTTCTCCAAGGATTTTATCATGTATAGTTATGCATCTGCACATACTGTATCGACCATCTTAATGCAAAAGAACTCTGAGGATGTTGAATCTCCAATCACTTTCATGAGCTCCCCTCTCAAGCTTCATGAATTGAAGATGTCTCAGTTAGAAAAACATGCCTTCACAGTAGTCAAAGTAGTCAAGAACTTCTGGTACTACATCCTAAACTCTCATATGGTAGTGTTGGTTCCTGACACGGTAGTTAAGTCTATCCTAACTCAACAGGAGTTAGGAAGCTTACGAGGGAATTGGATCACAAAGGTCCAAGAGTATGATCTAGACATAAAACCAACCAAGTTGGTAAGAGGCAAGGGCCTATGTCAGCTTATGGCTGAAAACAAAGATTCAGAGGTCCCTAAAGAGAAGTTGATTGCATCGATGGAGCGCAGGGTCAGCTGAAGAAAGTAGATTCTCTACCTATGGTTCTATTTGTTGCGACCAGCGATGAGTGGTATTCTAGACATCACTTTCTTTCTCACTTATGGTGAGTGTCCAGCTCATCTAACTTCAAAGGAAAAGTGGACTATAAAACTCAGGGTAGCTAGATATGTCATATGGGATGATGGTTTATACAAAGCATGGGATTGATGGGATCTTCTTGCGATGCGTTGACAAACCACAACAGATCAAATTGCTTGAAATTTTCATGACTCGGCCTGTGGCGGTCACTTCTCCTCATCTTCGTAATAGCACATAAGATCATTCGGGCTAGGTACTGCTTGCGCAAACACTATTTCGATACGACCACAGGGTAGCAAAATGTGAGCTCTGCCAACAGTTTGTTGGCAAACCAAAATTGGCTACTTTTCCCCTCAGGCCCGTCATTATTGATGAACCATTCAGGAAATGGGGAATTGACTTTATCGAGCACTACATCCCCAATCAAGTGCGGACATAGTTATGTCCTAACAGCATAGATTACTTCACCAAATGGGTGGAGGCCATACCTATTAAGAATGCCACCTCTGAAGTTGTTTGCAACTTCATCAAAGAAAATATCATCGTGAGATTTGGCATCCCACACAAGATCGTTGTTGATAATGCTTCCAACTTCTCCTCATGGGAAGTTATCGGTTTTTATGGATACGGATAACCTTGGCCCATGCCTCGGATTATTACCCCAGAGGAAATGGTCGGGGCGAGAATCCGAGTAATAAGAACCTAGTGACCATCATACGGAAGCTAGTCGATGAGAATCAGTGGTCCTGGCACAAGTCATTATATGATGCTTTGTGGGTAGACCGTATTACTCCAAAGAGGTCTCTCGGTATGTCACCTTTTCAAGTGTTATATGGAATCGATGCTTGAGCTCCCCATTTCCACGGAACTCCTGCTCTACGCTTGGCACGAGTGATCGAAGATGAGACTTTCCAAAATTCTCTTGAAAAGAGGATCATGTATCTAACAGAACTTGAAGAAAAGAGAGTAAGAGTGGTCGACAGGATCACCAACATCAGAATCAAGTCAAGAGACTGTTTGATAAAAAGGCTAAGCAGAGGGATTTCTAGGTGGGAGATCTCATCCTTTTATGGGACAAGCGAAGAGAGCCAAAGGGCATGCATGGGAAATTTGACTCTCTTTGGAGAGGGCCTTTCAAGATCAAGCAGCTCAATGGAGAGAATAGCTTCTATCTCTCATATCTAGATGGAACTGAGCTCCCTTCCCTATAGTGGGCAACATCTCAAAATATTCAGGAAGTAGAGCTTGCTCTCTTCTTTGTATATTTTCTTTAGTTGTGTGTTTGTTTTTGTCATGTGTTTGCTTTCCTTTGTTGTTGTGTGTTTTCCTTTCTTTTTTGTCACCCTTGTTTTTGACTCTGTAACCCAATGGATAGGCACATGTAGATCTAGGATTCTCTACCCTTAAGCTTCACTCAAAGATAGTCCCCAGAAAGAGCCAGTTGTTATCCTGTAAAATTGACAAGGGCAATTTTGTAGGTAACCATACCAAAAATTTCCATTTTGGTCCCCGTTGAGGTCTCTTAACGTTCGAATGGCATAAAATCCCTTTCCGGAAAATCTAGTTTTTAGAACTTGGTCATTTTCAACCTTTTTGGGTTGGGCACAGTTTTCATTCATGTTACATCAACCAAAACTGTGCCCCTCTTTCCTTTGGCACATTCTAGGAGTGTGACACTCCAATGTTGCGACACTCTCAATGTTGCACCTCTCAAAGTGTGCACCTCAAAGGCGCAGGTGCAAGCACCATCTTGTTATCACTCTCTAAAGTGTGTTGTGGGTGCTAGAAAATGTAGTGTCGACACTCCCAAAGTTGCGCCATGGCGCAAATCCCTTCGTGTCGACATCCACTTAAGTGTGCCATAGAAAAAGTTGGTGGCACATTTATTGCACTTTTTCTATATATAGGCGCATGTCGACTGTCATTTTCACAATTGAAAAAATGTGAAAAGTTATTCCTCTGTGCTTGTCAGCATTCCTGTCAGCCCGTGTGTTGCCATTTGTCACGTTCGTGGACCCCACATCATCTCCTTTATCGTTATATATTCCTGGTAAGTGGCCCTTTCCCTTCTTGTGGATTTTTGTGGTTTTTATGTTGGTTTAGGTGATTAGGATTGTTGATAATAAACAATGAACCTAAGAAGATAACACAATCCCAACCCATTTTACAAACCCACCTGCAAGCCATTTTTCACTCTCCTTCCAGATCTACAAATCTGGAAGGCTCTGCCTCGAAAACAACTCACTCAAACTCCCCTTTTCCCTTATTCCCTGCTTTGCTAAGTTTTCCCCTAGCTTATCAAAATCTGAGCCAAAAACCACAAAAAAATCATAAAAATTTTTCTTCCAAACAACCCACTATTTTTTCCTTGTTGCACAAACATTCATGCCCCTTTGGCATCATTCATGTTACATCAAAAAGTCACGGTCACGCACAGGTGCACTTTGTGAACTCACATGCATGCATAAAAGCCTTTCCACGCCTTATAAAAATTAAAAAATTCCTAAGGCACAAGCACGGGTGCAAACACCTACTGACAACAACAACACTTCATGTTATGTAAACCCTTCCCATCCCACATGCAAAGCTTAACCCCTTGGCACACCTCACTCTGTTGCATCTTTTTTCATCTGCCACATCTGTGCCTTGCACACATAAACCTCTGTTGCACACAATCATATATCGCCCCCCACTTAAAGACTTCCAATGGCGTGCAGCACATCCCTTGACACCAACATCTAAATGTTGTGTGTAGCCTTTCCACCCCACGCCCCTTTTGGCATTGTTTTCTCCCATGCAACACTTTCCCAAAGTGTGCCTTGCTTTTCTAAGTCCCTGCAACCTGCAGTAAAGTTGCGCCTTGCACCCAGAGGCTCATAAATTGCTAACTTTTCATTATGTAAGCTTTGATGGATGACTTAACGCTAACATGGCTCTTCTGATGGACTTCCTTGATTCTTCTTGCAGATCAACAGCTAAACTCAGATCCACACATGTCTTCATCGAGTAAGAAGCCAACTAAGTCCAAGGGTAAAGCCAAGCTAACAGAAGAAGAAATGAAATATAAATACCAAAGGGTCAGGATGCCTGAATCTCTTGCAGAGTGTGATCTTGATATCAGAGATTCAGAACTTGGGCACATTGACATGGAGGACTTCTGGGCCAGAACCAAGAAGGTCACAGGTAGCCCATGGATGGATAAATTGGTTGGCAGTGGTTTGCACTTTGCTTTGCAGGGGATCCCAGTGAGCGCAATCAACAATGAGTTTATGATGTTGGTGGGCCGTTGTTACAATAAGGACACAAGATGTGTCGAAAATGAGAAGGGCGAGGTGATAATCAACCTCACGGCCCACATTTTGAGATCATGTTGGGTATCCCTCACCACCAGACATTTTGTAGTAGTAGCCAGAGGACTGCATGAAGACATGGACTGAAAATGAAGACAAATGTATGCAGTTAATGAATGAGGTGTACCTCAAGAATAAGAAGGTGACAAGTAGGTGGCCACAAGTCATTCATCGTAGTGACTTTTCAGAGGAGCTGAGTGACACCATCACCTTCCTGAGTAGGGTGTTTGGGCTCCCTGATGCCCATTACTTTCACAAGTGGATGCTCAGGTATTTAGAAACAATGAATAAAAATGTTCTTGATCAGCATTTTGAATGGGGAGAGATTATCAGCAACACAATCTCGGAGAGCTAGCTTCAACAACTTTCAACAACTGGGAGGTTCTATATGAACTCCTATGTGGTATATGTTGTTTTGCCTCAGAGAGGGACTACCCAACATTGAATCGGTATGGGGTATGGCCCCAAGTCAAAATATATGAGTACTATCTAGAGTTAAGACTGAGAACAACATAGCCCAATTCAGTAAAATCAACGATGTCTTCTTCTATGGCGTCATCTACCTCTTGAGGCCCAACATGACTTGGGTCGGATGACCAAAAGCGTGGTCACCACCACAGAGAAGTGGGGAGCGTTATTCATGTAATTCCCCACTTTCACCTATCTCAGAGCCACTAACTTCTTGGGAGAGCCCACCAAATTGCCAAGGTATGTGGGACCCAAGCTGATCCTATTGGAGCTGTCTAGACAGCTCATCACATACCATGAGAAGTGTTTGAAAAGGAAGAAGGGTGGAACTCCATTCCCCCTCACGGTGGGCGGTAGTACACTGCACTTCACTTGAGAAAAAGCCGGGAGATGTTTGCAGAGCTTGAATTGCTCAATTTGAAGCATAATTTCCCAGTGAAGGCCAACCTTTGATCCTCGTGATTTCCTTCCAAGGGAAAAGATCGATCCAATTCACATCCCTCAGATCGAAGATATCTACATCGATCTATATCACGAAGTTGAGCTCAGATGAAAGGATCACTCCCATTGGCCCTGGCAGAGATCATTCAATATGGTGTGGCTATCATCCCAAAGGATTTCCAAGCAACTGATCAAGAAGTTGATCAAGTTTATCTAGACACGGATGGGGACAATTGGCCATTTTCTGAAATTGATAGAAACAAGGCCCCTCAGACTATTGAGGAAAGGGTCAAGGGCACTCTGCATGCACACCGAGCATTGGTGCAAGAAAAATGGTATCATCTACCTTGGGGTAGACTTTACCACGTCTCCCTTGGGTGATGCACCCACCAGGCCAAAACACTTGCCTAAAGGAAAGGAAAGATAAAGAAGGAGAGGCAAGCACTGCTCAGAAAGAAGTTCCTGAGAGCCCTCCTTCCACCACCGAAGAACAAGTTGTGGACTTAGTGTCCCCAAGAAGAGAAGAAGAAGTGGCCAGTGCTCCAACGGACACATCCACTCAGGATGTTGTCACATCTACAACTGGTGAGGTCCCAACCATTCCCTCTCTCACTCCTCCTTCCCCTCCTCATGTCACTCAACCAACCACTCCTTTGGTTGTGTCTTCTCCCCCGTCTTCTACCATTCCCCCTCCCTCTTCCTCCATCTTCTCTTCCCTCATGGATCTGTCCCCCAACATTTCTTCCCTCATCTCACAGATCCCTTCCACCCCCACGGTTTCCTCTCTTGCAGTGACTCCTAACCCCATGAGCATTGGAGTGTTGGCTTCTTTCTCAATGCCACCACCAAGTGTCTCGACACATTTCCCCATGTCCACTGTAGTTGCTCCTTCTTCCACCCCTGTTTCCTCCTCTTCCTCTGGTCCCACTCCCTAAGTCCAGAATGGATCTCAAACACCTGAGCCAACACAAGAGGAAAGTCCCTATTGCACCTATGGACTTCTCCATTATTCGGCTAAAGGGCCTAAGAAGCAAAAAGGCTATAACCCACTTCTCTCAAAGCACTTCAGGTGAAAGGGTTATGGAGATCGCATACCCTGATCTCACAAAGAAGAAAGAAGATCTGTCTCCTACAGATTTTACAGTGACTCAGGTCACAATGGGAACATCATCAGAGAGCCTACAAGGAGAGGCCTTATCCATAGTGGATGCCCTTTGCAAGAAGCTTCAAGAAGCAAAGGAAGAGAAGAGAATATTAAAAGAGAAAAACAAGCATCTTCTCCAAGCCCTGCAAAAGATGGGCAATGCCCCTCCTATGACTATCACTGACCCTCCCAAAGTTCTTAGTCAGGAGAAGATAAATGAGTACACCAAGATCGGTGAGCAAGGTGTAGCGTGTGTCCTCTGGAGAGAGCAGATCCTCAAAGATAGTGAGGAAGTGATTACAAAGTTCACAGAGCTCTATCAAAATATAGATCAAGCTAACAAGGAACTCCAGGAAATAGCAGGGCCTATCTCTGAAGAGTTGGACCATGCCAAGTTGCAACACGAGACATTCCAGAAGATGCTCACTACCCAATCGATGACTTGGTGAAATTTGGCATCTTTGATCACCCACGAGCACCCAACAAAGTCCTTGCTTGCTTTAGACTATCGGGTTGACCAAATGGAGTTTGTCTTGGAAAAGATAGACAAAATCAAGGAGGAAGCCCTGGATGCCATGCATCAAATGGAGCAGATCATCTTAAGAATGTCTCCAGGGTTGCTCGGTGCATCGTACACCTTGAGGAAGGTAGATGATACTATTCATCTTTTTCAAGGAAATCACGTCGTAGGGTTTAGCGTCAGAGGCCACTTTTGATATAGAATCTATCAACAACCTTCTGGCCTGCATGACTTTGTTGGATACCTGATGGAGGTAGGAAATGAATACTTCAAACTCCTGAAAGACTCAGAGATGAATGAGAAACTTGTGAAGTCATCGGGGATCACACCAAGGGTCCCACTCAGGATCAACTTCAAGTGATGGTCAGCAAGTTCATGGAGTATCGAGCTCAATTTCACATTACCTCTCCTGAGCAGAAGCAAGACACTCCTTTCAAGCCAAGGGATGACGATGAATAGGCTCCTTCCTCCTGGGATAAATCCCATTTTTGTAAAAATATTTAAAAGTATGTTGGCACAAATGATGACATCATCCATGTTGCACCATGGGATGTTGTCATCCACAAAATTGCCCCAAAGTCAACATTTGACTTTTAGATATTTTGTAAATAGTTGTTGGCTCCTTTTTGTCTTCTTTCTCCTTCTCCTTCTATAAATACTTGGATACTTGTAGTATTCAAGGGTGAGAAAATTTGTATGAAAAATAGAAGTGAGGAGAGAAAGACTTTGAGCTTTCTTGTAACAGAACAAAATATTAATACAAAAATTGAGACTTTGTGCTTGAATTCTTGTGTTATGTGTTAGATCTTTCTTAAGTTAGATCTGCATGCTTATTCTGTTGGATTCACCTATGCTTTTGTCATTTGTTTATCAGTATTGCTTTGTTTGTTTATGTGAGTAAGTTTGGCTCTGTTTACTACTAGCCCAAAACATAAACCCTCGACCTTTCTACAAATTTGGAACTAACTCCTTTGGATGAGATCCCAAACCCCCCCTAAGGCATAATATTGTAAGACTTGCATAGATTCCTCTTTGGTAGAATAGGATAAACTAGTTTCGCTTTCTCTAAAAGAAGGGCTATGCCCTACACATTGTTGGCATGTCATCCATAGATCTTCCCACATGATATTTTCGGACCATGAACACTCAAGTGTGTCGAGAGAATGACGTGGCACATAATGTGTAAAGAGGGGAAAAGGTATATATGCCGAAGAATGAGGTGCGGGAATAATGATAATGTGTGCGTAATTATAAAGCATGGAGGCAAGGGTGCACGGGGATGCCAAGGCACATGCAGAAGGTGAAATCACAAAGAGTGCACACAAGGGGAGGATGGAACAAGGAAAAATAGGAAAAGGAAAGGGGAGAAGTTGAAGCATGCAAGGGCACGTGAGGAAATAACAACCAAGTGAATGTGCCAAGGAGATGACTAAAGTGCACGTAACTTGTAATGAAAATCTGAGAGCTAGAATATGTATGTAAGTTTTCCAAATAACTAGGAGATTTATTTGGATAATATTTTTGGTGAATTTCAGCGATATCTACCTGCTAGATGAAGGAGATCAGTATCCTAGAGTGTCCATTGGGCATGGATTCTACTACATAATCGGAAATTTTGATGTGCGGCTTTGAAGAACTTCCCCAGAAGTCACTTAAAGGATAATTTCTTTACTTTATTATAAATCTTGCAAACTGCTGAAAATTACTGGAAGAAGATCGACACCTTGGAAGCAAAATAAGATTGTGTGCAAGCACATGAAAATAAATAACTATGTAAAAACAAATAATGTGTGCAAACACACTTGGAGGAATTTAAACTATTCAAATATATACAAAATGATGCAACAAAATTAATGGAAGGGTTTGAGATAGATCATATTTATTGGGATTTGTAGCACACCTCCATCAAGATGATTTAACTTGAAAGATTTATCATCCTTGTATGAATTGATGATGTATGGGCTGCTCCAAAGTGCATCAAAATTTGAATGGTGAGCTAGTTTAGCTTTATCAACATCCCATTTCAATACTAAGTCCCTAACTTTGAAATATTGAGCCTCAACCTTTTTTCAAACCATTTCTTTGTTGTTTTTGATGTTGCTCTAGCTTGATCATGGCATATTTCCTTGATTATTCAATATTAACAAGCTCTACTCATTCGATTTCTCTCTAGTCTGCACCTTTAAACTCCAAATATTGAGAAAGGCCAATGAGTTCAAATCTAGCATCAAAGTAATGGTAGCCTCCTTGTCATAGACAATATTGGAAGGATAATTTCATATTTCCCTTTTAATTATGGTTTTATCTACCCGGAGCGTGCACGTGAACTTCGTATGCCATTATCTTTGGCTGATGTTCATTGTGTGTTTCATGATCCTAATCAATGTCTTGTTTGTTGACTCTGCCAGACCATTGCCTTGAGGGTAATAGTTGGAAGAATTCTTCATATAGATGCCCAAATTTAGGGCCCAATCAGTGATTTTAGTGCCAAGGAAGGCTTTTGCATTATCAAAGATAATGGTTTGAGGAATTCCAAACCTTGTGACTATACCCTCGATAAAGTCAAGGATGACTAACTCGGTTGATTCCTTGAGCACGACATCTTTTTCCATCTGGTGAAGTAGTCTATAGCTGTCAGCACCCATTTGAGCCAAGTGCTTGAAGGTGGATTGATCATTCCTATGAAGTCAAGAGCCCATTATGTAAAAGGATGATCCACTTGGATATGTCGGGAGGAAGCACCGCCAATCTCTTCTTTCTTGCAAATAAAGTGTAGTCCTTACATTTTGTGACCCATTTGTGTGCATCTGCAAACAAGGTAAGCTAAAAGATACATGTTATTATGATCTTCATTGCTTGTATATTTTTGGCAAAAAAGTATCCACCGGAGAATCCATTGTGAAATTCTGCTAAAAAAAATCAATTAGTATGCATGTTGTTGATACACCTTAACAGCACGCCATCAAGATTATTCTTGAAGAGAATTCCATCAATCAAAACATAAGGGATAGATTGTAACCTCATATGTCTTCTCTTTCCCTTATTTAAGCTAAGAGGGTATTTTCCCTTAGAAAGGGATGTGATCATGTCCTTCATCCAGTCGTGCATGCCAGGGTCTATATTCTACTCAAGTTCTATGCACGAGAGAGATTCATCAAGAAATAATGAAGTCTCAGATTCATTGTGTGTGTCTGCAACAAGCTATTTACAGAGTGTGCTACCTCTTACCAGCTTTGTGGCTTTGATAGTCACATCATACTCCATGATTTTGTAACTCATCATGTTGTATTTTCACTAATTTCTGCTCCCATGATGAAGTCTCTAACAGAAGAGTGGGATACTAACACCTTGATATGATTTTTGGTGAGCATAATTTTGAACTTCTTAAGCATGTGCATAATGGCATAGACATGTTTCTCCATATAACTATATCTTAATTCATAATCCTTGATAATGTCCGACTAAAGAAAGACATTGTTTGTTCCAAACCTTTGTTCATTATCTTGTGTTAGGAAAGCAACAACATTCGCATCAGGCGTAATAAGAATAAAGAATAAAATCCTTTAAGTAATTCAGGTTAATGAGTGTTGGCACATAAGAAATCTCTTGCTTGATTTTTTTGAAGCTTTCCTTTCCTTTTGTTTTCCATCTGAAAGTTATGTCCTTTTTGAGCATCAGGGTGATGGGTTGAACCATTCCTGCAAAGTTAGGAATAAAACGCCTAACAAAATTGATCTTACTAAGGAAGTACTACAAGGACTTTGTGTTCACCGGCATGGAAAGATCTAGGATGGTTGAAATGCACTCAGGATCGATTGTGATGTCATCCTTTGAAACCACATGACCCAAGAGCTTGCCCTACGCCACGCAAAATTACACTTCTTGGGGTTAAGAGATACCCCATACCTTCTGCATCTCTCAAAGACTTTCTCCAGGTGTGTCATGTGATTCATGCTCTACTTTTAGAAGATTATGATTTCATCAAGGTAAACCAAGATGAACTCATTGATGTAACCTTTGAAGGCGTGTCCATGGTGCGGTAAAACATTGTGCCTACATTTCACTGAGACCAAAGGATATCTTTTAATATGCATATGTTCCCGACTTTTTGTAAACCCTATTTTGAATTGATCCTCTTCCTTGACCATGATTTGATTGAAGCCGGACTATCCCATCTAGCATTGATAATATTTGCCGCCAGCCATAGTCTACATAATCTTCTCCATAGAGGGCAAAGGATAATTATCCTTTAGAGATGCCTTGTTCAAATCTATAAAATCAACATAGATTTTGATTTCACCATTATTCTTGCACACCAAAACTAGATTCATGACCTAGGTAGAATAGTTAATGGGAAAAATAATCTTCACCTCAATGAGTTTATATAACTCTTTTCTTATGAGGGGCTCTATATTTGGATTAACTAGCCACTGCTTTTGTCTGACGGGCTTGATACTAGGATCAAGGTCAATGGAGTGTTGAGCAACACTTGGATCAAAACCTTTAAGGTCTTCATACTCCCATGAGAAGATATCATTGTATTTTTGATAGAGAGAGATGAAGACTTGTTTTTCATCATGCATGCAAGATTTACTGAGAATCAACTCCTTTCCGCATGCAATAGTGGTGGGAGTATTCTTCTCGCATCTCATGCATATATCTTTCTTCACCCTTGAACTCATCATCAAGGATAAACATTTTTTCTAAGGTGACCATCCCTTTAGGTAGCTTATTTTAGTTTGGTTAAATCACTTGGTCACCATAGTTGTCATACAAGTCATCTTGCATGCTTAGTGAGAACTCAGCTTCATTCTGGATGAACTAGATGATCTACATTTCATTATTAAACACTTACCAATTGATGTTGTTATCTAGAATGGATGATCTAATCACCATCTTAATGTGTTGAGTGTTTCCTTTGACAAAGTCCTCAACAGGAGATAATTGTAAACCAAGTGCGGCCATTTGATTAGTTTCCTTATACTTTTTGTGTGCCACAACCTATAGATTTAGAGCATCAAAGCTCTTAAGGAGGTCCCAAATTTATGTTTATAAGATTTTAGAAGCTTATTCTTTGCCCAAAACTTGTTGGTAACCTGATGGATAACCAATTTTGTGTCCCTAAAGATCTGTAGCGCCTTAATATTCTTCTTTCCAGAATAAACGGACCATTCACAAATGCCTCATATTATGCCACATTGTTAGAACATGTAAACTACAACCTATGTGCAAAGAAGAATTTCTCATCCTTAGGGGAAATGAGAACAACTCTTGATCCCATGTCATTTCTACTTCTGGATCCATCAAATTATAATTTCCACAGACCAGGGTTCTCTTCACTTTGCTTGAGCATGCATGGTAGCATAGCTTCTTCTTCAAGAATGCAGTAAGTACCAAGCCTAGTTTCATAAGATTCTAGCTCTTCAACATATGGGTCAAATTTATGGTGCCTCTCTACCCACTCATCAAGTACTAGATTAGGGATAGAAGGTGGAAGAGGCTGCTCTTTAGAGACTGGAACTTGTTCTTCTTGGATTAAATAGTTAGCTTAGAGAGGGATGGGACATATGAATCTACATGATAGGAAAAAATTGGCTTAGCTTGTATGGTAAATCGGGTACCATACCTTGTCTTGAGTAACATATGAGACCAATTAGAAGATAAGTAACCACCCACTTTAGCAGTAAAATCTCTTGATAAACATAAGGCAAACAAAGGGGATAGATCAATGATTGACACATCTTGAGTTATTGTTAGACTTAGACATGCATGGAGAGTTAACTCAAGATCCTTGATGATTCCTAGGGTAGTGAAAGTTGAACCATCAAGTTTCAAGACTCCTTTTGTCAGGGGGCTATACTTAAGACCTAAGACATCAGCATTCTTCTTAGGCATGATATAAGTAGTAGCACTTGATAAAATCATATAGTTATGGAAAATATATTTTCCTATTATCAAACACATATAGAAGGGTGGGGTTCTTACAAATTTACTTACTGGATTCTTGATGAGTGTCATTATTCCCTTCATTTAATCAACTTCTTGTTGATGTCATATTCAAACTAGGGGTGTGTCTAAAGCTATATGCAACAAGAGTAATCCTATCGATCTAGTAGTTGACTGTAGTTATTTTTGTATTTTCTGGGGGATCTTTTCAATGTCTTAAGGACTTCTTGGTAAAAACCTTATTTAAATCATACTATGAAAACTTTGCTAAAAGGAAACACATTGAAATATTTGTTGAAAGGAAACACACTTTGTAGAATGGAAATAAACACACTTGCTTTTGGAAAATAAACACACTTTCTTTTGGAAATAAACACACTTTCTTTTGGAAATAAACACACAACTTAGAGTGCTTAAAAATGGTTGCAAGAAGAATAAGAATCTATCTAGACACCTGTAAGAATGAGTATACAATAGATTCTAACTAGAAGAATTAAAAGTGATACAAAATTAACAAATATAAACTATTTGCTTAGGAAATATAAATACCAAATAGACGAATATCCTAGTCCTTAGGGGAGTGGGCCCTTGCTCCTCCTTGAATTAGAATTTAACAAATTAGAATTCTCTCAAACAGGAATGGCTATTTATTGATTAAACATGCGGTATTACAAAATGTACTAGATTTGTGTACTTTGATCTATATTACTTATTCTCTATCTATATCTATCTTCTCTGTTATATATTTATCTAATGTAGGTATACTTATATATACATTTAAAATCATAGTTATCTCTACGATTATAAGGAAATTGAATCGTGCCTAGAATAGATGTTGACTCGGATTGTGGCTGATCAAATAGTTGTAAGATAACTATCCCTGGATTTGCGATTGGAAATCTTCTCATTCTTTCCTTATTAAAAGGGTCATTTATGCTAAATCACCGGATGTGGTTAGAATAGATAAACTTCCATCGGTTCTGGAATTTCAGAGAAGTTCCAACCATAGAAATCATTAAAGATCAAAACATTGAGATTTCTAGAGCTATACCTAGGCGTTTTGAAACTAAGTCTAAAAATTACAGAACTAAATACTGGAGTTATGGAACTAGATGATGAATGTGTAATGGAGTTCCAGAACTAGCTTAGAAGTTCTGGAACTAAGCCCTATTGGAATAGATGCTACTGAAAACATGTTGACCACTACATACTTCATTTCTTCAACTGATTAGACCTGCTTTATTACAAAATTGAATTTCAAACACACTTCGTCAGGAATTTCAGAGCTTTTAAACGTTAGAATCACAATTAATCAAAAGACAGACAATTACATCCTAACTCATCAGATCAAATAAAATTCACAAAATGTAATCAAACTTAATAAAAAGGAGGGTAAGATGAGATCATTTATTATACATTTAACGGGCATATTTTGGCCTCATCATTTCCCCCACTTACTTGTTTGTAAGTCCCTTTACAAAATTCATTCTTCAAAAGTGGGGTTATATGTTCTACATTCCATTTGATTGCTCAGATCAAATGGCTGAAACTAGATCTTCCAATGCTTAAACTTAGAGGTATTGTACCCTGCTCATACTTCTATTTTCCTCTGCCACTCTTCAAATTGAGTAGGATCTTGAGGTTCTCTATTTTTCCAAGGAGACATGGGGGTGAGAAGTAGAGGGGGCCTTGTTCACATTCCCATCCATATTTTCTCGTAGGTCTCATTGATCTGAGGAATTATTGTGCATAAAAATTTTTCTCTTTCTAAACTCCAGATCAGATTTGTAGGGGATATTACTTCCCTTCTTCTCAAGGAAACCATAAGAAGTTCCCACCTTTTTGAGCATCCCTCATAAATATCTTCAAACTTCTCCTCCTCATAGGAGGTAAAGCTATCAATACTTTTTTGTAAGCTAGAAAAATAATGTGTCTTGAATTGTTCATCAAAGGCATGAGTTCTAAAATGTATGAAGAAGGCAGAAGGTTTACCATAGTGAGCTCTCATGCAGAGACCAGTTGAGCTAGCTTTCAATAAAAACTCAGAATCCCTTTCCTTCCATGCAATTTGGTTTTGTAGAATAGAGACAAATGCATTGAGCTGACTTTCCCCCACATACAAATTGATCATAAATCTTTTGTTTTTCTCTAGCATCAGATTACAAAGATAGAATTCACATAGAATATTTTTCTGCTCAGGATGGCTAAAGAATAAGTTGTCATGAATTCAGATTCATCTTTTAGTTCATGTGGAAGTCCACATGCAATCCTTGACAGCTTGTCGGATGAATTTTTCTTCTAAAAACACACTATATACAGGAGAGGGCCTCCTGTAGGTAAGAAAATTTTCACTAATAATGCAGACCATCTATATTTTTGCAAGACATCTATATTTGTCTCCTTCTTCCTTATAAAACTTTTCTTCCCACTCTTTTCTTGCCTTCTTTTCTTCTTCCATCTTGGTCTTCAAATATTCATTGGATGTTTTAGCTTCTTTGAGTTCCCTACAAGTGTCATTCCATAGTTGTTTGAGTGGCAAATAAGTTAACTCAGTCTATGCAGAGATTGTGGACACAACATTCTATTTTCTTGAGCCCGATATTCTTCCTCTTTCTCTATCCGTTGTTTTTAATTACTGATAACTCCTTAGTCTTAACTACAAGCTGAGTTGTTATCTCTCTAATGAGAATTTCCCTCTGTTCTACTTTGAGTTTGAGGAAATCCAATTCCTCATCCTTTTCCCTGATAATGAGCTCTACTCTAGATAAGAACAGATCCTATTTAACCTGATGTCTTTCTTCTTCCTCTAAAATTTCTTGGGGAGTTGAGAATTCTTCTTCTATCAAAGGAAATTTACCTTTTCATCTCTAGGATGCCAACTCTTCCTCTTCATGTGATAATGTTGATGGTTCAGCCAATTCTTGAAAATCCTGCTCCTCAAGTCTCTCATCTCCTTTTTCCATCTCAGCTTGGCTTGGTTTAAGAGGAGTCATGGCCATGCTGCCCAAAATATCAGCAACTTCTTTTTCCATCTTTTCTTGTTCACTCCTTCCCTCTGGGGTTTCCCTTGACCTCTTATGAATTTTCCTTCTTTGGGGAATTTCAACATGCCCAATAGTGGATTTCCTTCTAGAGATTCTTCTTACTTTTCTTTCTTGCTCTTGCATGGGTTTGTTATCACCATAAGAGATAGATATTAGCTCCCCTATAGTTGTTGCAGAAGAAGGAATTTCCTTCAAAGGAACATAATGCTCTGATGTTTTGATATTTCTCAAAAATCTTCTTCTTTTTGGTATATTCTCTCTTCTCATTTCCTTCTATTCTTCTACAGGGGCATCAATTTCCAAATTAGTTGAAGGAGAAAATGGAGCTGGTATTGTCCTTCTGATAATATTAGGTTTTTTCTTAAACTTTTCAAGGAACTTTTCCCAAATTTCTTCTCCATTTTTCTTTGACAAAAATGGTGTTAGCATACTAAATGAACTAACCCGTGATGCCTGATTGTCCCAACACCCTAGGAATACCTCTAGGTCATGGTCTGGATAGAATAAAAAAGAAACCCTAGAAGGTTTATTATGTATTCTGGTTTTTTGGCTCCATATTTCAGATATATGAGCATCTTCAGGACTTCTTTTCCTATGCACCCAAATTGACCATCACAGGTTAAATACTTCACTATCCAAAATGCTACCTTGTCAAAGGGTTTGGGAAAACTGGCCCTTCTGACCCCTTTTATGATTTTATTTATATTGTAAATGTATTGGGGTTTAGTTTCCCCTTCTTGTAGTAGGGTTTCACCAGTTCTTTCAAGGTCCCTTTGGCAAGATGTGGGACATGCACAATTGGCACTCCAGACACATTACTTATTGTATTCATAGAAAAAGGAATAAAGATATTTCTAACCTTTGTCTGGATTGCTCTAGGTTTATGATGAATTCTCTTACTAATTCATCATTATACTTTGAAAACTTCTTCAGGAACTCTAGCCATCTTGCATGCTCAAAGATAGATGTCACTTCTTCATCCACGAGCATCTGAGAATCATCCTCTAGTTTTGATTTATTTTTAATCCCCATATCGACTCAAATTTTGTTTCCTTTGATTATGTGTAAATCAATTGTAGGGCTTCTTTCTTAGTTGTGGAACTAATGATTTTATCTGTGAAACCTCTATTCTTAGCTACAGAACCTCTGTTCTTTGTTGTGGAACACAATCCTAATTTGTTTCTTCTCCTCAAAATTTATCTGCAACTATTTCATTTCATTTTGCACTAATTATTACTCATGATAACTATGCTGCCACTTATTCCATCCAAATCATCTTCATGATTACTCACTTGTAATCATAATGTATAAATAGATGACTCATCATACCAACTTTTAAATCAAGTCTAATCACACATGTAAACTTTTAATCTAACCCTAAATAAGTTAAAATATATAATTACCATCCTTGATGATGTAATCCTTTTGTTATGATGACTCATCATTCCTACAAGTGGAAAAAAATGGTTAGATAAGACAGTTGGAATTCCAAAGAATTCCCTTTTATTTGAATTAGCCATATGAGGAGGTCAACCACCATTGCTGGTTTTCAATTGACCTCTGAGAGAATTTATTTATTTATTTATTTATTTTATTTTATTTGGGAAGAAAATGCCATTTACTGGTTTTCATTTTCTTCCCTTTATTCTGGATCTATCATCTGGTTATTTGATCATTTTGGAAGAACTGGGTTCTTCCATATGATCAAATTCTTTGTCTTCTTCAATCTTCCTCAAGAATTCATCCTTAGTAGGAGGCTTCCTATAGAGTTTTATCTTATGTCTATTGACTAAGAGTGTTCTTCTACTGCCATCAATGGGAAGTAACTGAATAGAACCATTGTCAAATATTTGCTCAATTTGATAGGGTCCCAACCATCTGGTTCTCAATTTTCCCTTGAATTATTGGTACTTAGAATTAAACAACAATGCCCAGTCTCCTACTTTGAATTTCTTTTTCTTGATATGTGTGGCATGCCATTTCTTCCTTTGATCTTGGATTATCTCTGTCTGTTGAAGTGCTTCCATCCTCAATTCATCCAATTCATTGAGTTGAAGGATTCTTTCCTTTTGAGCTACATCCAACTCAATACCCACCTTAACTGTTGTCCTCAATGTCTGTAGTTCAAAATTAATGGGCAACAAGTTTCTTTTTCCCATAGAATAACTCATATGGTGAAAACCTTGTTGTAGTTTTCCAAGTTGTATTATAAGCCTAGACAACTTCAGGTAGTCTCTTTACCCAATCTTTTCTCCCAGCTTCAACTATTTTGGTAAGGATGTTTTCCAATTCTTTGTTTTTTACTTCAGCTTGTCCATTTGATTGTGGGTGATAAGGAGATGACTTCCTATGATTGATTTGGTAATACATTGTGAAAGCTTGGATCATATTAGACATAAATTGTGGTCCTTGATCTGAAACTATGCTCCTTGGTGCTCCAAAATTTACCATAATTTTGTGCCAAAGGAAATCAGCAACTACTTCTTTAGTGGCATTTGTCAATGCCTGCACTTCTACCCACTTTGTCACATAGTCAGTACACACAAGAATATATTCCTTTCCTTGTGAAGGAGGATTAAAGGGACCAACAAAATCCAATCCCCATCTCTCAAATGGTTCAATCACTACTTGAGGTTGAAGAGGCATTTCATTGGTGTTTCCCATCCTTTGACAAGGATCACACCACTTGATATATCTCTTCACATCCTTGTATAGAGATGGCCAATAATAACTAGTTCCAAGTATCTTATGAGTTGTTCTTTTCACTAAATAGTTTCCTCCACTTGGTTCATCATGACATGCTTTGAGGATGTCAAAGATTTCATCTTCTCTTACACACCTACATAAAACCAAATTAGGGCCACATTTAAATAGCATTCCATTTAACCATTTGAATTGTGCACTAGTTTTGATTAACTTCTTTATTTGTTTCTTAGTGAAAGAAGGAGGAAACTTCCCTGTTGTAAGATAATTTTTCATATCAGCAAACCATGGTGTAACTATTGAAATAAAAATAGTTGTTCATCTAGAAAGTTATCCTTGACTTGATCTTGCTCCCCTGTAGTGGTTATTCTTGAAAAAAAATCAGCTACCACATTAGATTTACCTAGATTGTCCATAATGGTAATATCAAATTCTTGTCAAAGTAATAACCATCTAATTATTCTTCCTCTAACCACTAGTTTATTCATTAAATATATAATTTTTGAATGATCTATGTGTACAAATATTTTGTACCCTGTAATGTAATGTCTAAATTTATTGATTGCATAAATCACAACAAGAAATTCTTTTTCAGTGGTGGTGTAATTCTTTTCAGTGGGAGTAAGATTTTTACTAAGATAATAAATAGCATACATTTTTCCTTCTTCATATTTCTGTCCCAAAACTGCACACTAATGGAATTATTTGAGGCATCTATTTGGATATGAAATGGATTTTCCCAATTAGGTCCTCTCAATATTGGGGCAGTGATTAATTTTTCTTTAATTTCTTTAAAATCATGCTGACACTTTTTATCCAAAAGAATTTCACAGTCCTTGGTTGGAAAATTAAATATGGGGGAAATATTTTACTAAAATCTTTGATAAAGCACCTATAGTACCCAGCATGTCTTAAAAATGACTTGATATTTGTGGGGGTATGAGGAATAGGTAAATCTAAAATGATCCTAATTTTGTTTTGATCAACCTGAATTCCTCTTTTTGAAATATGGTGTCCTAATACAATCCCTTCATCAACCATCATTAAACACTTTTCATGACTAAGAGACAGATTGTGTTGTTCACATCTTGTTAACACTTTATCCAGATTTCTCAAAGCATCATCAAATGTATCTCCATGTAATGTGAATTCATCCATATATACCTCAACACAATCATTTGTTAGATCAACAAAGATTGCAAGTACATCTCTTTGGAAAGTTACAAGAGCATTGCATAAGCCAAATGGTAACACCCTATAGGAAAAGGTACCCCATGGACATGTAAATGTAGTTTTTTCTGATCTTTAGCAGTAACTCTGATTTGATTGTATCCACTAAATCCATCTAAGAAGGAAAAGTAATGTTTACCTGAAATGTTATCTAGGACTTGATCTATGAATGGTAAGGGAAAATAATCTCTCAGTGTGACTTTGTTCGATTATTTATAGTCAACACATATTCTCCATTTCTCATTTTTTTAGGAACAATTACAAGAGGAGATACCCATTGACTATCTGAGATAGGGTAGATAAAACCTACTTGTAATAGCTTTTCAATTTCTTATTTGACTATATCCATTAAGGCTCAGTTAATCCTTCTTTGAGGCTACCTAACTAGTTTAACGTTTTCGAGTATAGATGTGATGAGTTTAGATACTTGGGTGAATTCCCTTCATGTATTTGTGTTGGTTTGAAAATGCTGGTAGATGGGCGGATCATCATGGGAAACAGCCAATAGTGTGCGGGGGCATAGCCCTCTTTGAGACAACAAAATGAAACTAGTTTATTGTTATTCTACCAGTAGGAACCTATGTAAGTCTTACAGTATTCTACCTTCATGTGGTTTGGAATCTCATCCAAATAGAGGTAGTACTGAATGACGAATATAAATGTGAGAGAGGAGGAATGAAGGAAGATAGATCTAAAGGGAGAAAAGAAATGAATTCTAAGATAGAAAGGTCAGAAGGTTTATGCTTTGGGCTAGTAGTAAACAGAGCCAAACTTACTTGCATAAACAAATAAAGCAATACTGATGAACAAATGACAAAGGAAAAAATGAATCCAACATAATAGAAACATAGATCTAACTTAAGAGAGATCTAATACACATAACACATAAATTCAACACAAAGTCTCAATGTATGTATTAATATTTTCTTCTGTTACAAGAAAGTACAAAGTCTTTCTCTCCTCACTTCTATTTTTCATACAAAACTATCCACCCGGAATACAACAAGTATTCCAGTATTTATAGAAGGAGGAGGAGAAAGAAGACAAAAAGAAGCCAACCACTTATTTACAAAATATCTACAAAATATCTAAAAGTCAAAAGTTGACTTTGGGGTAATTTTAGGATGACAACATCCCATGGTGCAACATGGATGATGTCATCACATGTGCCAACATGCTTTTAAATATTTTACAAAAAAATGAAAAATTCATCCTAGAGGAAGCTATTCATCATCGTCTCTCGGCTCGAACTTAGCTTCTGGCTGAGGCTCAGGAGAGTCAATATGGCACTTCACCTGATACTATGAAAACTTGTTGATCATTTCTTGAAGTTGATCTCGATCAGGACCATTGAAATGGTCATGAATTACTTTGCAAGTTTCTTTCTCATTTTTGAGCTTGTCGGGAAAATCAACGAACTCTTCATTTGCATCGATCAAAGAGCCGATAAAGTCACGGCAGGCTAAGAGGTTGTTGATGGACTCTTGATCAAAAGTGACCTCTTACGCTAGACCTTGAGAGACAATAGCCTTGAAGTGCTAGAACGTGTCATCTACTTCTCTTAATTCATAGGATGCACTGAGCAATCTAGGAGACATATTTGAAACTACTTTCTCCATGTTGTGTAGTGCATCCAAGGCTTCTTCCTTGAATTTGTCGATTCTTTCCAGGATGAATTCCATTTGATTGACCCAATAATATAAAGTTGTGAGAGCTTTATAATGTGCCCACAAGTGATTGATAATGTTGACCTTTAACAGGTCATCAATCGAACGATTGACCATTATGCGGAATGTTCCTTGCTGCAACTTAGTGTTATCTAATTCCTCAGAAAGGGAGCTTGTTACTGCTTGTAGCTCTTTATTTCCTTGAGTTATATCTTGGTGCAATAACGTGAACCTACCAATTATCACCTGACCATCCTGAGGATCTTCTCAATCTAGGATGACACAGTTATACCCTGTTCAACAATCTTTATGTATTCATCTATTTTCTCTTGGCTAGGAGCTTGAACAGGTTCTGCAGTAGTTCTGAAGGAGCTCTACCCATCTTCTACAAAGCTTGGAGGAGATGTTTGTTCTGTTCTTTGAGCACTCTCTTCTCCTCTTTGGCCTCTTATAGCTTCTTATAGAGGGCATCTATAGCTGACAAGGCTTCTCCTTGTAGGCTTTCGATGATGTTCCCATTGTGACTTGAGTCACTGTGAAGTCTGTAGGAGACAGATCTTCTTTCTTATTTATGGGATCCGGGTAGGCTATCTCCATGACCCTTTCTCCTGAGGAACTTTTTGAGAAGCAAGTTATTGCTTTTTTCTTCTTGGGTGATAATGTTCTCGAGCCTTATCTCTGGGTAGTATTCATATATCTTGACCTGAGGCCATACCCCACTTTGAATCAGTCCTAGGTAATCTCTCTCTCGAGGCGGCAACATATATGACATAGGAGTTCATATAGAACCTCCCGATCGTTGAAATTTGTTGGATTTGCTGCAAGATCGTATCACTGATAATCTCTCCCCAGCCAAAACATTACTCAGGGACATTCTTACTCATGGTCTCTAAGTACTTGAGCATCCATTTGTGAAAGTAGTGGGCATCAGGAAATCTGAATACTTTGCTAAGGAAAGTGATGGTATCACTTAGCTCCTCTGAGAAGTCACTGCGGTGGATGATTTATAGCCATTTTCTCACCACCTTTTTGTTCCTCAGGTAAACCCCATTCATCATCTACATACACTTGTCCTCATTGTCGGTCCAAGTTTTTATGTAGTCTTCCTGGTTTACCGCCACATACTACCTATGGTGGGGGATGCCCAACATGATTTTGAAGTGGCAGTAGTGAGGTTGATGATTACCTTTCCCTCCTTGTCCTCGACACACCTTGTGTCCTTGTTGTAACAACGGGCCACCAACATGATGAACTCATTGTTTATTGCACTTACTGGGAGTCATCTTTCGCAGTGTAGCCCGTTGCCTACCAGTTTGTCCATCCATGGGCTACCGGTAACTTGTTTGGTTTTGGCCCAGAAATCGTCCATATCTATGTGCCCAAGCTCTGAGTCTCTGATGTCGAGACTACATTCTACAAGTGAGTCAGGCATCCTGACTCTCTGATATTTGTATTTCATTTCCTGTTCTGTCAACTTAGCTTTACCTTTAGACTTGGTTGGCTTCTTACTCAATGAAGACATAAGTGCACTCGAGGATTGTTGTTGCTCTGCAAGAAGAATCAGAGAGGTCCAACACAGGAGAGCCATGTCAACCATCATGTTATCCATAGTTTAAAGCTTGCAAAATGAAAAATGATCAATTTATAAGCCTTTGGGTGCAAGGCACAACTTCACTGCAGGCTGTAGAGGCTTGAATTAGCAAGGCACACTTTTAAGAAGTGTTGCATGGGAGAAGGCAGCGCCAAAGGGTGTGGGGTGTGGATTTACAACATACAACATGCAGATGTTGATGTCAAGGAAGTTGCGCAGCGCCTTAGGAAAAGTGGTTTGGTGGGGCACGCAGATTTGCTTGGTGTCGCATGCATTCAGGGTGCACCAAGGCACAGATGTGGAAGTTGTTGCATGCTCTTTTGGTGTGCCTATGCGCATTGGTAGGAGATGTTGCATAGAGGTTAGGTGTGCCAAGGGTTTGGCTTGTGTGGCGTGGGTTTGGTTTACACAACATATAATGTTGTTGTTATTACATTGGCACCACGCTTGCACCTTTAGACTTAGTTATGTGCATTTCCACTTGCACGGAAAGGGTTCATGCAACATGGGCTTGAAGATGCGCTATGGCGCGACTGTGTTTAGTGTAGTATGAAGAAACAGTGTGCCAAGGAAAATAGGACCTTTTTGGCTGATTTCAAGGATTTCTTGATTTTTTCTCTTTTGGCTTGGATTTTGATGGCAAGGAGGGAAATCCTAGCAAGGCAGGGAGTAGAGGAAAAATGGGTTGGAGCTCTTTCTGAGGTAGAGCCTTCCAGATTCGCAGATCTGGAAGGAGGGTTAAAACGGTTTGCAGTTAGGTTTGGGAATGTGTTATCTTTTTTAGATTTAATTCTTTTTAACACATAACACCTAATCACCTAACACAAAAACCACAAAAACAATAACAAGGATGGAGAAGCCACTTACCAGGGTATATAATGACGAAGGATAGATGTGGGATCCACAAACACGAAAGGCGACATGCGGGGCTGACAGGAAAGCTGACAGGCATAGAGGAAAGACTTTTCTTGATTTTTAATTCATGAAAATGACAGGTTGAGTGTGCCTATATATATATATATATATATATATATATATATATATATATATATATATGCATTTATTGCACCACCAACCACCTTTGGCACGGTTGGTGGGATGTCGACATGGAGGAGATTGCGCCTTGGCGCGAGTTTGAAGGTGTCGACACCACTTTTACAGTGCCTAGGGTGCACTTAAGGAAGTGTCAACATGTTTGTGGATGCACCGAGGTGCACTTTTAGGTGGCGCAACATTTGGAGTGTTGACATCTCAGAGATTGCACCAAAGGAAAAGTGGCGCCATTTTCTCAGTGTTGACACAAAATTTTCTACGCCGAGGGAGAAGGGTTTTTCTACCAAGTTTGGAAACAACTTGACTTTTCGGAAGGGGCTTTGGGCGATTTCAGACGTTGTCAAACTTCCCTAAGGGCCGAAACAAAATTTCGGTATGGTTATCTGTAAAATTTCCCTTGTCAATTTTACAGGATAACACTTTATAATCCCAAGAAAAGCTTTAGTATGATTTTTAGAAAATCAAACAATTTAGCTTCTTCATCATCCTTCAACTAGTTGTTAATGTTCAAAGTTTTACCCAGTTGAATCTCAACATGCTTGGTTCCAATGTGTGATGAACTAATTTTTTGAAAGGGTTCCATTAAAGTATTTAATGGACATGCATATGGTAACAACATATGATATGTAGCAATATATCCAAAATTTCCTTGAGACATAATATTGGAAAAAGGACACTAATGAGAATTATGATACTTATCTCTTTATAGGCCAAATTCTTCACATCACTTACTTTCCATAAATTCTTCACCATTCCCGATGTATTTGAAACTCGAAGCTACCGATTCTTCCTTTCCCCATGAGAAATCTCGTTCTCTTCAAGTGAAATTATATCCAATCACGAGAATCATTGTTGTCGTGATTCCAGAACTAAATATGGTGGTTCCGGAACTTCATGTGGTGGTTCCGGAACTAAATGTGGTGGTTCCGTAATTGGTTCCAAATTAAATGTGGTGGTTCTAGAAAAAGTTCACGTTTTGGAACTATGGTCGTAGGTTTGGAACTATAGTCATAGGTTCCAAAACTATTGTTGATGGTGAATCACAAAGGCACCCCCGAATGTCTGCGTAACTCGATGGGTTGAGACTCTCGGTGCGATTGCATAACATGGAGCTTTTCCCAAGTGTGGGACCTTGCGAAATCAAAAAAGCTCTGGATGAAGGCGTTTCCTATTCCTCTATTCGGATGCACACGTAGAAAATGCAGAGGGTTTACTTGAAACCTAAACTAACTTGCCAAGGAGAAAGGGGGATTCTCACGTCAACGGACTATTTCACCAAGTGGACCGAAGCAAAGAGCACTCAAAGAGGAAAATGAGTCTAACATACTAGACTTTTATGAAGGAATAGTGACCAAGTTTGGTGTGCCGGCCACTATCATATCAGACAATGCATTAGCATTCATAGGTTCCAAGATTACAGAATGGGCTATCAAGAATGGAATCTATTTGAGCACCTCTTCAAATTATTACCCGTAGGGTAATGGATAGGTAGAGTCCACGAACAAGAATTTGCTAAGGATCATCAGAAGGACTCTGGATGAAAACCAAAGGACATGGCATACCAAGCTAAGATCAGCATTGTGGGCTGACAGAATAACGCCAAAGAGGTCTACTAGTAATTCTCCCTACAAGTTGGTCTATGGGAAAGAGGCAGTATTGCCTATATCATTAGAATTGCCAGCATTGGAGCTCATGAAGCAGTTGGAGTTGTCTGAGTTCAAACCAATGGAGGCCAGGTATGCAGAGTTGATGGAATTGGAGGAAATTAGAGAGCATGTAGTTCAGATGATTGAGAAGGATCAGGCCTTAGTAAAAAGATGGTTTGATAAGAAGGCAAGAGAAAGGACCTTCCAGGAAGGGGACCTAGTTCTGAAATGGGATGCAGATCGGGCAAAACCAGGAAGGCATTCCAAGTTTGATGCCATTTGGAGTGGCCCCTACATGGTCACGGATGTAAGAATAGGGATGTGCCCTTGGCGTAGGTAAGAGGCACATGACGAGAAGGTGTCGACATGAAAATGGATGCGCCCTTAGCACGCGAGTAAGAGGCACACGAAAGGTGTCGACACGAAAATGGATGCGCCCTTGGCGCGAGTAAGAGCGCACGACGAAGGTGTTGACACGAAAATGGATGCACCCTTGGCGCGAGTAAGAGGCACACGACAGGTGTCGAAGGTGTGGACACGAAAAATGGATGCGCCCTTGCGCGTCGAGTAAAATGGATGCGCCCTTGGCGCGACACGAGAAGGTGTCGACATGAAAATGGATGCGCCCTTGGCGCAGGTAAGAGGTGCATGACAAAAGTTGTCGACATGAAAATGGATGCGCCCTTGGCGCGAGTAAAGGCGCATGACACAGAAGGTGTCGACATGAAAAATTCACACCTTGGCACACGTAAGAAGTCGGTATGTCGACATGAATATGGATGCGCTTGGCACACCTAAGGGGCGCACATGAATATGGATGTGCACATGGCGCACCTTCGGAAGCAAACATTTTGAGCGAGCGAGCAGACCACGACCCCGAGATATTCAGATGGCCATAACTTTTCACAGGGAGCTCGGATTCATGCAAGGTTGGACTTTTTGGAAAGCTTACGAGGTCCTCTATCTAGATTGGATATCTTTAATTGGGTGGGAAAAAGTTCTTAAAAATGCAAAAAATACAGTTCACCACTTTTTAAGTTTGCTAGGGTTCTCACCTACCACCATAATGAGATAAATTAAATGCAACCTGGAGGTGGTTGGGGTAGATTTGGATTTCCTCTCTCTTCCCTCTCTCATTCTTCCTATAAATTGTAAGGAGGGGCTTCTTTCTAAAGGTTGGACATTCTTGTTTTGCCCCTCCCTTCTTCTCTTTGGCAGGTGAATTTGTGGAGTTCAAACCTCCCATTAAAAACTGTAATGCAACTTTGCCTCTTGGCATTTTGTAGTGTGTTGTATCAATCTTTGGAGAAAATAATGCATGTCATGGATGATTCTCAACCCTCTCTGTGTTCATTTGCATCCTCTTGATCTTTCACTACAAATCTGGTTATCTGTGCATGATCTTGCATTGCATTTTTATGGTTTGTGTTTATTGGCAAGACAGGTGTTCTTCATTCCTCGGTGCATCACCTTTGTAGTTTAGGTTTTATTTTATGCATCTTCTTACCCTGTCTCCTTGGAAAGTTAGTTTAGGTTTTGAGTAAACCCTCTGCATTTTTACGTGTGCATCTGAATAGAGGAATAGGAACCCTTCATCCGGAGAGCTTTTCCGATTTGCGAGGTCCCACACTTGGGAAAAGCTCCATGTTATGCAATCGCACTGAGAGTCTCAACCCATCGAGTTGCAGACATTCAGGGGTGTTGTGATTCACCATCAATAGTTTTTGCATGCCCGGTGGGACCAAGAGGTCATTCCACAAGATTTGAAGGAATTTTCAAGAAATTTGGACTAAAAATTGCAAGTTTTACAATTTCAGATTTTTCACCTTCCAATTGAACTTTGAAATCGATTTTCAAGGGCTTAACTTGCTCAAAACAAGTCAAAATTTCACCAGTTGATAGATCGGGGGATAATCTTCAAAAGGGTATTCTTAGATTTTTGAGATTTTGACTTTCAAAATTTCATGGTTTTTTGTATTTCGGGTTTTCCCAGTTGCCTTGCATGACACGAGTTTTCACTGTACCTTTCGAGATTAGTAGCTCAAAACAAAACCCCCAAACCAAATTGAAGAACTATATCTTTCGGGTCCTTCAAGTTTTAAATTCTATTTTTAATATTGTCAGGTTTGGTGTGTAACTTGGCATAAGCTAGCCTTTTGAGGCTCATTATCTAACACATCTGGCGACTCCGAAGGGGTAGAATTCAGTGGTATAGCAGCAAAAGTTGCCCAGGCATATGAGAAGAATTCGAACCAGGTCTGATACTCGAGAAGAGGGGCTATTTTCCACTTGCAACTATCACCAGGAGGAGGAAGGAGAGGAAGAAGACCACGAAGATCACCATCTCCACCTAACCGGACTTTGTCTACACCTCCACCTGGTAGACCTTTTCTCGCATCAACAAGGGTTCTCAGGCCAATCGAATGGCACACCACCACGAATCCCTTTGTCAATTTCACTTTGCGCAGCGATCCACTTGCCCTCGATGCACGAGAATCCGGTTCGATTGCAGCATTGAAGAACATTCCATTTTCAACTTTGGAAAATCATACCACTCTGGTGATCATGTCAAAGACATTGCTAACGTTTGTGCGATCCATGAGATAAATGAAATGGATGTTCTTTCAAATTGCTTGGCATCTTCATTCAAAGGAAGGCATTGCGATGGTTTAGGAGCCTTGGAGCTGGTTCTATCAAAATTGGAATCGATTATGCATAGTTCTCCATGAGCGAGTTTGGAGAAAAGGGAGACAATTTGTCTCTCTAGAACAATTGACAACTATCGAGAGCTCCCATGAGCAGGTGGTGACTTGACTTCAGATTTCAAAGGTCTTGGGATAGGATTCCGGTGGCCGTTAGGCCAACAGTGAAGGTGCTTTTCTATACTATCTTAAGGCTTTGAATTCTGATATTTCTATGTTAATTCAATCTATGGGAGGCACTGACCTTACTGCTGCTTATAGCATTGCCATTAGGGCTGAAAACTATCTTATTCAAGGTGGTAAGGTGGCTCTGAGCCTCCCATGCCCTTGTATCCAAACTTAGAAAATCCAAGCACTAGTCGAAGCACCCACTTTGGCTCCTATTCCCACTCCTAGAAATCAAAGTTCAAATGAAACTTCTACTTCATCCTCTAGTGCTTCAAATGAACTCCAAGAGGTTATGAAACAATTACAGAACCTTGGAAATGAGCTGGTGACTATCAAAAGACAACAAGCTCAAAGTGCTAGACCATATCAGCCTCAAGCGCAGTACCAGGCTAGGCCCCCATACCAACAAAATAGGTCACCAACTCAGGCTGCAAATCAAAATCAAAGCCAAGTAAGGCCTCCCACTAATAGACCATTTCAGCCCTATAACCCCAATGTTGCATCTACTTCTAAAGCATTAGTGCCAGTCCAAAACAACATAGCTCAAGAGTATGATTGGTGTTTCCCATGCAATGAACCTCACAACCAATCTATGTGCTTTAATGGTGCTTTGAACCAAGCCTTGATGGTGACAACTACTGGCGTTGAGGGTGAAGTGAGTCGAAAAACAAATCAGCAACAAGGGACATCTCGGCAAAAACACAGCTCAAATGATACCGCACTTGCGAATTGTGCAAGTGAGGATTTTGTGGCATGAATCAAACAATTTCTCGAGTGTAGCAGCTAACACAAGATCAAAGAAGAGGAATATTGGTGAAGGGCGTCATTGGCTCCAAGTGATCTCTGACCTTCCATCACTCCACAAGTTGTTGGTAAGCAAAATGCAGCTTCAAACATGCGAGGACAGCCCAAACCACCTTCTAAACCAACTCAAATGCCAGTTGTTGCTAGCCCATGCACAAAAAAGGAATGTGCAAGCTAAAGGACAACAAAGAGATCTTTCATCCCCATTTAGCATCATTGATCAAATGAAGAAGACAAATGTGAATATATCAATGTGGGAATCTTTATCCATCCCAGGCCAAAGAGATCTTCTACAAGCTGCCATGAAGAATTGGTCAACTTCGAACCAGCAGGTCCATATGCGAGAGAATGTCCTCACAAATGCTGCTCATCCTGAAGGGAATCATGGAGGACAACAAGGTAAAGTTTTGAAGCCCCCTCCATTCTATGTTTCATTAATCATTGGGATAAACTAGTACACAATTGCATGATTGATTATGGGGCAAGTAGTTCTGTCATGCCCAAGCAAATAGCTGATCAGTTGGGTCTCCAATATGAAGTCATATCAAAGGGGTAGTGCAATTGGATGGGACAGCAGTAGCATGGTGGGAGTGATTAAAAGTTTGAATCTTACCTTGCATGCATGCCCCAATGTTACCGTTTTGCAAGATGTGTCAGTGATAGATTTGCCACCACTCTTTGCCCTATGCTTATCAAGGGATTTCACAGCTAGAATTGGAGGCTACTTATCTGCTGATTGGTCACACATGTTGTTCAGAACAAGATATGGTACTAAGGTCACAATCAGATCTGAACCAATTGCAAACTTTCATATTGAGCCTCATACTCCAAGCCAAATCAATGCCAAGCTATTTCGACATTTGATCAAGAAGATTATCAAAGCACAGATGAAGCTGACACCAAAGTTGGAAGCATCCCAGATTTAACTCTTGATGAATGGGCAAGCAAGGTACATGCTTTTGATCCCTACCAAGAAGTAGAAGAATCTGAGCTAGGAGTCTATTGCATACATGAAGAAAACCAGCCTATTCCTAGCATCACCAAACAAAACCATAAGGATGACAATGAGGTATGGAAATTATTTTTGATGGATCAAGAGTAGGCGAGGTGCGGGAGGAGGAGCTATGCTTGTTTCACCTCAAGGCATCAAATATTATTCAGCTTTTCGTTTCCAGTTTTCTTGTTCAAACAACACAGCTGAATATGAGGCCTTGATTCATGGACTTCATTGGGCTAGGAAAAAGGGCATAAAGAACTTGCAGGTGTTCGGGGATAGCGAGCTGATCGTCAATCAAGTCAGGGGACAACATGCTACAAAGAATGAACTACTAAAGAACTACAAGAACAGGGTATGGGACCTCGTTGAGGATTTCGAAGCTTTGAACATCGTGTCCATACCTAGGAAGAAAAATGAAGCCGCGGATAGGCTCGCAGCAGTTGGAGCAATGTTTGATGTGGTTGACAACATCAAAAGGAAAAAACACAGCCACATATCCATGTGATTGTGAGGCCAGCAGTTCCAGATAATAACACAAGCTGGCAGGTGTTTGAGAATGATCAACGGATCGTCGATTTCTTACGAAGAAGAGGCTGAATTCTCGGCTAGGAATCGGGATAGATTAGAGCGCGGTATGGGGATCAAGTAGTGCGATTGCGGACAAACAAGCTTCCCGAGGGTTTAGTAACATTGGAGTCTATCTTGACCCCCTAACGACCGATTCCGTAAGGAAAAGGCTAACATACGAGTCAAGAGAGAGATTGAGCCAATTCCGGTTGGGAAGGCAAAACACTTCAAATTGGCAAAGTGGCCACTTTGAGCGGGAGAAATCAGATTTCATACACTTTGCCAAGAATTTCCAGATGCCTTCGCTTGGAGCTATGAAGACTTGAGAGGTTTCAATCCGAAGTTGGCACAACATACCATAGAATTGGATCCAGATGCTAAACCCATCAGGCAGAAGCAGAGACCAGTCAACCCTCACATTGAGCCTCTAATGAAGAAAGAGCTAAACAAGTTAATAGAGGCAAGCATTATATTCCCGATCAAGCACTCAAGCTGGGTTGCAAACTTGGTTCGGTCAGGAAGAAGAGTGGAGAAATCAGGCTGTGTGTAGACTTAGAGACCTCAACGCAGGGCATCTCTTAAAGACCATTACCCACTTCCTTGATGGAACAAATATTGCAAGTGGTATCCGGTTCGGAGAGATTCTCTCTCTTAGATGGCTACTCGGGGTATAATCGGGTAATGGTGAAGGAAGATGACCGATTCAAGGCTTTCACCACCAATGGGGCACATATGCCTACTGAAGATGCCATTTGGCCTATCAAATCTTGGAGCCACTTTCGAAAGGGCAATGGATATGGCATTCAAGGGGTTGATCAATAAAATAGTTCTGATATATCTTGATGACATCACTGTATTCTCCAAAAATGCAGTGGATCACCTCTTTCATCTGAGGCAGGTATTTCAGAGGTGTAGAAGATTTGGGGTATCATTGAATCCCAAAAAATGCATATTCTTGGCTCACGAAGGAAAACTTCTAGGCCATATTGTTTTAAAGGAGGGATTGATGATTGACCCAGAAAGAGTTGAAGCAATTCGAGCGTTGCCATTGCCAAGTCATAAGAAGGCTCTTCAAAGCTTCTTAGGAAGGATCAATTTTGTCCATAGGTTTGTTCCAAACTTTGCAGCTCTCGTAAAGCCAATAACACTGATGTTGAAGAAGAGCATGGCATTTAAGTGGACATCTGAAGGCAAGGCAAGTTTTGAGGCAATAAAAGAGGCTATATCTCAAGCTCGACTCTCGTCAATCCAGACTTCTCCAAGGATTTCATGTTATATGCCTTTGGTGGTGGAGACACAATTTCTGCAATCCTGGCACAACAAAACAAAGAAGGATTAGAACAACCAGTTGCTTTCTTCAGTCAAGGCTTGGAGGAATACGAAACTAGGTACTCTTTCATTGAAAAGCATGTCCTTGCAGTGATCAGGAGTTTAAAGAAATTCAAGCACCTAGTCTCAAACAACAAGATCCAATTATTGGTCTCTCATGCGGGAGTCAAGGACTTCCTTCTAAACAAGGATCTGAATGAGAAACGTGCAGGATGGATAACTCGTGTCATGGAATATGACATCGAGATCAAGGTCACCAAACTAGTACGTGGGAAGGGACTATGTGAACAACTAGCCTTGAGTCAACAAGTTGAAGCAGGTGATGAAAAAGAGACTGTCTTGGTATTACAGGGTGGTCAAGAACAGGAAAATGATGATGTGCCTACTCCTTGTTGGACTCAGAGTATGATAAACTTCCTACAGATAGGCCTATGCCCTCCAGAAATGAGCAAAGCAAAGAGGAGATACTTCAGATTACAAGCCATTCAATATGTGCTTGTTGATGGTGTTTTGTTTAAAAAGGACATCAATGGAGTTTTATTGAGGTGCATTGGGACGGGTCAAATTGAGAGGGTGTTACAAGATTTTCATGATGGAGATTCGGAGGACATTTCACCCCACGAGTAACAGCTCTCAAGATAATGAAGGCAGGATATTATTGGCCCACGGTGTTCGATGGCTACTATATACATGGATAAGAAAGTGCAAGAAATGTGCACTCTTCACAGGAAAAGAAAGACTAGCAGCACTTCCATTGCACCCAATTTTGGTTGACCAACCATTTATGCAATGGGGATTGGACTTCATTGGGGTCATAAATCCTAACTCAAGCCAAGGCCACAAGTGGATTCTCACGGCAACGGACTATTTCACCAAGTGGACCAAGAAGCAGTAGCGCTCAAAGAAGCAAATGAGTCTAACATACTAGACTTTTATGAAGGAATAGTGACCAGGTTCGGTGTGCCGGCCACTATCATATCAGACAATGCATTAGCATTCATAGGTTCCAAGATTACAGAATGGGCTGTCAAGAATGGAATCTATTTGAGCACCTCTTCAAATTATTACCCGCAGGGTAATGGATAAGCAGAGTCCACGAACAAGAATTTGCTAAGGATCATCAAAAGGACTCTGGATGAAAACCAAAGGACATGGCATACCAAGCTAAAATCAGCATTGTGGGCTGACAGAATAACACCAAAGAGGTCTACTGGTAATTCTCCCTACAAGTTGGTCTATGGGAAAGAGCGTGTGCCTATATCATTAGAATTGCCGGCATTGGAGCTCATGAAGCGATTGGAGTTATGCGAGTTCAAACCAATGGAGGCCGGTATGCGAGTTGATGGAATTGGAGAAATCGAGAGCATGCGGTTCGAGATGATTGAGAAGGATCGAGGCCTTAGTAAAAAGATGGTTTGATAAGAAGGCAAGAGCAAGGACCTTCCGGGGAAGGGGACCTAGTTACTGAAATGGGATGCGAGATCGGGCAAAACCGGGAAAGCATTCCAAGTTTGATGCCATTTGGAGTGGCCCCTATATGGTCACGGATGTAAAAGTAGTAATGCCTTCCATTGTCTACATTGGATGGAGAAGAACTCCGATTCGGTTAACGGAATCTATCTTAAACATTGCTACTAAAAGGAAAAGGTTTACCCTTGTAAATATTAGCCTAGATTTAAAATTCCTCTAAGTGCGTATGCACATTGTCTTGTTGTAGTTAGGTTTCATTTCCCTAAGTGCTTGGCACAGTTTTGTTGCTCTCAGGTTGAATTTCTACAGTTCAGCATGCTCTCGAAGAAGGAGTTGCGATATCAGGCTCGGGATCAGAGATCAAGTTGGTTTCAGGTTATTACTTATGACTCCATGCCCAATGGATTGCTAAAAGGCCACTGATCTTCTACCTAGCAGGCAGGTGATCCCATTGAGTCACCAAATTGTTGTAAATATCTCCCCCAGGGTAGATATAGACAAAAAGAAGAATATGGAAATCAAAGAAACTCAGAGCCCGATTTTTATTGCGTCACCATGACAGCGCGCGAGAGGCGCATGTAAGCGCGAAGAGAAGGTGTCGACATGAAAATGGATGCGCCCTTGCGCGGTAAGAGGTGCCGACGAGAAGGTGTCGACACGAAAATGGATGCGCCCTTGGTGCGAGTAAAAAATGGATGCGCACGACAGAAGGTGTCGACACGAAAATGGATGCGCCCTTGGCGCAAGTAAGAGGCGCACGATAGAAGGTGTCGACACGAAAATGGATGCGCCCTTGGCGCAGGTAAGAAGGTGAAGGTGTCGACACAAAATGGATGCGCCCTTGCACGCGAGTAAGAGTAAGAAATGAAGGTGTCGACACGAAAATGGATGCGCCCTTGGCGCAGGTAAGAGGCGCACGACAGAAGGTGTCGACATGAAAATGGATGCCCTTGGCGCAGGTAAGAGGCGCACTGACAGAAGGTGTCGACACAAAAATGGATGCGCCCTTGGCGCAGGTAAGAGGCATGAGAAGGTGTCGACATGAAAATGGATGCGCCCTTGGCGCAGGTAAGAGGCGCACGACAGAAGGTGTCGACACGAAAATGGATGCGCCCTTGGCGCAAGTAAAGGAGTGTCGAATGTCGACATGAAAATGGATGCGCCTTGGCGCACGTAAAGGGCGCATGACACAGAATGTCGACATGAAAAAATTCATGCCTTGGCACATGTAAGGGTATGTCGACATGAATATGGATGCGCCTATGGCGCACCTTGAGGAGGCGCAACATTACGAGCCGGCGAGAAAGCGACCACGACCCAGAGATATTCAGATGGCCATAACTTTTCACAGGGAGCTCGGATTCATGCAAGGTTGGACTTTTCGGAAAGCTTACGAGGTCCTCTATCCAACTACAACTAGGATATCTTTAATTGGGTGGGAAAAAATTCTTTAAAAATGCAAAATACAGTTCGCCACTTTTTAAGTTTGCTAGGGTTCTCACCTACCACCATAATGAGATAAATTAAATGCAACTTGGAGGTGGTTGGGGTAGATTTGGATTTCCTCTCTCTTCCCTCTCTCATTCTTCCTATAAATTGTAAGGAGGGGCTTCTTTCTAAAGGTTGGACATTCTTGTTTTGCCCCTCCCTTCTTCTCTTTGGCAGGTGAATTTGTGGAGTTCAAACCTCCCATTAAAAACTGTAATGCAACTTTGCCTCTTGGCATTTTGTAGTGTGTTGTATCAATCTTTGGAGAAAATAATGCATGTCAGTGGATGATTCTCAACCCTCTCTGTGTTCATTTGCATCCTCTTGATCTTTCACTTTGCAAATCAGTTATCTGTGCATGATCTTGCATTGCATTTTTATGGTTTGTGTTTATTGGCAAGACAGGTGTTCTTCATTCCTCGGTGCATCACCTTTGTAGTTTAGGTTTTATTTTATGCATCTTCTTACCCTGTCTCCTTGGAAAGTTAGTTTAGGTTTTGAGTAAACCCTCTGCATTTTTACGTGTGCATCTGAACAGAGGAATAGGAACCGGCCTTCATCAGGAATTGCCTATAGAGATAGAAATAACAGGACTTCTAGGATCTCCATATTTGGGAAGTAATTTTTTCCCGCTAATAAATCAAAGCAAGTTTCCCATCTACTTTGATAGTCTTGGTGTACTTTTTCTTCCTTCCGGATTTTTCGGACATAACATTTTTATTAATTTGTTCAATTCTGGAATGTCCTTAATTGCTTGTAATAGTGGTATTTAAATATTCAATTTCCTTAGTTCCTATACCAATTCAGACTTGGTTTCTATAGCTTCTTTAAATCTCTCTAGAAATGGAGTCTCAGTAGTGTCGTTATCCGGCTCCTTTTCTTTTCTTTTTATATCCTCTTTTGGAACAACAGTACTAGAGGTTTCATTTTCTTCTGTCATTTCAGTGATTATAACAGGTGGATTGCTAATTATTTTTCCAGATCTAGTTTAAATATCCTTACAATCCATGGCATGTAGATCAATTGATTTTTTTGTTTTGTTCCATAAACAGGAGTTGTTTGTTTATTTCTTGGGTTTGCTACTTGGTTGTGTTGGTATTTACGTTTGGACTATATTCTCAATTTGTGAATTTTTTGCAGGGGATCCCATGATGGCATGTTGATTTTGATTTGGATATGTTTTTCCTTGAGCATAATTACTAGGGTTCCATCTAGGTTGTGACCAAGCATAAGGATTTCCTTGACCAGCCCATGGTTGTTGATGTCCCTGAGCATACCAAGCTTGACTTGCCCAATCTTGAGGGTTCCATGTTGGTTGAGGTACCCAAGGTGGTTGTCCCCAATTTTTTGGTACTGTCTGAGTAGCCCATGGCATTGTCTAAGGATTAGGAACTAATCTTGGCATAAACTTCCCTTGGTGAGGTTGTCTCTGAACAAAATTCAATTCTTCTATTGTGGATGATGTACTGGTTTGTTTAAGTTGATTCTTTATGACTGGGAGTAGAGAACAAGCATCAGTATCATGTTCTTTAGATTCATAGATAAGACATACTTCTGTTTTATCCAAAGGATAGTCTCTTATTGCATGCTTCTTCCTGCATCTAGGACAATACATAGCTAATGGTTTAGTTTTGGCATTTGCTTTAGCTTGTAATCCATCCATAGTAGAGGTTAATTGAACTAAAATTTCTATTTTAAAGTTTTCTAACTCATCCATTAGTTTGTTCATATCTGGATTCAGACTTTTCACCAATTTTCCTTTTCTAGGTCCACCCCTTGTTCTGAATAGCTTCTACAAATCTCCTTAATTTCATTCATCCTTAATTGATCAATGTCTCCACCTCCTATCAAGTTAAGGGATTCCCTAGATTCATCATCCAAACCCTTAAGAAAAATGGTTTTACTTAACTCCTCTTGAAGTAAAAATCCACACCTTTTGCTCACAAAGAGGAATCTATTTAAATAGTCTTCTATATTTTCATCCTCCTCCTGCTTGATTTTGAATAATTTTTCCTTCCTATTTCTCCCTCTATAAAAACCTTGGTATTTGTCTAGGAACACAGCTTTCCATTTGTGCCCAAGTGGTAATAGATTTGGATGGTAATCCCATGAACCACCTCATTCCTGCATCCTTCAAAGTGGATGGAAACAACTTGAGTTTTTGACTATCCATTTTGTAGTCATAGGTTTGACCTTGAACTCAAACAGAAATTGGTCAAGGTCTTTAGATGACATCCCTCTAAATGTGGGTAAATGTGCAGGTGAGATATTTTTCATTAGTGTATCATCATCACCCAATTGGATTGGATAAGTAAAGGTCCTATCAGGTTCTCTTTCAACTTCTCGTGCCATTTTAAAAATATTTTTAAATCTTTCTCCCAATCAATGTAGTATGTGGTATGCCTTGGGGAAGGTGAAAAATTAGGAGTAGGAGGTTGACTACTCAATTGAGAATCAAAACTCACCCTAAATGGATCTTGAGAAATAATCCTTCTCCTAAAAGTTCTACTTCCTTCAAGTGACTGATCTAAGAATTCCAAAGGTGGCAATTCTATTTCTTGTATAACAAGGGATGATGGTGCCTCCAATTCTTGATCAATTTCCTTATTTGGACTAGAGGATGTTATGAATTCTTGTGAAGATGTTCTTGGGAGGAATCTACCCTTTGAGTCTCTTGGTCTACTCATATATTTTATGATATAGTAGGGAAGATCCTTCAACTACTAGATGTATGATTGTTGCTCTTGCTAACACCTAATTAGAAAATTCCAACTAGTGTAGTCCCCGGAAACGGTGCCAAAAATGATGGGTGTCATTATTCCCTTCATTTAATCAACTTCCTATTGATGTCATATTCAAACCATGGGTGTGTCTAAAGCTATATGCAACAAGAGTAATCCTATCGATCTAGTAGTTGATTGTAGTTATTTTTGTATTTTCTGGGGGATATTTTCAATGTCTTAAGGACTTCTTGGTAAAAACCTTATTTAAATCATACTATGAAAACTTTTCTGAAAGGAAACACACTGAAAGCTTTACTGAAAGGAAACACACTTTACATAATGGAAATAAACACACTTGCTTTTGGAAAATAAACACATTTGCTTTTGAAATAAACACACAACTTAGAATGCTTAAAAATGGTTGCAAGAAGAATAAGAATCTATCTAGACACCTGCAGGAATGAGTATACAATAGAGTCTAACTAGAAGAATTAAAAGTGATACAAAATTAACAGATCTAAACTATTTTCTTAGGAAATATAAATACCAAATAGATGAATATCCTGGTCCTTGGGGGAGTGGGCCCTTGCTCCTCCTTGAATCAAGATTTAACAACTTAGAATTCTCTCAAACAGAATGATTATTTATTGATAAAACATTCAAGTATTACTAGATTTGTGTACTTCATCTGTATTACTTATTCTCTATCTATATCTATCTTCTCTGTTCTATATATTTATCTAATGTCGCAGTCTTCTTATATATACATTTACAATCATAGTTGTCTCTATGATTTTGATGAAATTGAATTGTGCCCAAAATAGATGTTAACTCGGATTGTGGCTAATCAGACAACTATAAAATAACTATCCCTAGATCTCGCGATCGAAATCTTCTCATTCTTTCCGATTGAAAGGTTCGGTGATGCTAAATCATCGATGTGGTTAGATAGATAAAATTCCATTGGTTCGAAACTTTAGAGAAGTTCCATAACTATAGGAAATCGTTAAATATAAAAATTGTAAGAGTTCTGGAGCTATACCCAGGAGTCTCGAAACTAAGTCTGAAAATTCTGGAACTAAATACTGGAGTTCCTAAACTAATTTTGAAATTTCTAGAACTAGATGATGAATGTGTAATGGAGTTCCTGAACTAGCTTAGAAGTTCTGGAACTAATCCGTATTGGAACAAATGCTACTGAAAACATGCTGACTGATCAAGCACATACTTCATTTCTTCGACTGATTAGACATGATTTATTACAAAAATGAATTTCAAACACACTTCATAAAGAATTTCAGAGCTTTTAAACGTTAGAATCACAATCAATCAAAAGATAGACAATTACATCCTAACTCATATTAGATCAAATAAAAGTCACAAAATGTGATCAAACTTAATAAAAAGGAGGGTAAGATGAGATCATTTATTATACATTTAATAGGCATATTCTGGCCTCATCATTTCCCCAGTACTTACTTATTTATAAGTCCCTTTACAAACTTCATTCTTCAAAAGTGGGGTTATATGTTCTACATTCCATTTGATTGCTCAAATCAAATGGCTGAAACTGGATCTTCCAATGCTTAAACTTAGAGGTATTATACCCTACTCCTACTTCTATTTTCCTCTGTCACTCTTCAAATTGAGTAGGATCTTGAGGTTCTCTATTTTGCCAAGGAGACATGGGGGTGAGAAGTAGAGGGGGCCTTATTCACATTCCCATCCATATTTTCTCATAGGTCTCATTGATCGAGGAGTTATTATGCATAAAATTTTTGCTCTTTCTAAACTTCGATCGATGTGTAGGGATATTACTTCCTTCTTCTCAAGGAAACCATAAGAAGTTCCCACCTTTTTCGAGCATATCTCATAAATATCTTCAAACTTCTCCTCCTCATGGAGGTAAAGCTATCAATACTTTTTGTAAGTCTGGAAAAATAATGTATCTTGAATCGTTCATCAAAGGCATGAGTTCTAAAATGCATGAAGAAGGCAGAAGGTTTATCATAGTGAGCTCTCATGCGAGACCAAAAAATTGAGCTAGCTTTCAATAAAAACTCGGAATCCCTTTCCTTCCATGCAATTTGGTTTTACAGAATAGAGACAAATGCATTGAGCTTACTTTCCCCACATACAAATTGATCATAAATCCCGTGTTTTCTCTAGCATCGATTACAAAGATAGAATTCACATAGAATATTTTTCGCTTTCGTGATTGGCTAAAGAATAATTTGTCATGAATTCAGATTCAAACTTAATAAAAAGGAGGTTAAGATGAGATCATTTATTATACATTCAATGGGCATATTCTCGCCTCATTACTTCTCTTCGATGTGATGTTGATAGAAGCACACTACTTCTCTATAAATTCCGGATCAATACGTGAGAGTTACAAAAAGAGCTTCATGCAACAAGTTGCACTAGGATGGAATAGTGAGTGCATCCCACATTGTGACATTTATGTTTGTTTTCTTCATCTAGTCAACAATGTTGAATGGAAGACCCACTGACTTGTGCATTTGAGGTACAACAATGTTCTTTCTTGGTTGCTCAAGTACAGAGGCAGGAACCTTAGTTGGCATAGAGGCTTGACCTACCAAAGGAGAGATGCACGTCACTTCAGGAGGAGATTTTTCATGGAGCCTCGTGTTTAGTAACTTGGGAACTCTTACTACTGGATGTCTTAAAAGCTTTATTTTGCTTTTGAGGGTCTACTTGTGCTACTGGAATTGTGACTTGTGTGCCAGATTCGATCATTCTCTTCTTGTATCTTGTGATGTCTGCAACTTGGGCATAGGGTCCGCTTGTATCCTCTACAACTTGAATGATTGAGAAAACATCCTCTGTGAAAAATAATATCAATTTGACCTCATGAGGAGCTTCTAGCCTTTCTTGGCTCTTAGGCTCACTTATGCTAATAGAAGGCTCACAATTATAAGCATTTTGAATCATGTAGGCTTGTGTATGCGTAGTATTGGTGCAATAATATTGACTATTTATTATAAGAATCCTACGCTATGTTGTTATGGACTGGGATGATTTCTTGACTTGTATCAAAGCTAGAAGAGGTTGTGCAAGAGGAATAACTTGCAAATGCAAGTGCGCATTAGCACGCCATCTATCATTCTATTGGTTTTGTCTGTATCTTTAATTCACATACTGATTCCACTAAGGTTAATTGGTCCGGATTTCCACCGATTGGAACTACCTTTGTAGGCTTACATCTGCTGTTTCTCCAATGATATGACCTTGTTGGACAAGTTTCTAATCAAGGCCTTCAATTCATCATCTTATTTTTGTTGTGCAGGAGAGTAGGATGTAGATGTAACTGGTTGTGTGATCTATACTGGAACTAGAGAAATAGAAGGTTGGGGTGCTGGAGACATCTCTAGGAACAAGGGTACAGGAGGCCTAGGTGCCAACTTACCATCCTAAATGAGACTATTTTATGCCCTTATTGCAATGTTGTATGCAATGTAAGGTTCTACCTCTCATGGATTGAATCATGACTGAAATGTCACTATTTAAAGCCCTTAGATAGTACAAGAAAGCATGTTGGGCTATAGGCCTTACCACTTGAGGAATTTTGTCCCAAGTCTTCTGGAATCAATGTTGAAATTAGTCATTTTCTCGTTAGGCGCACGCTTTGTTGTAGTCAACTGCTCCACCAAAGTGATAGATGATTTGATTTATCTTCAAATTAATTACATAGATTTATTCCAAGCTCATCCCAAGTAGCAATAGATGCAAGTCTCAAGCCACGGTACCATTGGAGTGTTTTACCCTTGAAAGAGGTTGCAAGCAACCTAAAAGCAACATCATCATGTGTAATCAGATAGACAAAGCATACATTGGCCACATCTTGAATGTGTTCAATAGGGGTAACTTGATTCTCTCCCATGAAGTATGGAATGCTTTTGAGTGTGGTTGTTGGCATATCATGTTGTGCATTGAGATTGAGCGGGATTCCACCAGTGAAGTTGGCAAAGTTCCTTAGAGGAGGAGGAGGTTGAAGTGTCATGGTAGGGCACGCTTGTCTGTTTTTAGGAGTAGAGTGCATGTGGCACACTAGAGATGGGGATGCATTTGGAAGATCTCACTGCGTGCTTCTCAAGAAAATATGGATTATTCAAAGGATTCTTTATATGCAGACTGCTTCTGGTATGTAGTATTCTCATAAAAGGTGCTCAGGACTATAAAACAGGAGCTTTGGAAATGTTGGGAGTTGCCAAATGTGTTGAAATAAACCTCCAAAGGATGGAAATACTAAGTTCACACACCAGAACTTAGCAATATGAAATTTAAGCTTTCACTACTTGTCCCACCAAGCATGCCGAAACCGTTAGTTCTCAAACTTGCACCCATGTCTTGAATCTGGAAAAACCAACTTGTTTGAGAAAATAATGGAGTTGTCTCCAAGTTGTGGGACCTTGCACACTTGAGATGAAACTCTGGAAGGCCAGTTCCTCTATCTATTTCTACTACTATTGCTACTACTAATGTTGAAAGGGAAAACTAAGATAACAATGCCAAAGGACCAAGGATAGAAGGATAACATAAAAGGAAAGTTAATCTAAGGAAGGCGATAGCACCAAAAATAGGGATGAACACCATCCATTCTGAGTGAAAATGAAAGGACAAGGCATGAAAGAAGGCTAGGCACATGTAACACAACTAAAACGCATTTACCAGATCAGTTTCATGGAACACAACTAAAAATGGAGCTACAAGGGATGTAGAGTGACACAATAAGCATGCAATGTAAAAGAAAGGAAAGAAGAAAGAATACAAACACACTTAGGATAGAGAATAGTCACAAAATGATGCTTCCATTATTTCTAGAAATGCACATAACTATTACAATGGAAAAAGAGGCCAATATCCACATGCACAAGCTAGATATAGAGGCCAATAAAGTGTCTAACATTAACAATGAGCCCAACTCTTACATTTATAGATGAATCCATGGAAGAAGAAGAGAAGAAGGAAGGAAAACACAATTTTTAAATACAACCACCAACAAGAAGCATTCAATGTTTACAAATCCGCCTACAAATCATGCCAATGCATTTTCCAAATTCTTTGGCATGTTAGATAAGGAAGGAGGGAAGATCAAATCAAATTGGGTAGTTGGAGCAATCAGATTTTCTCATTAATGCCTAGAAATATGTTTTTCATTTCTCACCTACCAGATCTACCAAGAATTTGAATTTGAATATCTATCACTATAGCCTACATCAACAGCTATCGATTGAGACTAGGTGTGCTCGATCAAAGCTCTGTAGCAAAAGATATGGCTGTCATAAGATTTTCAGAGTCATCTACACATGCAAGACATGTGGCACATGCTGATTGGTTAAGAAGATGGCCAAATGTGCAAATGCTTTGTCATTTTTGCCACATGTCACTTATTGATTTTTTGCAGCAAAGATTTGCGCCTTGTTGGGGCTTTGATTGGTTGCGTGTGGCACACTCAAGTGTGTCATAGAATGACGTGACATAAAATGGCATAGAGGAGGGTACAAAGGTATGTACACAGTAAGAATGAGGCGTGGGAAGATGACGGAAGGAGGGCACACATAATGTTAACATGCGCAGAGGAAAGGGTGCATGAGGATGCCAAGGACTTAGCTGATTTTGGGAAGCAAAGGCCAAGGCATGCGCGAGAAGGTGAAGCAATGTAGAGAAGGTGGAAGCATAGAGAGTGCACGCAAGGGGAATATGGAACAAGGAAAAAAGGAAAAGGAAAGGGGAGAAGGGGAAGTGTGCAAGGGTGCGCGAGGAAATAATAACCAAGTGAATGTGCCAAGGAGATGACTAAAGTGCGCGTAACTTGTAATGAAAATTTGAGAGCCAGAATATGTATTTAAGTTGTCCAAATAACTAGGAGAGTTGTTTGGATAACATTTTTGGTGACTTTTAGGGACATATACCTGCTAGATGAAGGAGATCAGTAGCCTAGAGCATCCATTGGGCATGGAGTTTGCTATGTAATCATGAAATTTTGATCTGCATCTTTGAAGAATTGCCCCTGAAGTCACTTAAAGGATCATTTCTTCACTCTATTATGAATCCCGCAAACTATTGAAAATTATGTATGAAAAAGAATGAGGCGTGGGAAGATGACGAAAAAAAGGTGTGAGAAATTGCAACGTGTGCAGAGGAAAGGGTGCGCGGGGATGCCAAGGACAACCGATTTTGGGAAGAAAATGCCAAAATGTGCATGGAAGGTGAAGCAATGCAGAGAAGGTGGAAGCGCAGAGAGTGCACACAAGGGGAAGATAGAACAAGGAAAAAGAGGAAAAGGAAAGGAGAGAAGGGGAATCGTGCAAGGGCGTGCAAGGAAACAACAACCAAGTGAATGTGCTAAGGAGATGACTAAAGAAGTGCACGAACTTGTAATGAAAATCTCGAGCTATAATATGTATGTAAGTTGTCCAAATATCTAGAGAGTTATTTGGATAACACATACCAAACTCAAATCAGCCTTGTGGGCTAATAGGATCATACTAAAAGTGTCAATGAAAAACTCCCTTACAAGATGATCTACGGAAAGAAGTCAGGCTGCCCATATCAACTGAGTTTCCAACATTGGAGCTCATGAAGCAGCCTAGAACTATCGAGTTTGTACCCATGGAAGCCGATATTCGTAACTCATGGAGTTGGAGGAAATAAGAGAGTGTGCAATACAAACCATGGAGAAGGATCATGCCTTGATCAAGAGGACATTTGAAAATAGAGCCAAGACAAGGACCTTCTAGGAGGGAGACTTGGTTCTGAAATGGGATGCGGATCAGTTTAAACCATGCAAGCATTCAAAATTTGATGCCATTTAGAGTGGCCCCTACATGGTCACAGGATGTAAAAGTAGCAATGCATTTCAATTGTCCACTTTGGATGGAGAGGAGCTTCTAATTCCAATAAATGGAATACATCTCAAACACTACTATTGAAAGGAAGATTCTTATCCTTGTACATATTATTTTAGGATTTTAATTCCTCTACGTGCATATGCACATTGTTCTTGTTGTGGTTTAGGTTTCAATTTCCCTAAGTGTTTTTGGCACAAGTTTTTTTCTCTTAGGTTGTATCATTGCACAATTCAATATCCCTCTTAGGAAGAAATATTGTAACAAGAAGCTCAAAGTTGCAGGGAACAGTTTCAATCCTCAAAAGGTTTCAAATGCAGAGCAACTAAAATCATATTCAGGGACCATTTCCATAGTTTCATTCTCTTGTCCCTTCGGATCAATCATAGTTTGAGCTTTCGGTGCTTTTGTAGGTCGAAAAGTCAGCCTCAAGGAGCAACCTTCCCAATTCATTCAAGATCCTCTTAGGCTTTGAGAAGAAGATCAACCTCAAATTTTCTTACTCATCCTTTGATCTGGTTTAGTTGAACATCTTATGAGTTGTGGAAGTTGCGGTTTCAACGGTGTTCCGAGCAAATGTATCGAGATGGAATATTCAAGAAGAGAAAATCAAATTTTAATAGAGTTCCATGATGTCCAAAACCAGTAGGTGTTTTACTCCTAACTCTGTAGTGTGCTCATACTTGGTGAGATCAGATTTCGAGAATAGGTTCAAAAGTCTAATTTTTAGTCCCAGAGATCGTGGTCAGCAGAGGAAAGGGTGAAAATCCTGGGATCGGACAATTTTCCACTCACAATTTTAACTTCAAAATTTTCTTATAAAAATTGGGAGTGCAAGCAATGAACAGTCCAAGATCACCAAAGACACTAGTTGGTTTTGGGGGAAATTCAAAGGGTCAAACCAGTTGTAGGTTATCATTGATGACTCCGTGCCCAATGGACATGTAAAGGCTACTGGTATAGAACATCTAGCAGGAAGATAATCCCACGATTCACTAAATTATTATTAATTTTGTCCCCGGGGAAAAATAGACAATGGGGACCTAACAAGAAAGAGGCACCTAAGGAAGGGAACTTCAAAGGCAAATATGGGATTTATAAGTGAAAATCATGTTTTTGAGAGCATTTACGAACATTTCGGGAGTTTGAAACTATTTGAGGAATTTTTCCTATTATGGATTTTAAAAGAGACTCAACTTGCTCTTGAGATGAAAGTGGGTCCCGACGAGCCCACATCCGGCCAAGAACAAAGCTAAATGGGCAAAAATTGTAAAACCTAGTTTTCATATATTTCAATAAGCCTCCACACTCCTAACACTAAAAAAATTCAAAGATCCCAAAAAAATAGAACGTTTGGGTCAAAAATGCTCAAAGGGGCCATATTGATGAACCAAGTTAGAATTGGCTCGCCGAGTAGCTCGGCAAGCCGAGGCATCACGTTGAGGGGACCAAGTTTTGGGGAGCTTGAGTGAGCTCATATTGGCTCAGGCCTGTCAAGCATGTAATCAACTCAACGCATGGGGAGATGGCTCTGGGGAGCAGAAAATTTGGCTTGGTGAGTTCGAGGCCGAGCTAATGGGATAGAGATACATGGTGAGTTTAGGAGCTAGGAGCTCGGTCATGAGCTCGTGAAGAGTCCGAGTGACTCAACTCGGGGACAATGGAGGACAAAGAACTCGCAATGGGTCGAGCCCATGTGAACTCAGGGTGTAGGGGCAGAAAAGAAAGGAAGGCTTGAGCTTTAGCCCAAGTGAGTCAAAGTGTGATCAAGAAGGATCTCAGGGTTTTGATGTAGGAGCTCAACAATCAAGGTTGGTCAATGCATGCGGTAGTCAACATCACAAGCTAGTTGGCTCGCATAGCGGGTGAGGCATTGAGTAAGAGGTCGGGGCGAGCTCATACAAGGCAATGGAGATAGATCGGTTCACAAGCTCAACAAACAAATAGCTCACAAAGCACCTGAGAGCGGCTTGTCACCCAAGATAGGGCCCGTTGCATGATGGAGTGGCAACTCGAAGGGACGAGCTAGAGGCTACAAGCACATCATCCATGAATGAAGGAGAGAAACTTAGGAGGCCGAGCAATGTTGATAGCTCGATTTGAGCTTGTGGAAGATCGGGGCATGGTGTTCGCTAGAGGGTTAATGTCGGTACAAGTTTTGAAGCTCGACAGTCCAATGGAGTTCGGGCACCAAGGCCATTCGGAGAAGATTTGATTGGAGTATCGGGAATGATTTTTGGAAAACAGGAGCTTGATTAGGTGAATAGTGCCCGTGACTTTGAAATCAAAAATCCAAAATCTCGAAAAGGGATGAGCTCCAAACTCCGAAGTAGACGTGTGGCGAGATGGTTCAAGAATTCGAAAAGTGAGTTTCACAAATTTTTACCCACTACAGGATGAACAATGTCATATGAAGATTGGAGATAAAATCTGAAACTCAAGAGTTTAGGCCCTAAGTCGCTTTGAAGTGAACTTGTCAACATGGTCACGACATAGGTAAACACCGAGTTGTCAAAACTGTTAGGTGAGTGGTCGTTGGGGCGTGGAGACCAATGCAGCCGTGTCATTTCAGAATCGACCGAGAGAGTTGTTCTCGGCCCGCCGAACAATGCCAAGTGGGAATTCAATGTTTGGAGGCTCTCATGAGCATTAAGCCCGAGGATTTGGAGGAGTTGGTCAAGTAGGGATCGGGAAAAGGGGGTCACATGGAGCTCACAAGGTAAGCCGAAGGCTCTCAAAGATCGATGGAGGAGAAGGTAGAAGGGCTCGCAAGAGCCGAAGACAATGAAAACTCACCTAGCTCGGTGAGTCAACTCACCCACAAACATTACAAAGCCCCCAATGCACGCAAAGACCCTTCTTACTCAAACGAACATATCTTGAGCCCTCGTAGCTTAGATTTTCACAAATTTATAGTCGATGGAAAGGGGAGAAGGAGACCTACAACATGGCTCCACCAAAAATGAAATTTCAAAGGTTCTAGACATCCAAAATTAAGGAACAATGAATAATGGGAGGGTAGGTGAAGGAGCATTAATGGAGTATGGGCACCTATCTCTTAAGTATGGGGCCAAGTACTGTGGTCATGGGTTACACAAAAGGATGATGTAAGCAGAGATGGTCACCTACAATGCATAGAAACATGAAATTTCTCTCTCATGCTCAAATTTCTTCTATAAATTGTAAGGAGGGGCCTTTTTCAAAAGGTTGGATACTTTGCAATTGCCTCTCCTTATTTCTTGTATGTAAGAAATCAGTGGGGTTTCAAACCTCCCCATTAAACACTGTAATACAAATTTCATGCCTTTGGCACCTATTATACCTATTATAATGTATCAGACGCTTATTGGAGCAATAAAATCATATATGTGGATGTTTGCAACCCTCTTTTGTGTTTTATTACATCTTTCCTGGTCTTTTCATTGCATGTAAGGTTTGTGTGCATTGTTATTGTCATTACAGGTCTTGATGGTGTTGTGTTTATTAGAAAGTGGGTTTGTAGCAATTATTTGCATCTGTGTGCTTGACCACCCTCCCAATTATCTTGTTTTCACTCTCATGCAACAAAGTCAGGTTGTCCAACATTCCTTCTTGGTGCATCACCTTCCCTTAGAGTAGATTTCATTTTCATGCAATCCTTTTATCCTTGTCCCCTTGGAAAAGAATTAGAGTAGGGTTAGATTAGCAACTCTTTGCACTTTGGAGTAGTTGGCACTAGGTTAGGATAGGAAGTGACCTTTTGCAAAGAGCTATCCCATTTCACAAAGTCCCACACTTTAAGATAGCTCCATGTTTGACAAATCACATTGATCGCCCGCTTAATCACTTGAAAGCATTCGGGATGTTGTGATTTTGCCATAACAACTCCCTCCTAGTCTATTTATTTTATACAGCCATGCTCTTATTAATTTCACCACTCAAAGTCGGAATAATTGTACATATTATTGGTAAATAAAGAAGCATGGAGGGAATCATAGAAGGACGTAAATTAATAAAGTTGGCCCCACACCAAAAATTAAATAAATAAAGTAATTTAATAAATACTTCAAAACCTTTGAAGCTCATATTGCAATCATGGGCCCTAATTTCGAGGGTTTAAAAATCTTCTAGTTATGTGCCACATCGGAACGCTCTTCATTATTTTTCGATGGGCAAGCCTATAAAGATCCTGCATTTTTATTAGTTCCTGCCATAGGCAGAAATACTATACCTTTCAGTTCAATGAAATAATTTTTCTCAATAGACCAATCACAAATAATTATTTTTGCTTATCATTAAACTTCTAATGTTTTTATTCTATGTAAACAATTTGGCAATTTAATTTATTTAAGAAAAATCATTTATCTGATTTTCCATTGGTTAGTTAAGAATGATTTGACAAATTTGAGGCCTTATTCCAACACTGATTTTTCAAAAAAAATTAACACTTAATTTCTTAGAGTGACATGTGTACATATTTTAATGTTAGATTTGACATGCTAAAGAAATTTCATGATTTGCTTCCATGTGTCCTACTGACTAGTCAATTGCTGATGTAGAAAATAGTAAAAAACTTTATTTACATTTTCTAGTCTTATCTAAATATCCGGACATAGATATGTTTCATTTTCTAGGCTTATCTGCTCTTCTCTAGAATAATCTTGACTAATTTTCCCCTGCTAATCTTGATTCATGGTAGAAACCGGGAGAATGTTGAGACTGTGAGGCATTAAGAGCGAAAACACCATGAATCTTGTAGATTCCAGCCGTGATATGGCCGAAAAGCTTGAAGCCGTAGCAGCATTACGGTCGAAAAATATCGAAACCTTCAAATCTCGGCTCCATTACTGTCTTAAAACTTGAATCTGCAGTTTTCTAATCTTTCTTCTTTCTTGTAGTGCTCAAATTTAAGCTTCAATGGTGCCGAAAATACTTCTATAGATTAAAATCTTTGCAGTACTGAAAAAATCAGGCTCAGATACTGATGTTAAGCTTCAAATGATCCAGTAAAGCCTGAGAAAACTAGCAAAGAAAAAAGAATCTGCTGCTCTACAAATTTAAGCTCCTTTTCCTGAAGTACTTTCAAGCGAGCAAGATAAAGGATGCAGAATATCCATCTCAAAACACCTCAGCTTAAAATACCGCCCCTTCACATGGAATCATTTGTGTAAACTTTACACGCATCAGGGAAGAAGCACTTCATACCAGAGGAGACGGGGTGAGAAGGAGGCCCAGGAGCAGGGCAAGGGATTTTGGGGTTCTTTAAATGAGGCAGCTGCATGAAGTGTTGTATCATCGCCTTCAATAACCAGAGCCAACCATTAAGAAACAGTAGTAATCATTCCAAGCTATTTTCCGTCACACCAAAGGCTCTCCCATCATCGACTACCGTAGCCTCGTAGGATTGATCACACATTGCAGGGTCTACGGCGGCGGATGTGGCGAGCGGCTTATGCTCACGCAGGTTTTCTCATGTTCCTTATTTTGTTCAAAATCTGATTTCTTCATTTGGGCTATAACATTTTGTAACTAGATGCCTGGTTGGGGAGAGCTGTGGACCAACACAAGTTCAACATCTCTGAAATTCCACCTGTGGAAGCATGCCACTCATGCCTTTCCTCCTTTCTCTTGTAGCTCATACCATTCTTCTTTCCAACCATAGATTTCTTTCTTCAAATCAAAGTATGTGTCCTGTGAAATGTACAAAGTAGAAATTATGAGATTTCCTTAGTTCGACCACCCATTGCATCCAATTCCCGTGATCTAAAACGACGACTCTAAGAGACGAAGCCCGCAACTTCCATTGCATCCTTTAAGTTTTTAGTTATATCTTCCAACAGAAGGCCAAAGCTGGGTGCTCTGAAATACAGGCGGCTGGAATTTGATCGAAAGACCATCCTTCTTTGCTTTACATAGCGAAATATAACGTCTTCAACATAGCTTCAAAATACTCAATACAAGTTGCACTGGGTTGACCAGAACACATAAGTAGCAAAGGGTCATAGGGGCTTTTATCATCAGATTCAATACACTTCATGACATTGTAAACAATAGTCCTACAAGCCTCTTGAACAAAAATATTTGATACATCAACAAATTTAATGCCAATTATGGATCAAGCAATGAGGCACAATCACATTCAAAGGCTCTGCAATTGATACAAATGGTGCAAGGAGCATCCGAGGAACAATATCATACTTAGAGATTGCTTTGAGATTACAGAGTTTGAGTAGAGTTTGTAGGTTTAAGTTGCCGCTTTTTGCCCTTGTTCTGACCTCTCTGCTTGGTGCTTTCAGTACAACTTCACATGGTGTCCTAGTAATGAAGATTGAAATTTCTAAACTGGATTAACTTTGCTCATTAGCCACTATTCTACCATATTTATGATGCCTTCTATTTTGAAATTTCCACCAAAACTTAGTAAAACAAGAGCGGCGAGGCTGCTCTACTACTTGTTTTTGCTTGTGAGCCTCCAAATCTCATTAGTTTTGAAAATGAATTTTATTTACTAGGTTTTGCTTTTGCAGGTAAATGTAGTGGAGAGAAGGCGAAAGCGTGATTTTCTTTTGAAGATTCCTACATGGATACATGGAACCATGAATATGGGTGAAGGCGGCCATATGGATTCCATGCCCCGGCTATTCTTTAGGCCGATTCTGTGATAATATATTTGTTGTGTATATCTGTTTTTATATGACTTTTTTTCATGTCTAAAACTAAACTTAATGCCTAAATATTCAATCTCTGTTTAAGATGTCTACAACTAACTTAATGCTTAAATCTTCAAATGTTGTCATTTTATTGCATAGGAATCAACGAAGAAACATTTTTTTAATGTAAGCGTGTCATTTTTAATTTTTCCATGCTCATGTAATTTATCATTGATGCATTTAAAGATGGAAGCACTACATTAGGTTTTGACTTTACGTCATTCTCTAATGAATCTGTTTAACAAGTCTATAAGATTTGCTTTATAATATTACAATACTTTTTGGGAGGTTCCTCTGTTCTGTAATCTTTGGTCACCAAATCTTTACAAATATAATATATCATTTTTTTTCAACTAATCCGATCTTAAACTCAATTTTTTTAAACCTCTGAGTTACCCAAAGGTTGAAGGAAATGCTTCCAATTTCCAGCAGCTCCTTAAATTCAATGTCTCTAAAGATCTCAGCTATCCAAAGCTAGAAGGTAATTCTTTCAATTCAGTGCATTCTGCTATATTCAAATCCTTTAAAGAGCCGAGTCGTCCAAAGCTTGAGGGTAATTTTTTCAGTGTTGTGCAACTTGTCAAATTTAGATCCTCCACCACAGATGCTCAGTTTACTCAATGAAGGTAGATTGCATACTTGCTTGGGCAACACCTCCATTTTATCCCAATCATCTAATATTAGAGTTCGCAAGGCAATTAATTGATCAAGGCCATCTAGTAATCTCTGCAGATTTTTCAATTCTTTCAAATCCAGTTCTTTTAGAGAAATTTTTATGTATTTGCATCAACTTGGATGCCTGTGAATGTGTGTATCTGTTCCAATCCGACTGTTTCACGGCTTTCGCCACTTGTAATGTCTTGGGTAACTGCATGAATATTCGAAATGCTAGAGAAACTACTTGATTGAATTTTGCACATTCCATGGCAAAAACATCTAATCATGCTGACTTTGAACCTATGGTCTTGTTTTTTTTTAAACAGGCACCATATTAAAATCAGGCTTTTGTCGATCATATCTACATGGAATCTTAAAATATTTCACACCAATTCTATTCTAGTCTTGATCTATTCATAAAAGTATGCATGAAGATAACATGTATTTCAATTAGGGGGACACAACACAAATTACACATATAAGCCTCCAAGATAAAGCTTGGTTTAGTAAAGGCATATAGGCTCAACTTCAATGTCATCCAATACCACCCCATGTATTAGAAGTTATTTGGATTTCAAATACGTTCTAAATCGAAATTGCCCATTAGCTTTGGGTACAGGCTCAGTACCTGCAAAGACCAGTAAAGTCATACATAAACTTCACTTCCAAATCATCCAGTACCACCCATAGATTATAATTTATTTGGGACTGATACTATGTTTTTTAGATCTAAGTTGCCAATTAGCTTTGGGTACACATTTGGGAACCAACCATACCAAAAAAGTATACAAAACCTATTCTAATAAACAAGAATTAACAACATATCTTGCATACAAAAAAAAAACACAAAACACTATTACAATCTACAATTACAATTTAAAGGCAAGAACCGCCGCTTTGCGGCTCTTGTTTTTATTTACCACTTATGGAATGTCTTATGTAAATCACCGCTGCGTTTGTTTAACACTTTCGGCCATTATGATGTAAACCACCTCTCTAGGACGATCAAATTTGAAGGGTTAGCTTTAATTTTAAGGTTGATTTAAAGTTATAACAAAAAGTTGTATTCTAATTAATATCATTTATTTGTAGAAATATCTTAAATAAATTATCTGTTTCTAAATACCGTAAAACCTAATTTATATGAGATTTGAATTTCTTAGAAGGATTATTCAAACAAATATATTTTAAAAAGTAATAATTTTAAAATGTTTTTTTAAATAAAATAAATGATGATATTTTTACGCCGAAAGGCATGTTCTATGTGGGCATGGCGGAGGCCTTCTGACAGCACCAGGGCATCGATGATGGGGCTTTGTTGGTCGACGATGCACGGATGCCCGGGAGCCGTAGATGTGGCGGATGGAATACAGACCATGTTCGAAGGAGGGAGAGGTGTATAGGTGGTCAGAAAGAGAGGACAGTTGCAGGAGTCCGGCGTGGAGGCGGCCATGCATCTGCCATCAGCAAAACAAGGGGAGTATGGCTGGCCCGTAGTGTACCAGTACGTAGTAGTCGAAGAAGAATAAAAAAATGCCTTGCTTAGGGTTTCGGGAAGGATTTTGTAATGAGGAGTGTTTCATTGTAGACGAGGAGTCCATTTCTCTTTGCCTGCTGAGTGTGGTTGGAGTTGGAGACTGCGTGATCGGAGGAAGCCATCCAGTATCATAGCCCACGAATTTAAGGTTTACCTCTCTGTTCCCCTGTTCTAGGATTCAGTGTTGTTTCATTATTTCATATACATCGATTTAAGAAACTCAAACTTAGAAAAAGACTACGCTTGTTTTCATTTTGAGATTAACTTAAATTCTTGTTCTCTTTATTGGTTTGCATTTTATGGGATGAGCAGAGCAATGCCCAAAATGTCAATCAATTTAGTTACAGAAAACAGGATCCTTTTTCGCCTCCCTCCAATGACAGGCCTATAGGGTATCTCTTTGAAATTTAGAAAGAGTTACAAAATTTCAGCTGCAGGAAAATATAGTTTATATTAAGAATTTATGTGTGGGATTTTCCATAAGGGCTCGAGAAATTTGGTACTGATAGTCTGGCTAAACCATGATATTAGCCCGTATTTATTAAGATAGCCTGCCATTGCAATAAGTGCAGCAAACCATGTAATGGTCTTTCCAGTCAAGGTTTTAACAAAGATTTGCATGCCTCCCCTCAGACGGAGCACAAGATGGAGGGTAGATTCCTTCTGAATGTTATAGTCAGCCAATGTTCTACCATCTTCAGTTGTTTTCCAGCAAAGATGAGCCTCTGCTGATCAGGGGGAATTCCCTCCTTGTCCTGGACCTTGGCCTTAACATTATCAATAGTGTCTGAGCTTTCCACTTCAAGGGTAATGGTCTTTCCGGTCAAGGTTTTAACAAAGATTTGCATGCCTCCTCTGAGACCAAGGACTAGGTGGAGTGTGGATTCCTTTTGGATGTTGTAATCTGCCAAGGTCCGTCCATCCTCAAGCTGCTTTCCAGCAAAAATAAGCCTCTGCTGGTCCGGGGGAATACCTTCCTTGTCCTGGATCTTGGTTTTTACATTGTCAACAAGATTCGCCTCCCAAAAATTTGAGGGTGTTCGCCTCCCTCAAGCTACTTTCCAAAGAAAATAAGCCTCTCACTGTCCTGGGAATACCTTCCTTGTCCTGGATCTTGGTTTTTAGATTGTCAATGTTGTCGAGCTCTCAACTTCAAGAGTAATGGTCTTCCCAAAGGAGTGTTTTCGCAAATATCTACATCTTGAAGTATACAACAAGATTGATGTGCACTTGTTGTGAGGTCCAAATTTGAAGAAGCTTTAAAATCGCACATCCGCGACTCCCAAGAGGCATAATCCGCTGGTTTCTACAAAGCCCTGGTGAATTTATGAGAAGAATACGTTGGATCAAGAACTAGGGAGGAAGGACTGCTTGTTTATCTACACCTATCTCCGTGGCAGAGAAAGAAGGGGAAGAAGAGCTCAAAGATCTCGCGTCTCCACCTAATAGAACTTTGTCTACACCTCCACCGGTGACCTTTTCTCGCATCAACAAGGGTTCTCAAGCCAATCGAATGGCGCAACCACTAAATCCCTTTGTCAATTTCAATGGCAAAATCCCACTTGCCCTCAATGCACAGAATCCAGCTCCAATTGCAGCATTGAAGAACATTCCATTTTTCACTGGAGAAAATCATACCACTCCTGGTGATCATGTCAAAGACATTGCTAACATCTATGCAATCCATGAGATAAATGAAATGGATGTGGTCACAAATCACTTTGCATCATCGTTCAAAGGGAAGGCATTGCAATGGTTTAGGAGCCTTGAAGCTGCTTCTATCACGAATTGGAATCAGTTATGCATAGTTCTCCATGAGCAGTTTGGAGAGAAGGGAGACAACTTGTCTCTTCTAGAGCAATTGACAACTATCAAGAGAGCCCCCAACGAGCAGCTGACCGACTTCAACTTCAGATTTCAAAGGTCTTGGGATAGATTCCAAAAAAAGCAATGTTGTAAGGTGCTTTTCTATACTACCTTAAAGCTTTGAATTCTGATATTTCTATGTTAATTCAATCTATGGGAGGCACAACCTTACCTGCTGCTTATAGCATTGCCATTAGGGCTGAAAACTGTCTTATTCAAGCCGGTAAGCTAGCTCCTAGGCCTCCCATGCCCTTGTATCCAAACTTAGAAAATCCAAGCACTAGTCAAGCACCCACTTTGGCTCCTATTCCCACTCCTAGAAATCAAAGTTCAAATGAAACTTCTACTTCATCCTCTAGTGCTTCAAATGAACTCCAAGAGGTCATGAAACAATTGCAAAATTTGGGAAATGAGCTGGTTACTATCAAAAGACAAAGAAGCTCAAAGTGCTAGACCATATCAGCCTCAAGCTCACCTCACAGGCAACCATATCAACCTCAAAGACCGCCAATCAATCCAAATGCAAAATCAATCAAGCAAGGCCTCCTACCAATGCACCATTTCAGCCCTATAATCCCAATGTTGCATCTGCATCCAGAGATTTGGTGCCAAGGTCCAAAATAACATGGCCCAAGAATATGATTGGTGTTTCCCGTGCAGACAGCCACATAACCAATCAATGTGCTTTAACGGTGCATTAAATCAGGCCCTGATGGTGCAAACCATTGGTGGGTCACAAGAGTCCAGCCACGAAGAAGACCAGCAGCAGGGGCACCTCAAAGAAGAACATCTCCGAACGAAACTACTCTTGTCAATCAGGTCGAGGATTTCGTGGTATGAATCAAATGCCCTCTCAGAGTGTTGCAGCCAACACAAGGTCAAAGAGGAGAAATTTGGGTGAAGAACAACCATTGGCTTCGAGTAATCCACAACCTTCTACCACTCCACAAGCCGCTGGAAAACAAACTATAGTTCCAAACATGCAAGGAGCATTCAAACCAGCTCCTAGGCCAACTCAAATGCCAGTTGCTGCTGCCCATGTGCAAGGAATGAATGTGCAGGCCAAGGGACAGCAGAGGGATACTTCATCTCCATTCAATATCATTGATCAGATGAGGAAGACAAATGTAAACATATCAATGTGGGAATCACTATCTATCCCAGGGCAAAGAGATTTGCTACAAGCTGCCATGAAAGACTGGTCAACTTCAAATCAGCAAGTCCAAATGCAAGAGAAGGTACTCACAAATGCTGCCCAGCCTGAGGGAAATCATGGAGGACTGCAAGGTAAAATGTCGAAGCCCCCTCCATTTTATGTTTCATTGATCATAGGAGACAAGTTGGTACATAATTGCATGATTGACTCTGGGGCAAGTAGTTCAGTAATGCCAAAACAGATAGCTGACCAGTTAGGGCTTCAATATGAAGTCGTCTCCAAGGGTGTAGTGCAATTAGATGGGACAGCAGTGACAACGGTTGGAGTAATCAAAGGTTTGAGCCTCACACTGCATGCATGTCCCAATGTAGTAGTGTTGCAAGATGTGTCAGTCATAGACCTGCCACCACTCTTTGCATTGTGCTTGTCAAGAGACTTCACTGCTAAAATCGGAGGCTATCTTTCAGCGGATTGGTCGCACATGTTGTTCAGAACAAGATATGGAACCAAAGCCACAATTAGGTCTGAACCTATTGCAAACTTTCACATTGAGCCTTACACTCCAAGCCAAATCAATACCAACTGTTCAGCATTTGATCAGGAGGATTATCCAAGCACTGATGAAGCTGACACCAAGGTTGGAAGCATACCAGATTTGACTCTTGATGAATGGGCAAGCAAGGTGCATGATTTTGATCCTTATCAAGAAATAGAAGAATCTGAGCTAGGAGTTTATTGCATACATGAAGAGAATCAACCTCTTCCTAGCATCACCAAGCCAGAACATAAAGACAAGAATGAAGTATGGCAATTGTTCTTTGATGGGTCAAGGAGTAGACAAGGTGCAGGAGGAGGAGCTATGCTCATTTCACCGCAAGGTATAAGGTATTACTCACCTTCTATTTCCAGCTTTTCTGCTCAAAACAACACAATGTGAGTATGAAGCCTTAATTCATGGATCGACCGGGCAAAGAAGAAAGGCATCAGAATTTACAAGTGTTTGGTGATAGTGAGCTAATCATAAACCAAGTCAAAGGAAAAATGCTGCCAAAAATGATCTGTCGAAGAACTACAAAAATCGGTATGGGATCTTATTAAAGATTTTGAAGCTTTTAGCATCATTTCCATCCCAAGAAAAAAGAATGAAGCCGCTGATAGACTGGCAGCAATTGGGGCTGCGTTTGATGTTGTAGAAAGTATCAAAAGCGAGAAAAATCAGCCTCATATCAAAATGGTTGTGAGGCCACTGTTCCTGATAACAACACAAGTTGGCAAGTCTTCGAGAGTGATCAGCAAATTGTTAATTTCCTACAAGAAGAAGCTGAGTTCTCCGCCAAGAATCAAGACAAGCTGGAGCAGCAGTATGGTGACCAAGTGGTGCAGCTGAGAACCAACAAATTACCAAAAGGCCTCATAACCTCGAGTCAATCTTCAACCCAAATGATCAGCCCCAAGGAGAAGGTGAACATTCAAGTAAAGGGTGAAGATTCAAAACCTATCTTAGTAGATGAAGGCAAAACATCGCAAATTGGCAAAGTAAGTACTCCACAAGAGAAATCTGATTTTGTTCAGCTTTGTCAAGAATTCCCGATGTTTTCGCTTGACTTACAAAGATTTAAGAGGTTTCAATCCAAAGTCACACAACATACTATTGAGTTGATCCGAATCCAATCCCGCTGTGCAAAAGCAAAGGCCAAGAATCCCATATCAACCTCTCATGAGAAAAGAGTTAAGCAAGCTCATTGAGGCTAGTATCATCTTCCCCATCAAACACTCAAGTTGGGTTGCAAACTTGTGCTGGTAAGAAAGAGAAACGGAGAAATAAGATTGTGTGTGGACTTCCGCGATCTAAATAGAGCATCACTCAAAGATCATTATCCGCTTCCATCAATGGAACAAATATTGCAGTTATAGCTGGTTCGAAAGGTTTTCATTGCTAGATGGATATTCAAAGCTATAATCGATATACTAGTGAAAGAAGAAGATCAATTCAAGACAACCTTCACTACAAAATGGGGCACGATGCTTATAAGAAGATGCCATTTGGACTGCATCAAATGCCGGAGCAACATTTCAGCGAGCTATGGATATGGCATTCAAAGGTTTAATCAACAATATAGTGCTTTGTATACCTGATGATGTCACTGCCTTCTCAAAGAATGCAAGCAGACCATCTCTTTCACCTCGCAAGTATTTCAGAGGTGTAGAAGGTTTGGAGTGTCATTGAATCCAAAGAAGTGTGTATTCTTGGCACACGAAGGCAAACTGTTGGGCCACATCGTCTCTAGGGAAGGGCTAACAATTGATCCTGAAAGGGTTGAAGCCATCCGAACGCTTCCATTGCCACACCACAAGAAATCTCTTCAAAGCTTCTTAGGAAGGATAAACTTTGTCCGCAGATTTGTGCCTAATTTTGCCACTCTTGTGAAGCCTCTAACAATGATGTTGAAGAAGAATCTGGCATTCAAATGGACAGCAGAAGGCAAAGAGAGTTTTGAAGACATCAAGCATGCAATATCACAAGCTCCAACTCTTATCAACCCAGATTTTTCAAAGGACTTCATGTTGTATGCGTTTGGAGGATTAGATACAATCTCAGCTATCTTGACACAGCTGAATAGGGAAGGTTCAGAACAGCCCATAGCATTCTTCAGTCAAACCTTGGAAGATTACGAAATAAAGTATTCTTTCATCGAAAAGCATGTCCTTGCTGTCATCAGGAGCTTGAAGAAGTTCAGACATTTGGTCTCAAACAATAAGATTCAACTACTGGTGTCTCATGCTGGTGTCAAGGACTTCCTCCTAAACAAGGATTTAAACGAGAAGAGAGCAGGTTGGATCACTCGGGTGATGGAATATGATATTGAAATCAAAGTGACCAAGCTAGTTCGTGGCAAAGGCTTGTGTGAGCAGCTCGCTTCCAAACAATCAGACGAGCCAAAAAGTGAAGAGGATGCTGTCCTGCTACTACAGAATGATCAAGAACAACCAGCTGATGATGCACCCGTCCCATGTTGGACTCAAGACCTTGTGCATTACCTCCGACAGGCTTGTGCCCTCCAGAAGTGAGCAAAGCAAAAAGGAGATACTTCAGATTACAAGCCATTCCATATGTGCTTGTTGACGGAGTTTTGTTCAAGAAGGACATCAATGGTGTTCTATTAAGATGCATTGGAACAGGTCAAGTTGAGAAGATCTTACACGAGTTCCATGACGGGGAAGCAGGAGGCCACTTTGCTCCACGAGTGACAGCTCTCAAAATCATGAAAGCTGGTTACTATTGGCCTACTGTGTTCAATGATTGTTACTCATGGGTCAAGAAATGCAGGAAATGTGCATTCTTCACGGGGAAAGAAAGGTTAGCAGCGCTGCCCCTTCGTCCAATTTCAAGTAAATCAGCCATTCATGCAATGGGGATTGGACTTCATCAAGCATCAATCCCACCCGAGTCAAGGTCACAAGTGGATTCTTACAAATGACAGAGTATTTCACCAAGTGGATCAAGCAATGGCACTCGAGGGCAAATGAATCTAATATCTTAGATTTTTATGAAGGGATAGTCACAAGGTTTGGTGCCCCCGCCACTATCATATCGCAGAAATGCATTGGCATTCCTCGCACAAAGATCACTGAATGGGCTGTCAAGAATTGTGTGTATCTCAGCACTTCATCAAACTATTACCCTCAAGGTAATGGCCAAGCCGAGTCTACAAACAAGAATCTACTAAGAATCATCAGAAGGACTCTTGATGAAAATCAGAGGACTTGGCACTCAAAGCTCAAATCAGCCCTATGGGCTGATAGGATCACGCCCAAGAGATCTACAGGAAGCTCTCCATACAAGCTTGTGTATGGGAAAGAAGCAGTTCTACCTATATCACTTGAGTTGCCAGCACTGGAACTCATGAAACAGTTGGAGCTGGCTGAGTTTGAACCTATGGAAATCAGGTATGCAGAGCTGATGGAATTAGAAGAGACAAGAGAGCACGCAATGCAGACCATAGAAAAGGATAAAGCATTGGTCAAAAAGAGTTTTGACAAGAAAGCTAAGGCTGTGATATTAAAACCGGAGATTTGCACTGAAGTGGGATGTTGATCGTGTAAAACCAGGAAAGCACTCCAAGTTTGATGCCATCCGAGTGACCCGTATATGATCATTGAATGCAAAGGTAGCAACGCTTTCCGACTGGCTAAGTTGGATGGTGAAGAATTGCAGATTCCGGTCAATGGAATCTATCTCAAACGCTGCTACTAGAAAGATAGCTTCTCATCCTCGTAAATATTAATTTAGATTTTCCATTCCTCTAAGTGCTTATGCACATTGTACTGCTGTTAGAGTAGTTTTTATTTCCCTAAGTGCTTCTGCACATGTCCTATTGCTTCTAGTATGTGCATGTTTGCAGTTCATCAAGCTCTGGAAAAGAATTTGTCGCCATGAGAAGACCAGCTCAACAAATGTCAAATGGCTCATTGATACAAGCTTTCAAATTTCAGATCAGCTGAGAGATTATCAAACAGACTCCATGCCCAATGGATTGCTACAAGCAGCTGGCCGTTCTTCATCTGGCAGTAGATAACCCCGCTGAGTCGCCAAATTGTTATCCAAAATTCACCCCCAAGGTAAATTTTGATAACATGCATAAAATTCTTTAGTCCCAAGCAATTATATTGATTCAAGGCAAAGCATCATGTTGCTGGGGTCCCCTCAGATTTTTTCTAACTCCCCTGGCCAAGAAAGAAAGAGCAAGCTCTGAAAAAATGTGGAAAGGTTGCAGAAGACAGGCTCGGGCCAGGAAAAATCACGAAAAATGGCTAAGTCTTAGTCTCCGGGACAGCCGGGACAAAAGTACGCGAGGGACGCGTGGGACGCGAAAGCGCGGATCGCCCGAAGGAAGAGTTTTTCATCCGGGACAGCCAGGACAAAAGTACGCGAGGGACGCGTGGGACGCGAAAGCGCGGATCGCCCGAAGGAAGAGTTTTTCGTCCCGGACAGTCGGGACAAAAGTACGCGAGGGATGCGTGGGACGCGAAAGCGCGGATCGCCCGAAGGAAGAGTTTTTCATCCGGGACAGCCGGGACAAAAGTACGCGAGGGACGTGGGACACGAAAGCGTGAAATGGGCGAAGGCAGAAGAGGAGAAATCAATGTTTAACCTGCGAAACTTCAAACGGCCATAACTTTTGACTCCGAGCTCCGATTTTCACAAAATTGGACTTTCTGGAACGAGCACGACGTCCTCTACACCACAAAAACTGGATTTCTTATTTTTAATGAGGATAGATATATTTAATTAAGAGAAACATATTTGGCTCTAGTCAGTTAATGTTCATTCCCGTCAAATGACAGAAAACGCCTGCCAGACCCAAAATAGCTGCCCGCACTCAGAAGGCCATAAATTTTGCATTTCTCAACGAAATCACACAAAATTGGTACCGTTGGAATCGTGGTTCCGAGCCCGATGCACAGAAAATCAAGAAATTCCAGATTTGATCAGAATTTGATTGAGTTTTTTAAGAAAACGTGGCCGGATTCGAATGTGTTTTATTCGTAGTTTGGAGTGCAATTAAGAGGCATGGTCATCATTCTTTCTCTCTAGACATGGGATAGTATGGGGAGCCTTTGCAAGTAATATACAATCATTTCACTCAATTTAATGCTTCTTACAGTGGTTGAAGGATAGATTTCGGGATTTCCATTTTCCTTTTCTTCTCCTTCTCATTTTTTCTATAAATTGGAGTGTTGGGCTCATCAGAAAGGGGGAGTTTTTGGGTAGCAAAGCTCACAAAATTTCTTTGTGAAGCCGCATGTGTTGCAGGCCCTCAGTAGTGGACTCCTCGCATGGTGATCCGTGCCCTTATCTTGTAATAGACTCGAATCGTGCATACCACGAAGCAATAAAATACAAAGTTTGTGGATGTATCTTCCCCTCGCTGTTTTCGCATTCTTCTTGCCCCTTTTATCTTTCTACAAGAATATTGTGTCTATTATTATGTTCTCAGGAATTCACTAACATTGTGTATGCTTGGAATATTGTTGTGAATGCATTTTGCTAGATTATGGTGAACTGTCATCACCTCTTCTAGTGTGCACTTTCCCTCTGTATTTCACACATTTGGAGATTACTCTCACACCCTCCTTTTCTGGTGTATCACCACTTTAGTGTAGGCTTTCATTTTATGTATTCTCTCTCCCTGGTCCCTTGGAAGTTTAGATTAGAACAGCTTAGCTTATCCCGCATTAGAGTAGATTGTGGCAGTAGTTTAGGAGCAAGAACCAGCTTTCTCTGGAGGTCTGTCTCAAGTAGCAAGTCCCACAACTTGGAGATAGTACCCATGTTATCCAATCACACTGTGAGTTCAAATACATGCACAGGGGTGCTGTGATTCGGGATAACACTGTGCATAGGAGGACAGATAAACCAAGGATTGCTGCAAAGGACAGCGTCCACCTTAATCATTCCTCCAAATATCCACAGACCCGCTTGCCGACATACTCGTTTGAGCTTTGGAAAAAATGAACGATCGCAAGTTCAAGAAAATACCGTATTCAAACCTTGTCATGAAAATAATATCTATAAGGAAGTGGATAACAAATTCCGCTATGGTGTGTGTCCGGCATCAACTGCAACATGGGGTCGAATCCTCTTAAAATGTGAGGGTTGACAACAGGAAGATCCACCCCTTTGGGAATTAATGCCAAAGTTGAATCATTTATCTTGTCTGACGCTAGGATAGGTCATGCTCCTGCTACGGTTCCACATTTTGCATACATGTCTACCAGGACATTTGCAACCGCATCTGACAAAATTCCTCTTTCCTTTACGCTTTGATGGTTGTCCATATCCTTTTCCGAAGCTCTTGTTCGAGTTTTTGACCTGTTTCTTGCATAATGGTGAAACAATGTCAGTGCCTTGTGACAATAACCATGTTTTCTGTATGCTGCAATAATTGTATTCCATGACAAACTGTCTCGTCGTTTCACTTGGTCAAACTCTTTTACATCTATCAAAACTCTGCACTGACATACATTTAAATATGTTCTTTATGAAAACCATGTTCATGAAAATACAAGTCTGCAATAATTTGAAATATGTAATCTTCAGAGACGTTGTATGCACCTGCCTCTGGCAGTGTACTATTGTTTTCGGCTATTTGTATTGCTTGCAAAGCGGCGGGACTATATTTGCTGACAATGGTCACCAGGTGTTGTTTTATCTTGTAACTGAGATGTATTTATGAACCATAGATTTAATTAATATGACTGCACAGCATGTTAGAATCTGAACGTATATTTTCCATACAATGGTGCTCTTATATGCCGAGTTAGTGTCTCGGATAGCCATAAACTAAAAAAATGACTTTGTCATAAATAGATTTAACCCAAATTTTCAAAATAGGTCACTAATTAGTGGAGAGACTAGAAATCTTCACAAAACTTGACTGTCCATCAGTTAGGCTGAGATGTTGTGTAGGCATTTTCAAAATGGCACTACAAACACTCCAGCTAGACTCAAGATACCTTTGCTGAGTTGTTTTTATGATTTTGAGCTTAAAATTGACAGGACAGTTTTTTAGATTTATGTAACAGAGGCATCTTTCTGCTGCAACGAATGTAATCTGTTTCTGTGCTATCACAAATGTGATGCATTTCTGTATTGTAACCGCTGGCCTTTATTTGACATTGCCCGAGCATTAACAATGATATCATAGATACTTCCGTATTGTAGAGCGTTTGGGACATGTTAGGCTTTAGGAAAGGTTAGGGTCCCCATATCTTTCTTCATTCTTTGGAGGAGGTTGATGTCTAAAAACACCTCAATGATATCGGATACCTTTCGATTGATGCATCGAAAGTAAGAATTGACTGATTTTCTTACCGTAGGGTTTGAAAATTGCACTTGCATAAAACCTGACATCATTGGTTCTAGATGCTTGCTAGAAAACCTTCTGGCCGACTCCAACCTATACGTGTATTGACAAAAAAATGGTTCTGCTGAATGCTTTGTCATGGCCCATACATTCTGCAGACCACAGTTCATAAAGAGTCTACTCGCTATCGTGTGATATGCATATTTGTGCTGCGGTAGCTTCAGGATTTCTAACACCTGCGCATATTCCTTAACTAGATAGATTTATAGTTTAGTTACAATCCATATCAAAATTTACAAATTTACCTGGCAAATTTCTTCCTGAGTCAAATAAATGATCTATAAGCTTATTCCATCACTAGTTACTTTAATTTAAATTTTCTATATTCGCTATGGTTAGTTTTTATACTTATTTATCCAAATTATATCTTTAAGTATTAGCAAAATAAACCATCTAAGAAATAAACATTGTCTTGTGCAGATCTGATCTTCTTGTTTTGCATTACTTTCTTTGTGTACTCTCATGTAAAGTTATTTCCTTTCAGTTTACAGAACTCCACAATTCCATTCAATGCACATTGTTGACTGTTTAATGCAAAGATATCATTGTGATGTTCATGAACTTTAAGATTGCTCGTAGAATGTGATATTCTTCTTTGTGAACGAAGTGTCTCGCTTGGCTTTATGTAGTTGTTGTGTTCATGAACTTTACAGTTTTTCTCAAAATAATCTTTTTTTCCCTTTATCTCATGGAAAATTCCCTACCATATTGTTTATAAAATTGGTTATTGCTTATGTGTTTATTTTTTTGCATTTTTTCCCTTCTACATTTTCATATATACTTAATTATGTGGGTGAATTTGGCTATCTTAAAACATCTTATTGTTGTATGTGTTGCATGAAAAAACTATTTTTCTACTTTCGCTCTTCAACTATGGCATGAAGGGGCAAGTGCCTTCGACAATGGCAGGATTCGGTGTGTGCTGAGGGGTTGTCGCCCCTGGGATGCCACACCGGAACGCCCATTATGGGTTGTTAGACTGTCCATTGGCAAGGCTTTTAAAGCTTCCTGCCGAAACAAATGACACAACAAAAAAATTTGTTATATTCCTTGTTGGTGCTCCGCAAAGATAAAACAATCTGTTTGACTTCCAATTTCAGCATGGAACTTATCGAGGCTTGCATAACTTCTATAGTATTGCTTTTTTACATTTTTGTTGCTTAGGGTTACTTGTGAAATTGCAGCAATGAAGACTCGGAATACAATTGTTCTTCCTCCACACGGTGTGACAATCACCACTCCGCACTTGGAATGGGAAGATGCTTTCAACCGAACAAAGTTTGTGATCAATGTGCTCCATTAGAGGCAACCAAAACCGCAAAACCTATGATCGCTGAATTGGTTAGAGAACGTCTCCGCCTACATCCTTCCCGCCCTCTTTACCTTTCCAAGTTCCGTACGGCGGGCCCCAACTCGAGGGGGTTTGGCCTTGCATATGATCGCCCTGAAGATGCTCTGCAGTACGAACCCGATCACAAACTGAAAAAGATGGGAATACCTGCAAGCGCAATACATGCTAGAGGGAAAAAACCACATCGAGCAAAAAAAATTGCTAATGTCAAGAAGGGAAAAAAGGGAAATGCCAAGAAATAATGAAAACTAGTATCTGCCTTGCTCCATTAAACTTTTGTACATAAAATTAGTATAGGTAGTTATATGCTACAAACATCTACTATGTGCTCTTTCAGTTCTTTGATCGAAAAAACATTGTCTTATGTTTTTGATAGCTCTTACTTTCTTAAGTTTGAGACTTGCTTCATTGTAGAATTGCCACTTTCTCAAACTTTTTAATGTGAAAAAACCTTTTGATAGATAAATTCCATAGTTTCTTTTGTTTCGCATTTGGACTTCTTGATAAGTAATTCCTCAAAAAAAAAAAAAAAAAAACAATTTGATATAGATTCCTCTTGCGTTTTTTAAGATTGTCTTGTTATGAATGTTAAGCAAATATATTTCCAATCTACTTTTAGGTTCCATATTTCATTTAAAAATTTCACAGATCCAAAAAAAAAAAAATAATTTGAAAGTCTTGATAAGTTGTTGCTTTAATAAAAAAGAAATAAAAGTAAAAACAAATCTTGTTGCATTATCTTCTCCATATTTGTATAGATAAAACTAGGAATTAAGAGCTTTACAGAAATTACCTAGATTGGTTTTTAATTTTCACACATGTAACTATTCCCCATTCTTTAATCCTATTGTCTCAAGAATTGTGAATTTTGTCAGATGTAGTTGCAACTACTCTATTTTGCATACATGTCTACCAGGCAGTTGCAACTACATCGGTCGAAATTCCTCTATCCATTATGCTTTCATGGATGTCCATACCCTGTTCCAAAGCTCCCATTTTGGCACAGGCAGGGAGGATGCTGACAAAATTTGTGGAATTTGGCTTTACATCTGCCAATTGCAATTGCATGAATGTTTCTAAGTAATTATAACACATTTTTAACAAATCCATTTTGGGCATATCTTGCAATCATGACTGTCCACGATACTACATTTTTGTGAGGCATTGTGTCGAACAGTTCACGTGCCTTGTCTACGGTTTCACATTTTGCATACATGTCTACCAGCACATTTGCAACCACATCTGACAAAATTCCTCTATCCTTTATGCTTTGATGGATATCCATACCCTGTTCCAAAGCTCCCATTTTGGCACACGCTGGGAGTATATTGGAAAATGTAAACTGATTGGGTTGAAGGCCTGTTTGTTGCAAATGGTGAAACAATATGACTGCCTCATGAGGATAACCATGTCTTCTGTATGCTGGAATAATTGTATCGCCTATGAGCAATGAAAGACTGGACTGTCTTTCCTTGTGAAACCATGCTCATGAAAATACAGTCTCGCACTAATCAAGATATGTAATATTCGAGGGGTTCTGTCTGCACAAGAATCGATTGCTTACTTGATTGAGAATTTAAAATATGACATGATATATTTAAAAGATTGTTGTAAGTAGCCTTGGATTCAAATGAATTGTGAATAATTTTTGCCATTTCGATCCTTACGAGTGGATCGGGTGCTTAGAAAATAGTTAATGGTTCCTTTTTTTGTGACTTTGCTGGATATAAAGGTGATCACATCTAAAACTATTGTTGTTTAAGAATACTTGATTAGTTTTGGTGTGTGGGAGCCCCATTTTAGTAGTGAGTTCTCTACCTGTCAGGAACCTAGCTCTAAGAGTTCTCTTACCCATATAATGATCTTAATTGGGATCGATCTTTTGACTATCTCACCAAGTAATTAGTTTTAAAACTTTTTGCAAATTAATTTGGGAATCGATCTTTGCCTTCTTTCTTGGCATGGCTCTTTCTTGCATGGCATAGCAACATTACTCGTCTTATTGTATTTATTCTATCATTTCCCAGGGATGCTTTTCTGTGGACTGTTTCCTTTTCTATGGCATGAAAAGGTGCAACTTCTTTTTACGCTGCATGGGAGAATGTATCTTTAAATTTGTCTTGAATGCTCTATGCTGATATGTTTGTGCAGGCTTATCTTGTATAAGATTTTCTATTACTTCAAATATTGACCTTTTCATCAGACATGCATTGCGAGGATCAGGATTGTGAAATTTTTATGCTTTTATGTGCTCCCCAATTCTATAAGGGCTTCTTCATGTTTTCAGAATGAAAAGGTTGGCTATCAATATATGTAGCATTGCAATGATGCATAAAAATATATATTCTTTTTGTTTCCTCTAAATATTATTTGATTTTTATGGACAATGCCTTCGCATAAATGAAGCCTTTGTCTCGGGAAGAATTTTGTTTGGCACTACTTTTTAAGCTGAATGACTGCAGCGTATATTTAGAACTGCCAAGTCTTATTGATTTATTTATTCAGATCAGACGTCTTCATTTTCCAATTTTAAATTAATGTCAATAAGTATTAAGTTTATCAATATATGTTTAGGACATTAAAATTATTAAATTTAAAAGGTTATTATTAATTTTAAGGGGAAGGATATATATTCTTTCCTCAAAAATGTGGCAAGATACATGTGCTTGTATTTTAATTGATAAGAGGAAATTAAGTGTACTTTTAGTTTGTAAACGTATATTAATTATAATAATATTTCTTCCATTTTGAATCGCTTAAAAGGATTAATCAAAACATAATTTTAGGTGATTTTTTTAATGAAATAAGTTAATAATTTTAATATATTTAGAAGACATTAAGAGTCTTACCTTCATTCAAAATAAATTTAGATTATTATTGATATTATGCTTTATTATTCAAACAATCAAATATTTTAGGTATACAATTAAATAGATTAAATGTTAAAGATTAAAATATACAATTGAAATTGTTTTAAATGTTAATAACACCTCTCTGTTAACTCTCGAATAAAATAAAAAACTTGCACAAATTCTATTTTACCGTCCAAAATCGCACATCTAACATATGACAATAAACAATTTTGGCACATAGCAAAAATCTAGTTAAGCATGCCCTAGGAGTTATCTCCATTCACATTAAAATTAAATAATTTTAGTATCAACAAAAAAAACAAAATTCTAATTGAGCTTTACCTTAAAAAATATCTCCCCTCACATTAATAGTAGATATAATGCAACATAGTTGAAACACATATAAATTTGTTCGTGCATCTAATAATATGGCAAAAAAGTACTATATATGTTGACACAGTCATTATTTGCAACATATAACCATGCTTTCATCCATCGATATATAATCTTAGTTGTTATAGGATTTGCACCCCCACTAATTGCATCCTTTTGTTATTAGGTCTTTGGTGTTTTACGTCATTAACTTAGAAACATTTTGGTGTTTTTCATGTGTTTGTTAACAATTTTATAATAGTTTTTTTTGCCATATATAAACTCAAATGATAAAGAAGGAAAAAAAATGAATTTTCCATAGCAAAAACGGCTAACATGCTTGTGATCATGCTACGAATCTTAGAAGTTAATTTAAGTCAAAACATCATATTCCAATCTCCATTCTAAACCATTCTCTTTGTTTTGGAAACTATTCTGCCATCTGTATTATAAAGCTTCAATTTAAAAAAACAAAATAGAATTATGCCAAAAAAATACAATATGTCCCGCAGATCGCATTTTTTTGCCGAAAAGGGTTTTATGTCATTTACATCGATATTTATCTTTGTATACATTTTGATCTCGTATGTGCTTGTTCTGGTCACACACAACCTGACGATGTCTTTTCTCTTTCCTACCTCGATGTAAACGTTGGCGCTTTCGTTAACTTTGCTTTCCAAAAGTTTAGACATATCAGAATGCGGCTTAGCTCATCAGTGCGTAATCGCATTATGTGTTGGGAACAATCTTGATCATGACTGCACCTTTGACATATGGTGGAGTCTCTATTTTGATTGAGGGTCAGATGATACCAAACCAATAGTCCAACTTCTCAACATTTGTCCCCTTCAATCTACGTTGAATTCTGAGCTTCAACATCGCATGCATCTCTCCGATGGTGTGCACTTTCAAAAAGCTCTTTTGCCCTCAAAGTTTACAAGCCAGTCATAGATGGTCGCCTAAAAGATGGAAACATTGTCCGACCGCACAAAACCCTTTGCAGAAATGCTAAAACATGAATCAGTAAGCTTCCATTTTCCTTTATACATGGATGCTCCATTTTCATTTCTTTTATATTCGCTAATTTTTTTTTCTTTTTTTTTTTTTTTTTCTTTCAGAGATTGTTCTGTCTCCGAGATGGAAGTCAGTGATGTAAGCACATCCTAAAATTGGTGCTCCCACTCCTATTCCCACCCATGTCATTCTGGAAAGCAAACAACTACCGATACAAATCATGGAGACGACAAAACTTTGGTTCCGCAAACACCTCCGCAAAAGAAAGTTGTCCTCCCTACCGGTTCAAGGTTGCCTTTGAAAATAAGTGCCCTGAATACAACCTTGCGTACATGGTCTATAGAAGGGCATGCCCTTGGGAAAACATCGCTTAAGGAATATGTAAATGCAAATGGCAGCGGCACATATTTCACCTTTGACTTTGTCGATGATGCAGGAGGGGAAATACGAGTTACATGCTTCAACGAAATTACGGCAAAGTTTTTCGAAGAAATAGAGGCTGGAAACTTATACACCATCGCAAATGGAAGGATAGGGAATGCAAAACCAGGTTACAATCACCTTAACAATGAATTCGAGATATTCCTACATGCTTCTTCCACTATCTCTCCGCTACTTGTCAATAACGCCATAATTCCTTTGCATAACTTTCACTTCACAGAAATCAAAGATATACCTCCAAAACCTATTGGTTCCTTCATTGATGTTATTGGCATTGTTTTAGCAATCTCTCCTTGCTCCACTATTCGCAGGCGGGATTCCAGTGAAACTATACGAAGAAGCTTCAAATTAAGGACGTGTTAGATTTAGTGTTATCAGAACTTTATGGGGCCAACATTTACAGGATCTTGCCCAAGAACTCGAGGAGCTCCTTTCTATTCCTCAACTCCCAGTATTGGCTTTAAAAGTGGCTCGCTTATCAAGTTTCAACGGTACTTCCATAGACATTGTCTCCAAAGACAAAATGGTTTGTCAATCCTCGATTCCTGAATCGAAAATACTGCAAGATTGGGTTGCCTCTGAAAATTACACTGTTTATACTCCCTCTATAATGAACAAATTTCTAGGTCCTCCACAAAACTTAAAACCAATGGCAACAATTGCAGTAAATACTTCACATGGGCAATACAACAACAATGAATGGGCTACGCTTACATTTACCTACAATTACAAACATCTCAATGGATAACTTCTACTACATGGCTTGCCCTATCATAGCTTGGTGAGAAATAATGCTCGAAGAAAGTGAAACCATCAAACAATGGCTCGTGGTTTTGTGTAAGTTGTAATTCTCATGTGCATCAATGCGACTACAGGTATGCTCTCCGTATAGACTTACAAGATGGCTCAGAGAGCTACAATCGGTGACAAAAGATTTGACACAAATGCCAAGCAATCATGGGTGTCGCAGCAGAATGCACTCTCCAACTTTTGTGCATGGCATGATGACGAGTCTACAACAGTAAATTACAAACCAGATAATTGGCCATGGCTACAAATTCACTCTATCCGTGAAAAAAGAAACTTTCCATGGAAATACACAGCTGAAATGTGTCATACTTGATTCCATTAAATTGGAGGATTCCGAAGTTGTTTCTTGACTTTCCCCGTCCTTCCCACCATAACACTTTCCTATATTCCTGTTTTACCGTTCTTTGTTCATATTTCCTGTGTGATACGGTTTTGTCCACAACTACATTTCTACTTTGCTTTTCTCCGCACGTTCCAACGGACTATAACTATAACAATTTACCATTTAATGTTTGTAAATATTGCTTTTCATACGTGTCTATATCACAAAGACACCTTTTTTGTAGTTGATACAAATGTATGGTCCAATACGTATATATATATATATATATATATATATATATTATATATATATATAGTTTATGCTTACATTGTGCCATGCTTTATTCATTTCTTGAATGTTTACGTATCTTTCGCACGAACTTCTTACTTATTTCTACCTTCTTCCTTCTTAATACCAATGTACAAATAGAAATTAACACATATCTCTATGCTTTTTTCTAATCAATAACTCCGTACAAACACTTGTATTTCTTCCTTTACTTCCTTAAAAATATATGCAAAACAAATTATTTTCCTTTTGCTCTATTCCCTTTAGCTACACAAATATAAAACATTTAGAGCAAGATAAGCATCTACTAAATGTTTTTGCATTCATTTCCCCTTATTCACATACATAATTTATTACTCTTCGAATCTTCTCTTATCCCACAAATTTTTATGCGGTCTGTGCAGGTCATTGTTTTAGGCACAATGCCTACCCCAGAGCAACAAGAAAGAAGAAGAGCTATTTATGCCTTGCACAAAAAAGAAATCAATGCTTCCCGGCGTGAACGCTATCGCCAACTCCGACAGATGCCAACAACTTCTTCCACTCTCCAAATTGTTGGGTGCCCCCTTCCATGTCTTCCCCTGCTACTTTCCTCCGCACTGCCGGAAAACTCCTCCCCCTCTTAGCATTGACGACACCACTTGTGTCGGACCTACGCTTCATCATGCCCGCAACATCAATTTGCAACCCTCTCCACTCCTGGACAGCCCTCCATCTTCTTCAGCCCAATACTTTGCTCCTTCCAATAATTCACCCTTCACATTGCATTCATGCCGTCACCCGAAACCAGCCACATTCGCTTCTCCTCCTCTTTCCGAACTACCTCTTTCGTATTCTTCCGCACTACCATCACCTTCCTACCAAACTCATCACAGAAGTCCCCCAAGATTCCACCCCCCATTCCACTCCGTAGAACTTTCCATGCAGCCCCTTCTTGGACAGATGCCCAACGTAGATTCCGTCGAAGACTGGATCTTTTATCGAACATTCACACCTGCTCAATTTGTCTTGAGAACTACCTAGGCATGAATACTAGCTTCCATGAAGGGCAACACACGTGCACTAGATGCAAGTCCGAAAGAAGTGGACACCGCTTCTCATCTTGGAACAATATGGATCCTGGCCCGCAACCTTCCATTCTCAAATCTTTAACCCAAGTCGAAGAAATGTTGATTGCTCGCGTTAATCCTATTTTGCAAGTCACACAAGTGCGTGGGGACAATACAAATATTCAGGGCACACAATAAGTTTCCCACAAAACATTTCTTCCATTGCCAAATACCTTCCTCGTCTTGCCAGAGATTTGGATCTCTTTGTTAGTACAAAAAACTGAAAACAACATATGAAATATGACTTCTATGTAAGTAGGTCCCGTGTTTGGGAAGCTCTTCAATATAAAATTCTCCATGACCCCTACTATAAAGATGTTCTTATTGATAGTGAGGCTCTTTCCTCTCTTCCACAGGAACCAACAAACATATCCTCCTCCCTTAACTTTGTTCCTATTAACCTTCCAAGCTCTCTCTTCTCTGAGCCGCACGATACTGGCAACCCTCCTTCCAGCCCCGACGAGTATCCCGAGGAGACATCCTCATTTGTTCCTTCAGAACCAAACACTGGCACGAAGAGGAGTTGATCGTTCGATACCTCCTTTCAAATGGTCAGGGTACACCCTGCAACATGCCTTGGCCTGAAGTCGGAAACACTCCAATTAATGAATACACCACAGAGGGCCTTTTCTCAATGGCTTTTCCATGTTTGTTTCCAACTGGTGCAACATTGTTTAAACAACCACGCATGAAGGATGTTCAAATGCATGAATATGCCCTCCACCTAATGCGGTACCATGATGATCGTTTTGGGTCACACCCTGTGTTCCGATACTTCTTTCTTAACCTTATTATGAGACATAGAGCCAATCTACAATCAGCAGTATTCATGAGGTCAACATCAACATGGTGTTCCCCCTACTATTGGGCAGCTACGGCAACGCCTCGCATGATTTCCCGATGACCGCCTTCCACAAAGTTTAATGAGATTCGGAACCAGCTTGCGAGGGACACGAACATTTTGGTCGAAGAGCAGAGGGGAGGTCTCTGACATGATTGAGCAATTGGGTGTGCCTACACTCTTCTTTACTCTAAGTGCAACTGACACAAAATGGCCAGACCTACATAACATCATGCCAGGTTTGTCTCCTACTGAGGCCCGTGCAGCACAACACTGGAGGACCATGAACATTGTTAACCACCCTCATCGTGTCGCTGCTTACTTACATCAAAGATTCACCATATTCCGTGAGGAAGTGTTGCAAAACATCTTCGTGCCAAAGACTACTGGTACAGGTAAAATTCTTCAATGCTCTATACTTTTCATTGCTTGAATACAAAATGATTTACCTTCCTTTACCGCAGTATGAATGGCAACATAGAGGTTCAGCTCATGTTCATGGTTTTCTATGGCTTGAGGATGCTCCAAATGTTGATCGTCGATCGTCAAATAATGAATCACAATAGAGCACAACAATACTTTGATATCTACATATCTCGCATGGAATATGCGCCCGCTTCCATTCGCTCGTAATTTTTTCATAGGAATATTCAAGATGATCCTTGCCTTTTAGATTCATCTCAAATTCTTGCAATTTCACCGTTGCAAGATTTGGAGGAGCTAATAAATCGTGTTCAACGCCACACAAAGTGCTCCGAGAATACTTGCCTTCGAAAAAAGGGAACCAAATACAAAGTGTCGATACAACGCACCTTGGGAGAATAGAGCTACTTTTTTACCGCTTGTTGATGAAAGTGCTTCAGCTTAAATACCTCCCTTCAAGGAATGATGATAGATCAACACACACAATCCAACGAATGTTATCCATATGGAGAGCCAATATAGATTGTCAACCGGTTCTGTCTCGCCATGATGTCCTTAAATACATTGCTAAGTATGCTTCCAAAGCAGAACAAAGGTCAGAAACATACCACCAAATGCTTTCTAGATTGTCCACTGTTTAGATCTTGATCTTCCCGCACATTTAGCCATAAAAAAATGTTGATCGAGAGTGTAGTTGAACATGACATTAGCGCACAAGAAACATGCCATATGCTCCTCAAATTTCCGCTTGTAATGTGTAGTCGCTTTTTGTGACGCTAAATGTAGGCGTAAAAATCATAAGAAAATTAGTCAAGCGTAATGTGAAGATGCGTAAACATCCCTACTTTTAGATGCATACAGTGGTCCGACCTTCATACATGGAAAGCCTTCCACTCATCAAGTTGCACGCGATCGAGTTACAAAGCAAGTACCGCAAGCACAAAAGGTGGAAAAGTCGTACTCAACCACTATTGTTCGGGTGTTCCCAAATTTCAATGCATTCCATCTAAGGACTCCCTCTTTTGAAATTTTTTGTTGGTCCGAGCTCCTTCTATACAAACCTTTCCGCAACATTTCTAATGATATCGTTCAACACCTCAAAGAAACCATTTCTAATCGAGCTTGTTCGCACACAATTATCAACCCCGCATACCGCTCAAGCGTGAATCTAATGCGTCCAAAGACTCCAAAGAATGGCACACCGAGTCCGAGGTCGAGCCACCCCGCCGCTTGAACAATTGTACGATTAATGCAACATTTGGCTTGGCCCACCCCTAGAGCACTTCATTCCTTGATAACTTGCAAATGCTTGACTTCGTGAATTTGACACCCTTCACAATTGAGTGCGCATCATATTCCATTTGCTCTGCAGCATCTCTCGTGCCACTTTCATCGAAGATACTAAGGCAACCATCTTTCATCTTCCTTCATCGACAAGTTCAACCCTCCAACTTCTGGCTTATCTCCGTAACAACAACAAGCTTTCAACATAGTTACTCAACACTTCACGCATAGATCCAAACTTCCTCCACTAAGACTTATTATACAAGGGACCGCAGTACATAGTAAATCATTCCTCATCAACATTTTAAAGTCTTCTTTCGCCTCTTCCGCCAGCCAAGGCCTTTCCCCTCTCCTTTTGCTCGCCCCAACAGGAGTTGCTGCATTCAACATTTCTGCTTCTACGATACACTCAAGCCTCCGATTCCCATTAAAGAGCTCAAACCTTTAGACGGCCAAGCTTTTTCATCTCTTCAAGACTCGCTCAAACACATCGAATACATTTTAATTGATGAAATGAGTTTCATTGGTCCAAAGCTTCTTTCCAGCATCGACTACCGTCTTAGGGAGGCTTTCCCACACTTCAAAGACTCGACATTCAGAGGTAGATCTATGATCCTTGTCGGAGACCTTGGTCAACTTCCTCCGGTTATGGACATTCCACTTTATGCAAGCAAGTCTTACGGAGCTACCCTCTGGCACGAATTCAACATATCGGTATCGCTTCGTTCAATCTTCAGGCAACAAGGCTCGACCCTACAAAACATCATTCAGGGAACTGCTGCTAACATTCGTAACGCCATCCCTCTAATCCAAGACTGGGAAACTCTTATGTCAAGATCCGATTCCTCCCTGTCCGAACAGGAAAGGATTGAATTTAAAGAAGGCCCTCATCTTTTCGCTCAAAATGACCTTGTGGACCAGCACAACCTTTTTATGTCGAAGTCCCTTAACTCTCCTATAGCCAGATCTATTACTGAAAAGACAAGACATTCTACATCAGGCGACACCAAGGACGATCAATCGAAGCCCAAGGTTCTTCTCTGCATCAATCAAAAAGTAATGCTTTCCGCAAACTTGTGGCCGAGAAGGGTCTCACAACGGCGCCATCGGGTTCTATCGCGACATAGTCTATGGAATATCGTCCGGCCCTCCAAATCTACCTCTGTTTGTCGTCGTCAAATTTGATCGTTACACAGGACCTCCCTGGGATACAAACAACCCCTTGCATGTTCCTATTCCTCCCATTTCTAGAGGGGGCCGCAGACAACTACCGCTCAAAATGGCTTGGGCTTTTTCTATCCACAAATCTCAAGGGCTTACACTACCACTTGCTACAGTGGACATTGGCAGGACCGAAAGACAAGGCCTTACATTCACTGCTATCTCAAGGGTTCCAGCTCTCTCTTCCCTTCGTTTTCACCAGCTTTCTCTTTCTCCCATTACTCTCGCATGTCCTCCACTCCCCTTCTACATTCCAGGCTCCAAGAAGAACATCGTCTTCTCTCCCTTCCGTCTTCTCTGGCTCCCCCTGTAGATCGTTCATGTTAACTCCTTCCATCTCTCGCGCCAGGATTCCCATTCCATCTTGGTGTCGCTGCCGCCTGTATATATCTCGTACGTTTTGTTTCAAAACATCTTATGCATTTAATTTCTTTCTCTTTTACCTTGTTCATTGCACTAACTTGTTTCACATTTTCCCCTCATAGTTTCTCTTCTTCGTTTCCCCAACCGCTCTTTCAGCGTTTCCATCGCACACCTCGCGTGCGATTTAGTTATAATAATGATGAGGGATATGTGTTCTAGGCATTACAATTAAATAGATTAACCACTAAAAATTATAACAATAGTTAAATATAATGCAAATGAAATATATATATAAATTTTTATTGTGTATCTAGTAATATGACTAAAAGTAATTTGCATTTAGCAACACAAAAGTTATTATCTATAACTTAAAACTACATATTCACTCAAATATATAACTCGAAATGTTATAAGATTGTAACACTTAGAGATGTTTAAACCGTGAAGTTGTATGATAAATAATTCTCCTATATCATGTCAATAAGGGAATAAGTTGACAAGATGGTCCTCTCTAAATAATGTAATGTTGGGTTTTAAAAGTAATTATAAACTTTAGGACAAACATAAAAGAGAAATTATCGGGTTTAACTAATTTTCATAGGATGTCATGTAATAGCCATTGTAAATTTAAATAGTTGATTTTATAAGTCATGGCATAATCATGTTTGTTTTTCACATTAACAGAATGCATGCTTTTGACTTAACCTTTATAGGGAGATATATGGTGATTTGAATATTATAGGCATACATGAGGATAAATATGTAAAAATTTTAAGCATCAAGGGTGAGCTAAGAGAGCATTAAAGGGGCACGCCCTTCACACCATTATAAGAGAGTTGGTCTTTGAACTCACCTATTGCCCTAGATTTAATGTGACCATTCTAAGGGAGTTATGATTGATACAATTTGTAAAGTCATTGCATGAAATCAACTATTGGAGAATAGTGGTTTGTTGATATTGGGTTAATATACGATATAAAAGTGGCATGCGAGCGTGAGAATCTACAAGTAGTTCTTCTTCGCACTCCAACCTCCCGAGGTCGCGCTTGAGACAAATGGTGGAAATGGAATATATGTGGATACGCATAAACTAGTTGGGCAATCTTATATCCTCAACACGCAATAATGGAATCATGAATCTAAGGCAAAGAAAGCTCTCCTAACATGAATTGGTGTAATGGACCGCTCGATATAATAGCTACTCGGAGGCTCCAATCAATGTCAAGCTCTATCGAGATCCTATCTATCGTTCTTTGGATACGTGGAAAGTCACTCAGGTGCTTCGTGTGTATTTCAAATCGGGGTCATGGAAAATGGTAATGAGAGGTGCAAAGGATTTGTAATAAACTATGGGTGATTTTCTGTCTAGCCCATAAAATGTTGGATTGATTGGCTTTCTATATTTAATACGAGAACCGTGTTATGATATCTCATGAGTGGTGAGGATCTAAATACTAGCGTTCATAAACCGGTGTCAATACTTAACTAACTTATAGGCCCGTTAGTTTGTGGGACCTGGGGATCACAACCATGAGTTCATGGTTGTTGTGGACCTATTATGGTCATGTGAAGAATCAATCTCTTCTTCTGACTATCCAATGGTCATAAGCCTTTTCACTTTTCGAGAGTTGTGCGATTTTCTCGTAATACCTTACAGTGTTCTCGCAACTTGTATACAACCCCGTGTCTATGTCAATGAGAAGTTCTCATGAGTCCGGGTCGTGGAACTAATGGATCACAAACCAAATATTTGTTCTCTTTCGGGTTCTTGTATGGTCATGCAGATATCCTAACAGGCGCCTATAGTTGGGTTGACTTGACCAAAATGTGTATGCTTTGTCATCTTCAATATTCAGTTGTCTCAATTGTTCACTAATTGTTTGTTGATTTGTTGTCATTTGAAAGACCTGAATCCTAAGCCCTTGATCTATATCCATTAATGTTGTGAAGAGATTCGACTGAGATACTACCAGTTTGAATACGTATTCCCTGGGCTCTCTAGGTCTCGTAATTGTCATGCAAAAGATAACTTAACTAAAATGAGCAAATTAACCATGAAAGCTATATCTACACTATGCTTATATTTCTCTTATTTTTGTATTTTCAATGATGCATATTTGAACGAAATTAAAAGAGCAGCTATTCTAATATATTCAGATAATGGACAATTAATCTAATAACAAAATTTAAAACAAGCAAGCTAGCCGGGTATAGCTATTTGCTTGTGCTAGTAGTGAATTTATCCTAAATATTTAAATAACTAACTAGTTTAATCGAAAGACTTCCAATCCTACCTCAGAAGTGAGGAATGAATCATAGTTTCTCAGAAACTATCATTCCCCACACTTCCCCGCAATATCGAAAGTGAGCTTTAATCAAAATGAAATAATTTACTACTCTATTTGATATATCAGAATTCACAAATTTGATAGCTCAAATCTAGAGTTTACAATAAAGGGTAAATCTAGTTATGTCGTGACTTGTCCCCTTAGTGTGATCTCCTCATTCCTTCATGTTCTCGCGAATCCGTAAAAGTGTGAGTGTGATAGCGTCAATGTAAGGTATACTCAAACAACGACAACTTTGGATATAAGTTGAATACAACGCAAGTAAGAGAGGTATAGTGCAAGTGAACAGAGCTTGACTATGCAATTCCTAGCAGGATTTATTATGGGGATACAACACAAATACGCCGAGAATTTTGGGATCTATCTCTTGTGACAAACAAAACCTCGCAACTCTAAGAACTTCAAACAAATGAATAATCAAACATGAAGGAGAGGGGGCCATTTGTTTAAAAGCAAGTCGGTATTTATAGCATTTGGATTTACTGAGGGTAAATCTAAATTGAACTCTTCTAATATTAAACAAAGGGAAAACACTATTTACTAGCGGCCAAAATTTAAATGCAAACTTTAGTGGTTGAGGAATACGGATAGAAATTTGAATTTTATGTTTGATGAAATTGTCGGACGTTTCGAAAACGCGCACATGACCGCGCCTCACAAGCAGGAGGCGATTAAGACCGCCGCTATCTCGGGCGGCACACGGGACTGCGCCAAGCAGGGCAAAGGTGGTTCCATAACTTAAAGACAAAAATGCAAGGAAAAGGGGGCAGAGGTTAGAACAAGACACACAAAAGCTAGACAAGGCTTTCTAGGATGTAAATTTACACTTGGCAAGCTTTTCTAGATTCCGAACACCTTGCGAAGAGATCTGAATCATCATTGGGGTTTCCGTAACCTCTTTCCTAATACAATACCTACATTTTTGGGTACGTATAGTTACACACTTGACCATTTAGGAGTTTGTATATTTTTCAATATAATTATTGTAGTAGAAAATCTCTTCCTTTTTCACAAGAATAAATAAATCACACAATACAAAATACTAATAGATTCAATGTACTAAAACAAGTTTAACCTCTATAGGGAGATATATGGTGATTTGAATATTATAGGCATACATGAGGATAAACATGTAAAAATTTTAAGCATCAAGGGCGAGCTAAGAAAGCATTGTGCATGGGCACGCCCTTCACACCATTATAAGAGAGTTGGTCTTTGCACTTACCTATTGCCCTAGATTTAATGTGACCATTCCAAGGGAGCTATGATTGATACAATTTGTAAAGTCATTACATGAAATCAACCATCGAGAGTAGTGGTTTGTTGATATTGGGTTACACATTGGACCATTTAGGAGTTCGCATATTTTTTCAATATAATTACTATAGTAGAAAAATTTCTTCCTCTTTCATAAGAATAAATAAATCACAAAACTACAAAATACTAATAAATTCAATGTACTAGACTAAAACATATAAATCACGTAATGTTAACAAACTAAGTAATTTTCTTTCCTTAAATATAGAGGAGGATAGAAACAAGCTTAACAAATATGTTCATATTGGCAATGATTCAAAAGAAGATTAATTTGAATGATTGATGTTGACAATGTAAAATTAAATTATTATGAATCTACATGCATCAACAAAAAATTAGAGACATGTATAATATAGTTAAGGTAGATGTGAAGCTAATTCTTAAGGGATTTTAGTCTTTCATAAATAACAACCTTAAGATATTGTAATAAAAACTTTTGAGTTATGGCTTTTTTTTTTAATTTTTATTTTAAAACTTTATATTTGTAAATGATAAATGAATTTGAAAAGTAAATTTATTTGGCGGATAATTTTTAAGTTGCAATCCAATGATGGATTTGAAACCCTTGGATAAGCCAAGGCGGGTGCAATTTTAGTCATTGAGAACATACTTTATGAAAAAACTCCGAACATGTATACTCGCTCAATATTATTATTGACACATCAAACTTGGAAACCTTAGTGAAGTGTGCTCATTTGGGGTTGAAATTTGATGGCATGAGGGTTTAAATTTGATGATCAGCTATATCACTCTAATAATTTTAAAGTGGTGGTAAATTTTTTAAAATGTCTTTCAAAATATGCAAAAACACTCAAGAGGTTTGGTAGCATTGCTTGGGTAAAAAAATCAACTTGACATTAAGTCTAAAAAAACAGATTATTTTATGCATCTAATCTATACAATTATTGCTGAAAAATTAGAGAAATAGGTACTAAAAAATTAACAAAATAATTTACGACTGAAAAATGAAAGAAAATGTGATAAAGGGCCATCAAATTTAAACCGTTGGATGTCAAATCGTTTGTAAATTTGTAATCACCTACCTTTTCTGTTTCACCTTTTCACCTCTTAAACGAGTCACCAAAGTAAGGAACAGTGGCAGTGGTAGTGCTGGGTAGGTAACACTCACCTAAATTACATCTAATGTGAAAAGGGTCAATTATTGACTTGCATGAAGTATTTGGGTCAATTATTGTCCACACCTGCCTTAAAGTGAATGATACGACTATTATGATGCTTGAAGTCGAGAGTGGAGACGTTCGACCTAAAACTTGTATTGGGATATTTATGGGAAACATCAAATCTTAGATACGTTGGCTTGGCCGTCAAATTTCAACATTAAGCGATAAGGTACCTATACAGTTGGAAGACACGAGTGTTTTAACAGTGGGTGTGGTGTGTGAAATTCTGTAAAATTACAAGCCGACAGGGACTGTTCTGCACTTGCTCGTGCATGTTTTTACTACGTATGCCACGTGATATTTACGCACTTGGTCGCTGCTTTATTTTTAAAAACATTGTTATATAAATTTGTAATAATCATCAGAAAGAAAAAGTGGGGTGGGGTCACAGTTACTTGAGCATTACCACATTCTCTTTCCATACCCCAATAATTTATATAGTGTCGGCCATAGATTTAGTCCACCCATTCCATTGTGGTTGAGCTGAATGGGCGAATCAGTGGAACTGGAGATTGTGAAAGGAATGGACACTCGGCTTTACAAAGCCGCAGAAGTGGGAGACGTGTATGTGCTTAACAGGCTGGTGAAGGGAAACCTGAAGGTTCTGCAGGAGGTTACCCCGCTTGGGAATACTGCACTGCACATAGCGGCGTCTCACGGCGATCTACTGTTCGTGGAGAAGTTGCTTCAATTGGTGAAACAGGATCTGGTCGTGGGGCGTGAATTTATCAGCGCAACAGATTTGCAAGGAAACACCGCGCTTCACGTTGCGGCCTTTCACGGGCGTCACAAATTGGTGCAGAGGTTGCTTCAACTGGTGGAAAGGGATTTGGAGGCGGGAGGGTTTTTGAGCGCTGCAAATTCTGATGGAAACACGGCTCTGCACGAAGCCGCAAAGGGAGGAAGTTACAAGGTTGTGGAGGTGCTGCTGCAGCAGCATCATAACGGCGACCGTGATCACGGCGGCCTCGCCCGTGCGATTAATCATCTCGGAGAAACGGCTTTGTTCACGGCGTCGGAGGAAGGCCATACTCTCATCGTTGAGCAGCTGCTGCCTTTCATTAGTTCCAACACCGAAATGAAGAGAGTCGACGGCCAAACACCGCTTCACTGCGCCGTCTTCAAAGGACATCTAGGTTTTCTGCTTCTGCCAATTTCAATTTTTCATTTTAACCCACCGTATTATTTTAATTCTAATTGCCTGTTTCACACCACTGTCGCAATTTATATCACAAATGTTTAACTATAACTGTGATATGGAATGCTACAGTATCACAATTGTTTACTTAAAAATAGAGAGGTATATATATATACATTGCAACAGTTCGTTTCTGCCATTGCAACAGTTCCTTTTTCCATACCTTATCTTGAAATGTGATCCAAATTGAATGGTACCTAGTCCCACGTATTCTTTTAGATGAGATTTGATGGCCCTTCTAAGAATATTTTTTAACGTATTGTTTTGACATTGTACAGTCAGCTATTGGATTTCACTAAGTAGGGTCAAACTCATTAACTAACTTGCCATATAAGCAACAACATTCACAGCAAAATAAGATTGATAAGGGCAGGGATGAGATTTGACGGCCTCCTCACCTCTCAGGAGGAAAATTGGTGACGGTGAAGTAATATAATTGGATGTCATTTAAGTTGTGTAACATAGTTAATATGTTTTGAATTTTTAAGTGACTATTACAACATGTCTGATTACGGTTTTAATCTATATAATATTGTACAAATTTGTTTGGTATTTTATCATTATTTATAAATTGTATTAGAAATTTATGTAACTAATATATAATATAAATAACAATATTTGTAAGTGTTATATAATATTAAAAATGTGATGCGCAATTTGGATAAATAAATGTCAATTATTGACGGTGTCTTGTTTTCCAAAGGTGTCAAATACGTTCTAAACACCTAAAACATTCAATACGGGTGTCAAATCTCAACGCTAGATAAGAGTAAACACTACCAACATCACCACCATATTAGGCCATGTTTAGCCAATAAAATGTATTTAAATCAACATGACAAAAAAACAACCAATTCAAAGTCTAAACCCCATTTCTTTACCTATTTATTTTTTTGGTTATTTCTTGAAAAATATTGTAGCAATTATTAAGTAGGCCTAGATAGATAGTGTTCTATATGGTTTACATTGAGAAGTCTAATCCCTATTATTTGGTGTCTTATTATTGATTTCTTTGATAATCTTTGGCCCATCTTTTGGTGGTCTAAGAGATTGTGTTCCATATAGTTCACATTTAGAAGTTCTATCTCTCAAAGAGTGCATCTCTAAAAACGTGTTCTGTATAGTTCACATGATGTTTCTTGTAGTCTTTAGGTGGTCTCTTTAGATTTCTTCAAAAATTTAATGTCTCCTTAATTCACATTGAGAAGTCCATTCCCTTAGAGAGAGTGTTCCATATTTTGTGTTGTGTGGCTCATATTGAGGAGTTTGACCCCTTACAGAGCATGTCCCTTTAGAGATAAAGTACCGTACAATTTGTATTGAGAAGTTTGATACCTCAAAGAGTATGGTGCTTTAGAGAAGAGTGTTCCATATCGATTACCCTAACTGTCACGTATGTTCGCAAGCAGTCAATAAAGTCAAAGTTGGACAAATTTTGAGCAAAACAAATGCGCAGCCTAGTGGCGGGGCACATGGATGTCACAGTGGAGGTCGTGGTTTCAATTTTGCCACCCCTCACTGCTAACGTGCGTGAGGGATAGGCCCAGCTGCGTTCCATATGGTTCAAATTGAGAGAATTGATCCTTTAGAGAACATGTCGCTTTAGAGATAGTGTTCTATGTGACTCATGTTTAGAAGTCCAATATCTCAAAGTATGTCTTTTTAGAGAGAGTGTTCCCTATAGTTTACATTGAGAAGTCCAATCCTTCAAAGAATATATCATGTTAGGGGAATGTTTTATGTGGTTTACATTAAGAAATCTAACCCCTCCAAAATTATGTTTTGTGTGATCCACATTGAAAAATCTTATCCCCCATCAAAAATATTTTCTATAATTCACATAAAAAGAGTCTAACCCCTCAAAAATATGTCCCTTTAAAAACAATGTTTTATGTGGTTCACATTGAGAAATCCAATCCATCAAAGAGTATGTCCCTTTTTATGTGGTTAACATTGAGAAGTCAAAATCTTCAAAAAGTGTATTCCATGTTCTATGTGGTTCAGAGTGAAAAGTCTAACCCTTTGTATGTGGTGTTGCACGTAATTCAAAGTGACCAATTTGACACTTACCTTAAAATCCGTGGGAATGTCACATTAGGTGTTACTGTAAAACTCATTCTTTCCCACTACTAATCCAAGCCCGTTCGACAACATTTTTGAATCTTATTTTTATAAGTTAAGACTAGCAAACCTTTAACACAACTATTGTGATGGATCTTTTTCATTACATTAATTTAATAGACATTTCAACCTTTAAGATATCGTTTCCATCTTCTGCTCACTTAACTAGAATTGTTGAATGAATATTTTAATTTATGATTATAAAAAGAACGGTTATTCAAATTGTTTAGCCCAACTTCAAATTTTCCGTTTGGATGGTAACTGGTTTATATCTCATCTTAAATTGTGTTGTGAAGGTGTGGTGAAGAAGCTTCTGGAACATAGGCCGGAGCTGGCAAAACAAGCGGATGAATTTGGCAGAACACCGCTGCACATGGCTGCATTATCTCCACCATATCCAACTTATCCAATTCTGGGGAGGAATGCGATGACTTCTATATACATCCTTCAGATAGTGAGGCTGCTGCTGAAGAAAGAGAATTCCCTGTGTTACAGAGTGGACAATAACAAACAGTCACCAGTACACATGGCAGTGAAAGAGGGCAAGTATCATCTAGTTAGAATAATATTGGATCACGGAAGAGACTGCAGGGAATTGGTGGACCAGGACGGGAGAAAGCCTCTCCATTTGGCTGTCATGACTGCGGTACAGATCTCCGACATATCCGAATTATCCCCTTCAGAAATATGTTGTTTTCATTAATGTCGAGGGGATCGATCAATCATCGCGACAACAGAGGACTAACTCCGCTGCACATTGCAATGCAGAACATTGAAAAAGACGAAATTCTCTTCCACAGTGTAAGAAAAATATATTTGCCCACTCTTTATATTATTTTTGTTTGATTGCTTACGTTGAAATGGCGCTGCAGATCAAAGAGGCGCTGCAGATAAATGGCGCATTGCTGACTCCAAAGATGCTGGAAGATACAAGAGAGAAAAAGCGAACGACTGGAAAATCACAGTGGAAAGCCGAAACTATATCGATAAATGCAGTGTTGATCGCGACAGTTTCGTTCGCAGCGGCGTTTACTTTGCCGGGAGGACTGGATTCAAACCCAGGAGACGAACCAGTGGCTATTCTCATTCACACCGTTCTCTTCAAAATGTTTGTAATATGCGACGCATTCGCCTTCTGCACTTCTACTGCATCCGCCATTTTAGTGCACTATGCAGGCGTGGGGAAACACCACGATCCGTTCCAGGTTATATACAGTTTTTACTTGCTGTGGTCGGCGCTGATATCGCTGTTGGCGGCGTTCGGAGCAGCGATACATCTGGTGATCACGTCCGCGCAGTGGTTGGCAGTTATTGTATGGGTAATGCTGTCGCTTGTTCCCATTTCTATACTGGTTATGAGTTCAAGTTCCAAGCGATCCATTTTCAGGCCAGAGAGACACAAAATCTGGTTTGCCTTACAATTTCCGCTGGGCCTTATAGTCGCTATCTCTCTCTTCATATTCGACATTATAAATGTGGTGGTCTTCTCGGCCCAATTTACAACGTGGCCCACTGGGTTAAGAAGATTGTCAAGCGGTGAGGAAGAGGAATTTTAGTTATGGCTAATCCCGGAATCTCTCAAAGACAATATAGCAATGTTAGTGCCCTTTTTCTTTCAATAGGTTTTTAAAATTCAACACAATTGCACAATTAATACCAAAAATTAATGAAAAATTGATAGAAAAGTTAATGAAGTTATTGATTAGAGTGATATGTGAAAAATCTAAATGAATAATTTGAAATAAATATCTATTGATGTATTTCATATAAATACATTTATTACAATTTTTTTTTTTATGAAAATCATACTTTTATTAATAAAAACAAGAGATATACATATAATGTTGATTGCATAAAAGATGGGTGGAAAAGATCACACCCTAGAATGCCAATCACATCGAGCTAGCTAGGCCTCGAGAAGGAGGCCAATTACATCAAAAATACAATAAAAGCACTAGTCATCAATTTCAAAAAAGGGCAAACAAAACAAGGAACTGGAAAACTAGCCTCCAACAACAAACATGGCGGCCGAGGGAGGAGGCGGAGGGCTATCTGGCTTATCACCCCAACATGAACCAGGTGAGTCGAGACGGGATGAGCTCCCATCCACTTTCATCTTGTTATTGCTATTGCTCGGATTATCGAAGATGACCGAGAGGGAGAAATGGTAAGGGCCAACCACGTAACTTTTCCTCACGAAAGCATTCCACCGCTGCTCCACTAAAATCACCAAGGAGACCAAAAACCATGCCATGGACAGGGAAGGGATCCGGGAGCAAAGGGACCACCGGCGGTGAGAAGAGGGGTCATGCGCTGGCTCCACGAGTGTCGTTGTCAAACCCCCGACCCCGTGGGGAGGGGGAGAGCAAAGGCGATCGAGGTGGTGAGCGACGGCGAGTAGGAACATCAAGAGGAACTTGGTTGACCACGTAGGGAGATGTGGCCGAGTGGTTGAGCAATCGCCGCTAGAGGAGTTCGACCTCCATCCAAACTTTCTCTGCCTGGTTACTCAATCCAGAGCATCACAATGGAGAGAGTGGCCACTTTATTAGTAACATAGATAATTCTATCCATAGGAACATTATTAAAAATGACGTTATTTATGTCTTTCCAAAGATGAATTAGAATATCAGTCTTGAATATGTGCCAAAATTTGTTATAAATTGTAGGAAGCAAGGCCGAGTCCCCTAAAAGAAACGTCTTCTAGGAAAATAAATCTGGAGAGAAGGGTTGAAAAGGAAATGAATCCATCTCGCATGTCCATTAAGCTCGATGACGAACCATAAAACATGTTTGATAAACTCCAGGTTGGTGGAAGACCGCACAAGTGCGGTTAAGACCCACATAATGGGTAAGTGCATGGAAATGGGGGGCCAAAAGGGGGTCTTAAGTGGACACTTTTTTCTAAAAATAAAAATCTTCAACTTCTATGAGTTATTTGAAATAGTTACACTCAAAATGGAAGATGTTATAAAAACATGAATCATAGCATTTTGAGTCTAGTTTCTAAGCTACTATTTTTTTAAAATGGTTAAGTGTAAGTGGGTTAAATATCTAAAATACCAATAGGTGCTCTTATTTTTGTTAAAAACATAGTAGACAATCGGTCGTGCCCCCATTTTTAGCACTATTTAATATTTTTGAAAACCTTTGGTAGAAAGATAGATAGGAACATCTAGTTTGTGATAGATTTTTTTAGTGATTATTTAATTTTTTTATGATTTTTCAAGTACAAAGATTTAAAATTTTGAAAAATAAGGGATAGCCGACCGTGCCCCCAACTACCTCAAAAATATCATTTTTAAAAAAATATGTGTAGAATTAGTCCTAGTTTGTGACTGTATAATTTTTATTCAATTTGGATGAGTGAATCAAAAGATACACGATAAATGATAGACATGTATAAATTCAAAAAAATAGCTATAAAAAGACTATTAGAAAATAATAAGTATGGAAACCTTATACTAGTTAGAAAAATTGAAAAATCATATATTTAGAAAGAAGAAAGTTTATTTGACCTCGTAGTCAAATTTTTATTAAATGTGTTGATCATTTTTATGGGATTTATTATTGAGGAAGACAAATTTTAGCATTTTTTGTTGAAAACACGTGGTTTGTTATGTTTTAGCAGTCCATGCCTCAGGTTTTGGGATCCAAACCGGATCCAAGGCAAGAGCTTTGGGCCTTGGAAAATGCAGAAAGGAAACACGAACACATTATAACGTGAGCGCGTTTCCTTTTTTATACATTCCCTTCCCTCCAACGTCCTTTTCCACCTCTTTCACGAGGTTTCGACCGTGTTTTATGTCAATCAAAATGCGAGTGCATTATGGTTCGGTAAATCTGATCCATAACACGACCTCAATTTTCCCCTCTCGCATTATAGCACGATTGAGCCATAATGCGAGCATGTTATTACCAAAATGACCAAAAAATAGATTTTTGTCCTCTTTTTGGCCCTCCAACTTAGTGCACTTACCCATATGCTTAAATCAATCCCTTGTGGGAAGCCCCCTAGTGCAACACACACCACAAACAAGTGAGATATTTTGGGCTCAATTAGAAACGTCAAACTCTTTGAAATCAAGCGTTTCCAAACAGAAATATAGGAGGAAATATTCTAGTAGAGAATCAAATCTATATCACAAATATCATTCCTCATCATAAGAAGGCATTAGTTTTCTTGGAAAAATCAACTTTGTTAGAAGATTTGTTCCAGATTTTGCAGCATTGGTTAAATCCATTGACTATTATGTTTAAAAAGAGAAGACTTTCTCTTGGACCAAATAAGGGAGAGAAGGATTTGAATCAATCAAAGAAGCTATCTCTCAAGCTCCTACTCTTGCAAATCCAAATTTCGATAAAGATTTTACAATGTATGCACTTGTAGGAGCTGAAACAATCTCAGCTATATTAACTTAGGTTAATGATGAAAATATTGAGCAACCTATTGCTTTCTTTGGATAGAGCTTGCATGATTACGAAACAAGGTACACATTCCTTGAAAAACAAGTACTTTCAGTAGTCAGAGGCCTAAATAATTTCAAGTACATGCTTTCAAACAATAAAATTCATGTTCTTGTTTCTCATCCAAGTGTGAAAGCTTTCTTTCTAAATAAAGAATTGAATGAGAAAAGAACAAACTAGATAACGAAGGTCATGGAATATGATATTGATATTCGTTTTGAGAAGACAGTTTGAGGGAAAGGCTTGTGTGAACATCTAATTACTGATATGGAAAAAAAGTAAGCTACAAAACCATATGATTCAAAACAACATGCTGAAATTGAGTATCAACAATCATAAATCATGGTTAAACTAGAAAATCAAAGAACTTTGAACTTGCTCAAGAAGTCCAGAATAAGGATGGATGAATGATTTATTTAACTATTTATATCATGGCACCTATCCTAAGGTATGGGAAAAATAAATGAAGGTATTTCATATTACAAGTTGTACCTTCTATTTTTATTGATAGCGTGTTGTTCAAAAGAGATATAAATAGAATCTTGTGCGATGTGTGGACTATGATAAAATTCGAAAATATTGTTAGAATTCCATGAAGGACCTGCAGGAGGTCATTTTTTAGCACGTACCACTACCTTAAAAATTATGAAAGCTAGTTACTATTGGCCCAACATATTCAAGGATTTTTTTGAATGGATTAGAAAGTGTAAAAATGTGCTTTCTTTATTGGAAAAGAAAGTTTAGCTTCACCGCTATCAGAGCCTATTTTAGTTGATCAACCTTTTATGTAGTGGGGTCTTGACTTTATAGGCACGATAAACCCGCCTTCGTCGCAAGGACACACATGGATCTTTAACTGCTACATATTATTTCACACGATGGATTAAAGCAATAGCCTTGAAAGATGTTAATGAAACTTCGATACTATCCTTTTATGAAGGTATAGTTTACAGATTTGGTGTTCCAGCAACTATCATATCAGATAATGCTTTAGCATTTGTCGGTGCAAAGATAACAAATTGGGCTATTAATCATGGAATTTATATAAGTTCTTCATCTAACTATTACCCACAAGGTAATGGGTTAGCTGAAAGTACTAATAAGAATATTTTAAGGATCATCAAAAGGACACTCAAAGATAATCAAAGAGCTTGGCATCTGATGTTGAATTTAGCACTTTGGGCTGACATAGTGACTCCTAAAAGATCAATTGGCAAATTCACCATACAAACTTGTCTACGAAAAGAAGAAAAGAATGCCTATTTCAGTCAAGTTACCTACATTAGATTTGCTTCATCAAATGGAGCTGCTTGAGAATGAACCATTGCAGGTTCATTATGTAGAGTTAATGGAATTACAAGAGCTAAGAGATCAAGCTCATTTGAATATGGAAAAGAATCAAAAATAGATAAAGAAGACTTTTGATAAGAAAGCCAAATTCAAAATCTTCAATGAAGAAGATATTGTGTTAAAGTGGGATGTTGATCATGCAAAGCTAGGAAGACACACAAAGTTTGATACAATCTGGAGTGGCCCTTACATGATTTCATCTTGAAAAGAACATAATGCTTTTTAGCTTTTGAAGCTGAATGGAGAGGAACTTCCCATTCCTGTGAATGGTATGTTTCTCAAACATTGTTATTGAAAATCTTACAATGATTGTTAGAGTAGGATTTCCCTTCAATAAGTGTAGTTTCGCACATTGCATTGTTTTTCCCTTCAATAAGTGCATTCGTGCACGTGATCTGGTTTACCAGATCCTTTCCCAATTTTAGTTTGTTTTTGAAGGGTTGGACCTTTTGAAAAGGCAGATTTTGGTTACATGTTTGGACTCCATGCCCAATGGACAAGAGCAAGACAATGGTCTATAAGCTAGTAGGTAGCTTTCCCCATGCAAGATCGCTAGAAATGTTGACAATTTTTGCACTTGTGCAAAAATGGGCAACTCAAAACTTCGTTACGATGGATGGCATTGGTGAAGTATACCTAAGCTAAGGGAGTTTTTGATATTATTGTTACTATTAAATTAGTTAAATGATTACATGAAATCTACAGCTATGTGTGTTGTTACAAAATGTAACAAATCACATAGTCTATAATTTCATGACTATCTTCAGCAAAAGAACACAAGGCCCCGAAGGATAGCTATGTTGTCTTGATGAAGACATTCAATTATAGAATAGGTGAAATGTTAAGTTTTGGAATAGCATACATAAGTGCAGATTATAGAAATCAGAGTTCATTACTAGATGTTACAAGTTTTCTTTAATGTTCTTTCCTTCATGATTAAGACATTCAATTATATCACTGAGTTGTTTAGTTCATCATACAATTCATATAGAAAGTTGAAATGCAGAAAGAAATATACAACTCATTTTCAGAATTCAATGTTTTATTCATAAGGAATTTTCAATTGTTTCCCACACAAGTCGTGAAATATAACTAAAAAGTAAAGTACAACTACTAAAATAAGAGGTACACATGCATGAAAGAGAAAGTAAAGGAGTATGAGTGAACCCATCATTGCCTTGGGGGTTTTCTTCTTTGGTTGTGTTGGTATCCAAATTTTTTCTCCTTTTCAGTCCGAGTAGCATCGGAGATATGGCATGAAGATTTGAAGTTCTATAGATCATGATGTGTGGTGTTTTGTAGTCGGGGAGGTGATCTAACTGCACTCATATTTGTGGAGAGATGGATAGAACTTTGAAAGGATTTTGATCTAACCCTCACTATTTTAGGTTCTCGCTTTCAACCAAGGTAAGAGAACCTATATTGTAGCCTCTTTTTATGTAGGAGGTGGAGATATCCTTATACTTTGTGCATATTTATGGAGATGGCCTTGGGAAAACATGATCAATCTTCCATTATTCAAACTCAACAGAGCTGTCACTACTAAATGATGGAAATGCTTTCAAGACAAGGTTGAGGTTGCTAGAGACATGGTGTGATCCTGATTTGCTTTGTGCATTTTTGTAGATGGATTGTATTCTTTTGTTGACACACAATGCAGATGCAGGGGTAGTATGAGTAGGATGGGTTGTTTAGAATGATTTTTTTGTGGGGTGTTGACAAGACAAACTGGGATATATTAGATCTTTGACAACCTCTACAATACTTGAACAACTATCAGATAAAATGATTCAAATAATCAGGATATTCTTTCAACCAGAAGAGGCATAAATGGAAGCCTAGGTTGCACTCTTCACACAATATTTGAGAATTCACCACAAAATCTTGAAGTAAAGAACTCAATTAAACACAAAAATCCATGATCAAACCATGCCTAAGGTACCCCCAAAGGCTTACAAGAAATCTCTACAGTCAAGGAAGGTAAAGTGATTTTAAATTTGTTTATCTCTTTATCAGATGAAGGCTCTTCTGAACATGAGATTGCAAATGCCACTAAACTATCAACAAGAAATGGAGATTATGTGTGATTTCTAAAGACTTTCAATGCAAGATTGCAACAAGAACAATGAAAACTATTTGCAAGCATTTAAAAATGATAACATACATCATATTGCCCAAAAACACAGATTAACTCAAAAACTTGTTAGATTCATCAATAGAGAGAGTTTCATGAACAATCTCGAGCTATGTGTGATGGCTATACACTTGTAACCAACTCACATACATGAAGATCCAACACGAAGAAATTATTTTGATTCTTTGGTGGGTTTTTTAGAAAAAATGAGCTTTCTCTCAGAATTTTCTCATGATTTTCCACTTCCAACCCCCTTTTTCAATTTCTCCAAAATGCACTATATACCTTATGCCACATTGGAGCCTTCTTTCCCAAGCAAAGAATATGCCATGGGATCAAGTTTGTTACAACAATTCTCATGATTCAATGAAAATGACATCAAACAAAAAAACATTTGCAGGTTGCTAGGTGTGCCCAAAAGATTAAATCATTACAAATATCTGGATCATTATCCATCCTGAGGCATGTTTTTCATCATTAAGGCATGCAAACACCTTCGCTCATCATTTTCACCTTTTTACCTTTTTAAATTACCTCTGCAACTTTTGATTTTGTCATTTCACATGTTTTCTCGGGATGAGTAAAAATTTATTACAAAAACACCTCAAATCAAAGAATTAAGCCATGAAAGTGATGCCAATGATCCTGGAAGGCCAAGACGACACAAAATCACTATAAATTTGATGAATTTTGATGCAAAATTCATGATTCCAAGCTTCTGGAGGAAAAATGGCGGCCAAAAATGAAAATGCACAATTGCCCTTGATCTGCTACATGTCAAACTATGATTGGGAACAAATTCGGCTTATTTTTGACTTTTTGACATTTTTGAAAAAATGGAAAAATTTGACTTTTCCCCCACCCCTCCGCCTTTGAATTTTGGAGCTGACACATGGCACATGGTGGGTCCTATTGAAATCACGCTTCAATTCTATGCATTTTTGACCTTTTTGGAAATTGGGAAAATTTTCACTTTTTTCCTCTGTGGCCCGCACCTCATTTTTTCCCTACCACGTGTCATTTTCTCTATCATCTGTTGTGAAAAGGGAAAAATTCACTTTCCCCTCGGCCCCGCCGACCGCTTCTACATCTGCCACTGCCATGTTGCCACGTGTCCTCCTTTGATTGGAGCGGGGGAAAATTGGTTTTGAAACTTTATAGAATTAGAGCCAAAAAACTCTAAGTCCCCCTCATCCCACACTTCCATTTTGAAACTTTTAGGACACGTGTCCTCTCCCGATTAGCTGTGGGGTTTCAGCCAATTTTTGATTTTAAAATTTTTGCAAAGTAAGGTCTAAAAACCTTAAGGGAATCTGACCACCCACCATCCCGCCTACCAATCAAGAACATGCCACGTAGGCAAATTTGGAAAAAATGGGTCCCTGGGCCCGAAAATGCCCCATTTGCTTGAAAAGGTGAAAAATGAAAAATTAGAGCGCCTCCCCACCTTTCCTCAGCCAATTAGAAGCCACCACGTACCCTCTGATATCTCAGCCATAATTTGATGGCTAAAATACACCCGTCTGACCATCAAAACGTAAAAAATTCTAGGGATGCCCTAGAATTCAATTTTTTCACCAAGGATGGCAGATTTTTTTGATTTTGAATCAATGAACCATGTTTTTTACAACATTCCCAATCTAGGATTTGGATTTTCAAATACAAACAAGTATGATTTGATCAATTTCAATTTTCCCATGATCTGACAAAGGGAAAAACAACATAGCCCGCAAAATTGGAAAAACTAGGGCACAGAAAAGGGCAAAACTTGGATTATTCTTTCAAATTAGGGAAAACAAGAAGTTTGTGAGCATTTTTAAAGCATTTCAACTAGAGGGGAAGAATTACAGACCATCAAATCAAAGGATAAAACATTTTTAGAGATATAAATTTGAAAATTTAGGGCAACATGGTGCAAGCTCAAAAATGGCACCAACATCGGCTCTTGCTTGGGATGGGCACTCCCAGTGAGTGCCACAAGGACAAAACATAGACCAAGTGCCAAAATATCCATTGGGCAAAGGAGTCAAGAGCCAAAATCACCAAAACCAACCGAGAACCCAACAAAAATGGTTGCCACACAGCAAGGCAAACCACAAAACCAACAAAACACCAAAAACAAAGCAAAACCAAACACTATACACTGTACAAGCTGTGCATACCTCAAATTTGGGGATTAATCCAAGAAATGTTTCAAATGTCTACCATTGACAAGAAGCTCCAACAATTCCCCATCTAAGTCCTTGAGAAAGAAAGTATGTTCACCAATTTTGATATCAATGGCATAAGGGCCCATCCATAATGCATCAAACTTGCCATGCTTTCCCTTGTCTTCATGCCTACTATCCCACAACAAAACCAGATCTCTAACACCGAAGGCTCTAGGAGTGACCTTCTTGTCAAACAATCTCTTCAATTTTTCCCTAAATCTGACATGCCTTTGATGGGATGCTCTTCTCTCCTCATCAAGCTCAATAATCTGATTGATCCTTGATTCATATGGGCCAAGCTCTTGATCTTCCAACTATTGGGCAAACTGAAATGAAGATAATTGTAGGTGTAAGGGTAGAAAAGCCTAAGTTCCATACACCAATTCAAATGGGCTTTTACCAATAGCTCTTTTAGGAGTTATCCTATCAGCCCAAACTGTAAATTTCAATTGTTCACCCCATTTCTTCTTGTTTTGCTCCAAGGTTCTTCTAATGATCTTCAACAAATTATTATTGTTGGACTCAGCTTGTCCATTCCCTTGGGGGTTATAGTTTGAAGAATAAGTTAGATTGATTCCATATTCATTGCACATTGCCATTAAAGGTTTGGCTCTAAAGCACATGGCATTATCAGCTACAATCTTGATTGGGACTCCAAATCTGCATATGATTTGATTCAACAAGAAGTCCATAACTATTTGGTGTGTTGCTTTCTTGGTGGGGATTACCTCTACCCACTTTGTAAAATAATCAGTGGCTACAAGGATCCACTTATGGCCAACACTAGAAGGATCTAAAATCTCACCAATGAAGTCCATCCCCCATTACTTGAAAGGAGATTCAATTGATACAAGTTGTAAAGGAAGGGAGCCTGAAGCTTTCAGTCTTCCAGAGAAATGTTGGCAACTATCACATTTTCTAACCAGATTGGGTTGCATCTTTGAAGAGAGTAGGCCACCAATAACTAGCTCTCAAAATATTATGTGTTATTACTCTTCCAACAAAGTGTCCTCCACAAACTCCCCATGGAAATCAACAACTATCTTGGGAGCTTCATCTTCAGTTATGCATTTCAAGAGGACACCTTCAGTGGTTCTTCCAAGCTAGCCCAAGGTCTGTGATGATATATTTTGAGAAGCCAACTTGAGGGCTCTTTTCTGATTTTTATTTAAGTGACTAGGGCAACACAGTGTCTGAGGTAGAAGATCACATCTTTGTACCACTCAGAACTTACCAACTTTGCAAGCACATCTACCCTTTCTTCCTCTAGCTGATTCACTTCCACATTCTACAAGTTGCTCTCAGCCATGAGCTTAGCAAGGCCCAAACCTCTTACCAACTTTGTGGTTTGGATGTCCATATCATACTCTTACAGCTTGTTCACCCACCTACATCTTTTTCTTGAGATCTCCATCTCTGATAAGATGTCTTTCACCATGGTGTGGGGAACATAAGCAACAACTTTTGAACTCAATATATAAGGCCTGAAAACCTTTGTTGCTTTCACCAAGGAAAATGCTTGTTTCTCCATGATTGTATACTTCAGCTCAGCTAGCTTGTAAAGCCTTGCTAAAGAAGGCAATAGGCCTCTCAGCCCCATTCTCATCCTTTTGTAGCAAAATAGAAGCAATGGTATACTCAGAGGCAAAGGAAAAGATTTGGAAAGGCCTCTTATAGTTTGGGGCTACTAAAATAGGTGCATGTTTAAGTGCATCCTTAATTCCTTCAAAATCTTGAATGGCAACCTCCTCCCATTTGATAACTTGGTCCTTCTTTAGCATGCTTGTGATTGGAAGAGTCAACTCAACAAAGTTGGAAACAAACCTTCTAATAAAATTAATTTGACCAAAGAAAGATTGGATGCCTTTCTTGGTTCTTGGGAGGGTACTTTGCTTGATTGCTTCCACTCTCGGGTCTATCATAACACCATCTTTTGAAACAATTTGACCAAAGAAAGATTGGATGCCACCATTAGCATTTCTGACACAAACGACACGCCTTGATTTTCCACTCTCTCGTGTGACACTTCTTTTGATGAAGAGAAATGCCATACTCCCTACATCCGATCAACATCTTCTCCAAGTGCTGCAAATGATCACCTCTACCTTGAAAACATAGTCACATCATCTTGGTAAACTATAATGAACTCATTGATGTAACCAACAAAAAGCAACATCCATTTCTCTTTGAAAAGTGGCACCAGCATTCATCAAACCAAAGGGCATCCTAACAAAAACATATGTTCCCCAAGGAGTAGTGAATGTTGTCTTAAGTCTTTCTGATTCTTTGACTACCACTTGATTGTATCCGGAGAAACCATCCAATGTAGAAAGCAACTCAGACCCTGTCACAAGCTGCAACATATTTTCCATATTTGGCAAGGGATAGTTGTCCTTCATGGATGCTTTGTTCATATTTCTAAAGTCTACACAAAGTCTGATATCTCCATTTTTCTTTCTGACTGGCACAAGGTTTGCAACCCATGATGAATATCTAGTGGGCTGAATAATACCTCCATCTCTCAACTTCTTTAATTCATCTTGCATTTTCATGGAGAGGAGTGGATTAATTTTCCTTTTCCTCTATCTGAATGGTTTGGCATTTTTTTCAAGAGGAATCTCATGTTGAAACAAGTCTTCTCTATATGCTTTCAGCTCTGAATATGACCAGCAAGGCAGTCTTGATATTGTTTCAACAATTAGAGGTAGGACTATTTTTCTTCCTTGTTTAAACTACTGCCCAACCAAACTTTTCTTGGTTTGTCCTTTGTGCCCAAGTTATGCTCTTCCACATCCCTTGAGGTAGACATGTTTCTATTTATGATGCAATCAACATTGTTAAAATTTGACTCAAGTGCAACAAGACCTCTAGGAATGGTGTTTGTTTTCAATTGGATGATATCTTTTCCAAACAAAGTCTCTCTTCCTTTAGTCATACACACCATTGGTTCCCAATCAATATGTTGATCTACAAAATCACCTTGATTTTGCAAGAACCTTTGCACTTGAGAATCATCATCAAACACTTGCCAATGCTTGATGTTGTTAGGGACAACTGGCCTAGTCAACACTTCAACATTGTACTCACAATAAGGTGAAATGGTGCAAACTCCAAATCTTGACCCCAACACTGCCAAATTTTCAGCAAAGAACATTCAAACTTCTGTCATGGTGCATAATATTGAAGGAATCAAACATCTCAACTAGATCCCAAACTACATGCTTATACTGCTTCATCCGCTGATTTTTGTAGCATACAATTTTCTTATTTGTTTGACAACTAGCTCTAAATCTCCCTTTGTAATGATGTCCTTGACACCATACTTCCATGTAATTCTCAGACCCAACAATAAGGCTTCATACTCAACAATGTTGTTAGTACATTCAAAATTAAGCTTGAAGAAAAAACAAATTCTTCCAAGCTAGGAGAAATTAGAATTACACCAGCACCATTTCCAAATTTGGAGCAAGCTCCATCAAATAGCAAGGTCCAAGGAGAACATACCATATCAAGGCACTTTGATTTGTCCATCTTATTTTCTTTTCCATCAGCAAAACCAATGAAATTCTCAACATCTACATCAGCAAACAACACTTCATAGGAAGCATTGTTGGGATCTTCAATTAGGTGCAACATTTTCTTTTCTCCATAGAGCTTGACTAGGCTGCCCTCAATGGGAATGGTGGCAAAAGACATATCCATTTGGACACTCCCTCCAACACTTGCAGCCCATTTTCTTGACAAAAGCATACCCCATTTGGCAGGGCAATCAACAATCACAACATCCAATTTTAAATTCCTCCTGGATAAGATGCAAGCTGCACAACCAAACCTTTTACACAACCAACTACCAACACTTCTCTTGAGTCCATAAAATACACTTTCCATAGGCTTCTGTCACTTTGATATCCAACTCATTCATGACTTCTAGAGGCATGACATTACATGATGCACTAGAATCAAACATACAATTGTGAAGTAGCCTATCCTTTATAATCAAAGTTGTGAAAAATGGATCAACATTCAATTGGGAATCAACCAAAGATGTCCCCAAATATACCTCAGTGTCTCTCCAAGATCTTCTACTACTGGTGGTGTTTCAAGGTCAACAATGATTTGAGGAGGAGTCTCAACAACATTTACATTTCTGCTTGGAGTGATCTTCTCTTCCTTCAACCCCAAGTACTCAAATGCTCTCTTCTTATGCTCAGGAATTCTAAGCAACTCAATGATTGGAACACTCACTTTAATTTGGCTCAATACCTAGGTTATGTCATAGGGAACACTCTTTGGTAGGACAACATTAGAAGGGAGACAAGAAGATTCATTAGATGGCAATGGATTCTTGGTAGCTTGGGCATGAGAAGACTATAATTTTTGTTTGGGACAATAGAACTTTTGATAGGTGCTTCTCTCCTAGGAGCTTCTTTTGGAATGCTTGTGAGCAAGGGTGTTTTAGGTTTGGCTTGAGGCCCACTCCTTAACAACTTTTCTTCTAGTGTTATAGTCTTTCTCTTGAGCTACAACAACATTCATCAACAATTGTCTATCTTCCTCCAAAGGGATACCACCATCATACTTCTTAATCATCAAAGCTCTTAAGTATTCAAAGTCATTGTTAGGAATTTCAAAATCCTGCACTACATCAACTTCAAGAGCATGAGGGGGAGAAATACTTGTACCCATTTGATGCAATCCCAAAAGGTAGCAGCAGTCCTAGCACTTATTACTTTAGTAGATGTTGCTCCTCCTTGTGAGCTTGAAGAACAACCCATCATGCAAATATCATCATCAGTTCCATCCTCATTATCAACTTCATCAACCTGTTGGTCCACTTCACATGGAGGATGAGGAAGAAAACATCTATCACACCAATCCATATCAACAACTTCATCAACAACAAGTAACCCGACAGTTAGAGGGTCAGGAACCAATCTACTTTCACGTGCTTGGGGTTGTCTATTTCCCCCTCCCATAGGTCCTTTACCTCTATCATCTTGTCTTTGATCACCCCTAGGATGATTTCCAAATCTATCTTGTGCTTGCTGCCTAGGTTGACCTTGTGAAGTCTACCCAATTCCCTTCTCAACTCTTGCCAACTTGTATGAGATTTCTTTGATAGCCCCTGCCAAAGTTTTCACAACCTCTTCTAAATCAGCACCTTTGCTAGCTTGAGGTTTTTCAAGGGTTTATCAATTTTACACCATCTCTCTTGAGAGGTTTCCCAATAACCTTGATATTGTTTTCAATTTGAAGTGCCATGGTGAAAGCTTGTCTTAGATTGGTTGGGTTCTTGTCTCTTAGGTAATAGGCTGCCTTCTTATCAAATGCATCTACATATTTGATTAAACAAGATTCATCACAAGGCCTCAAACCAACAGAGATAACCTTCTCAAAGTTTTGTTAAACCTTGTGTTGAAGTCATGGAATAATTCATTAGGGTTCTTCTTGATATTCTCAAACTCAGATAAAAGAAATCTAGGATCAGTCTTGTCACCATATTGCAACCTAAATGCATTTTTCATTTCAATCCATGAATCAATAGAATTATCAGGTAGAGCCTTGTACCAATCCCTAGCATCCTCTTCTAGTGTATGAATAAACAATTTGACATACACATCCTCAAACTCTATCTCAAAATCTTCCATCATATTATCAAAAAGTTTGAGATGCTGATCACCAATAATAACATTGTTACCCTAGAATTTTGGCAACCTATTTTTGACATCTTGTGGGACAACATTTGGGTAACCATCCATTCCTCTAAAATTTATAGGACCAAAGGTGTTAACAACAAATGGAGGTCTAGGCTGAGCCATATTGTTTGGTGGGGGTGATCTTGGAGGTGAAACAAGTTGATGAGGAGTGAGAGGTCTTTGGGAATGGGAATGAAAACTTCAAGACAAATCTCTCTTAAGGGCTCTCCTTCTTGATGATCTCTAGCAAATTTAGAAAATACAGGAGTAGATTTAGGAGCAAGCCTTTCAAATGCACAAGAAGGTCCCTCACCTGATGGGGAATTCAAATCAGCAATAGGATTGTTTGAATCAGATCCACTTGAAGAAGAATTGCAGTCCTCAATAACAGGATGCTCACTTTCAAACTCAACAATAGGGATCTCCTTTCTTGCAGTCAAGTCTCCAACAACCTTCCACACCTTTCTTCCCTCTAGCTCTGAGTTTCTTGAATCTGTAAAAAACTTCTTAGTAGAGTCCTTGATGAAGAGAGATCTTCTTCCTTCCAGTTTTGCAGGGATTAACAACACAAAAGTAAATGACAGAAAGGTAAGACAACTGGTATTTTCAATATCAAATTAGCATGGATTTTCCACTAAGGACTTTCACCTTAGTTTTGCAAATGTACTAAATTAATATGTCAAATTTTTGCTAGATCAGATCTTCTTCTTCTTAAATCAATCAATCACAATGCAACCAAAGTGTATAAACTGCTGGGAAATGAAAAAGGGCAGACAAAACTTGAAACTTTTGCTTAAAACTTGCAGATCTAAAGCATAGAATGATATTTTAACAATGTAGTAGCTCAAATACTTGAATACACAAATGATCAAACTCTTCAAACACTCCACAAACACCAAGAAATTCCAAGAACTCCCGACAATGGCGCCAGAAGGTGTTGGTACCCAAATTTGTTCTCCTTTTTAGTTTGAGCAAAGCATCAGAGATATGGCATGAAGCTTGAAGTTAGATAGATCATGATGTGTGTCGTTTTGTAGCCGGGGAGGTGATCTAACTGGCACTCAGATTTGTGGAGAGATGGATAGCACTTTGAAAGGATTTTGATCTAACCCTCACTATTTTAGGTTGTGCCTTTCAACCAAGGTAAGAGAACCTATATTGTAGCCTCTTGTTTTATGTAGGAGGTGGAGATATCCTTATACTTGTGCATATTGTATGGAGATGGCCTTGGGAAAACATGATCAATCTTCCATTATTCAAACTCAATAGAGCTGTCACTACTAAATGATGGAAATGCTTTCAAGACAAGGTTGAGGTTGCTAGAGACATGGTGTGATCCTGATTTGCTTTGTGCATTTTTGTAGATGGATTGTATTCTTTTGTTGACACACAATGCAGATGCAGGGGTAGTATGGGTAGGATGGGTTGTTTAGAATGATTTTTTGGTGGGGTGTTGACAAGACAAACTAGGATATATCAGATCTTTGACAACCTCTACAATACTTGAACAACTATAAGATAAAATGCTTCAAATAATCAGGATATTATTTCAACCAGAAGAGGCATAAATGGAAGCCTAGGTTGCACTCTTCACACAATCTTTGAGAATTCACCACAAAATCTTGAAGTAAAGAACTCAATTAAACAAAAAATCCATGATCAAACCACGCCTAAGGTACCCCCAAAGGCTTACAAGCAATCTCTGCAGATCAAGGAAGGTAAAGTGATTTTAAATTTGTTTATCTCTTTATCATATGAAGGCTCTTTTGAACATGAGATTGCAAATACCACTAAAATATCAACAAGAAATGGAGATTTTATGTGATTTCTAAAGACTTTCAATGCAAGATTGCAACAAGAAAAATGAAAACTATTTGCAGGCATTTAAAAATGATAACAAACATCATATTGCCTAGAAAAACATAGATTAACTTAAAAGCATTGTTAGATTCATCAGCAGGGAGAGTTTCATGAACAATCTCAGAGTTGTGTGATGGCTATACACTTGTAACCAACTCACATACATGAAGATCCAACACAAAAGAAATTATTCTGGTTCTTTGGTGGGTTTTTAAGAAAAATGAGCTTTCTCTTAGAATTTGCTCGTGATTTTCCACTTCCAACCCCCTTTTTTATTTCTCCAAAATGCACTATATGCCTTATGCCACATTGGAGCCTTCTTTCCCAAGAAAATAATATGCCATGGGATCAAGTTTGTTACAACAATTCTCACGATTCAATGAAAATGACATCAAATAGAAAAACATTTGTAGGCTGCTAGGTGTGCCCAAGAAAATTAAATCATTACAAATATCTAGATCATTATCCATCATGGAGGCATGTTTTTCATCATTGAGGCATGCAAACACCTTTTAGCTCATCATTTTCACCTTTTTACCTTTTTAAATTACCTCTACAACTTTTGATTTTGTCATTTCATGTGTTTGCTCGGGATGAGTAAAAATTTATTACAAAAACACCTCAAATCAAAGAATTAAGCCATGAAAGTGATGCCAATGATCCTGGAAGGCCAAGACGACACAAAATCACTATAAATTTGATGAATTTTGATGCAAAATTTGTGATTCCAAGCTTCCTGGAGGAAAAATGGTGGCCAAAAATGAAAATGCACAGTTTGCCCTTGATTTGCTACGTGTCAAACTATGATTGGGAACAAATTCGGGCTTATTTTTGACTTTTTGACATTTTTGAAAAAATGGAAAAAAATTTTTCCTTGCCCCTCGCCTTTGAATTTTGGAGTTGACACATGCCACATGGTGGGTCCTATTGAAATCATTCTTCACTTCGCACATTTTGACCTTTTTTGGAAATTGGGAAAATTTTCACTTTTTGCCCCAGGGTCCACACCCCAATTTTTTCCTTACCACGTGTCACTTTCTCTATCACTAGTTGTGAAAAAGGGAAAAATCCCCTTTTCCCTCCACCAGCCCGTCGACCCACTCTGCGCCACCATGTTGCCACGTGTCCTCCTCTGATTGGAGTGGGGGAAAAACTAGTTTTGAAACTTTATAGAATTAGAGCCAAAAACTCTAAGTCCCCCTCACCGCACTTCCATTTTGAAACTTTTAGGACACGTGTCCTCTCCCGATTGGCTATGGGGTTTCGGGCCAATTTTTGATTTTAAATTTTTGCAAAGTAAGGTCTAAAAACCTTAAGGGAATCCGACCACCCACCATCCCACCTGCCAATCAGAACATGCCACGTAGGAAAATTTGGAAAAACGGGTCCCTTGGGCCCGAAAATGCCCCATTTGCTTGAAAAGGTGAAAATGAAAAATTAGAGTGCCTCCCCACCTTTCCTCAGCCAATTAGAAGCCGCCACATACCCTTTGATATCTCAGCCATAATTTGATGGCTAAAATACACCCGTCTGGCTATCAAAACATAAAAATTCTAGGGATGCCCTAGAATTCAATTTTTTCACCAAGGATGGCAGATTTTTCGATTTTGAATCAACTGAACCATGTTTTTTACAACATTCCCGATCTAGGATTTGTATTTTCAAATAAAAACAAGTATTATTTGATCAATTTCAATTTTCCCATGATATAGCAAAGGGAAAACAACATGGCCCGCAAAATGGAAAAACTAGGGCACATAAAATGGCAAACTTGGATTATTCTTTCAAATTAGGGCAAAACAAGAAGTTTGTGAGCATTTTTAAAGCATTTCAACTGGAGGGGAAGAATTATAGACCATCAAATCAAATTATAAAACACTTTTGAGTAGATATAAATTTGAAAATTTAGGGCAACATGGTGCAAGCTCTAAAATGGCACTAACAGTTGAAGTATTTACATTTCAAGCTTTTGCTACTTTTCATCTCCGTTGTAGAAGTCATTGTACCTAAAAAGAAGTAAAAGAGAGAACTATTAGTTACGAGCTCAGGGATCAATTCATATTCCTATACTTTCCTAATTCGTGCATATGAATCTCTTAACAACATGAGATATAGTTTACTTGAAGATCAAACGCATACATGCTTTACTCACTCAGAAAGAAGAAATAGAAAGAAAAAAAAACTATGGACACAAGAGAGGCCAAAAGCCTAAGTATTTTTCTAACTATTTTCTTAAGTGTGTAGATACATGTTGCAGCCAAGAAGAATCAGATTTCAAGAAGCTAAAGTTAACTAGAAAGAAAGGGTTACTGAGATGAAACAAAATGAAGAGAAGATTATGGGAAATGTTTGACATGGCTTCACCACAAAAATGGACATTTACAACTTTTCATCATGATATTTTCAACTATTACATGCTTTTAAATAATTATGTAAATCAAGAAATACAACTACTACAAATTGAAAAGGGACGGAAGAGAGAATTTTGCAAAAAAATTTCCGTGGCTCCTCCATGAAAAATACACATTTCAAACTTTCCAAAGATGCCGAAATACTACTATCAAGGAAATAAAGATCTAAGTAAAAGAAACAGATCATAGTTTTTCAAGAAAGCATCTGAATCAAGGCTTATGCCTAAGAATTGTGTTACATAGAAGAAGAACTGCATACAATTTCTAGAAAGACACTTGCAAGTTTTCGCCATAGAATCAATTTCAGAATCCAAGAGTGCATATGCAGCTACAGGTTACAAGAGATCAAAGCATAATCCATTTTGACAAAGTAAAGATCAAAGAAGTACAACCATTTATGCAAGGAAAAGATCAAGTACAGATGAATCATACAATGCAATAAACTCAAGGTACAAAAGTATGCATGAAACACCAGGTATAGATTACAACAACAGAAATGATGTATGTAATACAAATAACAATTTCAGAAAGCATACTATGAAGCTTCATGATTTATAGTTGAACAAATGATAAGCATGCAAGTGTCTAATTGATCATTTCAGGCTACGCAGTTTTTTTTTTTAATAGGTGCTTCATGTTTTAATACACAAGTGAATGGAGTATCAAAACACCAACTAAGTGTGTCAAAATGTAGTTTAGAAGCATCCAAGTAGCATAAGATTAAATGTCTGAGCATCCTAAGAACTCTAGGTTGTGAAATCAATAAGAAAACAAGAATCAGAGTTTTCATAAGCCACTTTAAAAATATTCAGGATCTGAGTTCAAAGTTTCTCGATAGAACAGAGGTAAAAGCACTCAGGAAAAGTCACCGAATGAGGGGTTTCAGAGATCAAATGGCAAAAAACAATGAAAGCTACAAAAGTGACAAACACCTCAGACTCGAGTCTGCAATGAAGGAGAATAAAAAGTAAAGGTTGCACTCAAATGGCTCCCAAATTAAGCTCAACAACCTGAAGATGATCATAAAAACTGTAAAACTACAATTTTTTTCAGAACTTTCAATGGAGCCATGAAGCAAAAACGAGCTCACACAAAGTTATTCAGAGCTACATAATAGCAAGCACGATATCACAGAGTCGAAGAATTCCTCAAAAACTTAGATCTACGAATACCCATGTATTGGAAAGCACAGACTCTGGCTTTAATCATTAAACCCATTAATGGGTATCAAAATCAAACTAGAAGTAAGTACTTACTGGTTTGTCAAAACTAAGTAAACCCTCGCGAGATCATTAAGTTCAGAGAAAGTAATGGAGGCCCGAATGAGTTTTCAGCTCAAGAATCCCCAAACGAACCACGTGGTCATCAAAGCATGCAAGGAAGAAGTGAAATATCAATATCCCAAAGCTGAGGTAATAATGAAAATTAGTTACCATGTTCAGAGGTCGAGAACTTACCATCCTCATCAAGCAGTGATACCATTTACACAGTTCAAAGCTTAGAAACAGTCAAATGAACAACCAAACAATCCTCCAAGACAGAGAGCTCAAATTCAAACAATGGAAGAATCCCCTAAGGAACTCGTAGAGACCAAACAAAACAAAATCCGAGCTTCAATAGATAAAAAATAGTGGTTTGCAGAAATTTTTCCAGGCTTTTCCGCTCTCTATGAGTAAAAAGAAATGACCAAAATGATGGAGCTCGGGCATTTTAACTAACCCAATAAACCATGGCTTAACCTAACTCATCTGGAGTTAGTGATCAATGATCAACATTCAACAGGTGTCAAGATCGATGGCTAAAGATCGAAGCTCCACGTTCAAAGAAAACAATCATGGTCAGATGCCACCAACTGCATTAAATGCTAGGTCAGAAACCCTAACCGAGGGTTAAGAATCAATGGATCATAATCAAAAGGGATACCAATCAAAGGCTGAGAAACGTTCACCAACCTCAATGCAAACTCTATGCCAATCAGAGTTAGAGATCAATGGTAGACATAAAACATGGTACAAAGATCAACGGTGGAAGACTAATCACCAACTTCAACGCAAACCCAATGGTTAGTAGGAGAAACCAGGGTTAAACAATGCATATACGTGGCGAGCCCAACATGCCAAGGGTTGATTCAACATTGGAGAGGGGACCAACCCCAAATCAAATAAAATAATCATTACAATGACTTTCGAAAGTCTAACTATAGTCCAACTCCCGAATAATGCCAAGTGCCAACAAAATCATGGTTGTAATGATCACCGAAAAGGTGAAATTTAAACTATGTATTATCCAATATGCAAAAGCTGACAAATATACCATGCATGTATTTATCAAAGGTGGTGGAGACTATAGTATGGCATGTGCAATGTCAAAGATGGTCGACCTTATAGAATGCTAAGTCCACAAAGGTGGCCAAACCAAGTAGAGTGCAAAGGTGGTCCCCACTGCAAGGAAGTTGAAGATGATCTGCAGTATGTCACCCATGTGACCACTTAGACAAGGAATGTCAACATCAGAATCTGAGCATGGAGGTGGTCCCCACCAAATGGATGTATGGATGATTATTTTTGCAAGTATTGCAATTATTTTACTCACAAACATGGAGTTGATTTTTTACATGCTTCACAAGAGGAAAAATAGACAAAAAGACAAATTCACATGCACAAGGAAAGAGACTTGTTTAGCAAAGCAAGCTTATTATTAGCAAATTATTCACCTTTCTTTTCTTAAAAATAGAACAATCAACTTCAGTTTGACTGTAATGTAATTAAGGCTATTAATGCTATTTGTAATTGCATGTTCTATTTTATTCCTTTATCTATTATTAAATAAAGGATAAAAATAAGGATGCATGGGCGAGTACAAGCCTTAGTCTATTTTTAGGAAGGGTGGGGAAAAATAATTTTTATATATTGTGTGCTTTAGAAAAGCACAAAGGAGGACTTTTTGGATAAAGGAGTATCAAGCAATTTTGCCGCTTTTTCCCTCTGAATGTGAAGTATTTTCTGCCTTTCCAATCATTTGTAGTCTTGTGTATGTTTCCATTAATCTTGTGAACACAAATTCTCCTGGTTAATTATTTTACCCTGTTGCAAAATTCAGTAATTTTTGAATGATATTAATGTGCATGTTTAGTTTGGCAGTATTGTTGTGATACTTTTCCTCAATACCTCAAAGTGTTTTTCTCTTAACATTCTCTAGAAAACTATTGGTTCGTGCATCAAGAATCCTTTAACATATCAATTGTGTATATACTCAGTCAAATCCCTCATACAAATTTAGTGTATCACCTTATTTTTAATTATTTTACAGTCATCTTTTACCCTTAAACCCCAAAAATCAGTTTAGGATATAATACGAACCGGCTTATACCGGAGACTCACCTCAAAATAGGTATACACACATACATGAGGTGTTTACATTGTATCTACAAAATAGAGAGATCAATTTCACAAGCTTAGAACACATGTAGCCATCTCTCTACAGGGTGCATTTTTGAGAGATAAGAGTAACACCGAAAATGCTTCTGTAAGGCAATTTTTTTTAATTTTACATACTTTTTACAATGACACAATTTAAACGACTTAACTACTGATAATGATTTTGACTTTGAATCTTATTGACAATTGACACTAACTTCACAATGACATATGATGAAATTTAACAACTCCCCTATGGACCATTAAAAAATGTTTCAACTAGACACTTAACAACGATGATGACTCTATTACACAAAAATGATTTTTTTAATAAGAAAATGACACAAGAATATTAACCTATAAATGACATAAAAATTAAACATATAAGGCAATAGACACAATATTGACTCAAAGAGGATATTCAACATATGACCGACTCTTTTTGGTTTGCATTATAGAGTCCAACACCTCTAATAAACTAAAGTGAAACTTAATCGACTCATGATACAGAAATTTAAGTGACCCTATATGTTTTCATAAAACCTAAACAATTAAAATGAAATTACTAATAATCTAAATGACTTAACAACTCACAATATTTCCACAAGTCATGGAAGTATCACGTTTTGGCACGAACCATGTATATCTTCACCTTGTATTGATACCACGTATTCCAAATGCAAGAAATGACTACCGTCCCAAGGTGGAAATCCGATGCAAAGTGAGAGTTGTTTTCCAATGCAACTCAAAAATACTACACCAAATCTGAGTCGAAGGTCATTTTCCACTGAGATGGTGACTAAAACAATAATGGAGATCTGAGCCTAGGGATCCAAAGTGGTGCCACGGTTGCAGTGCAATTGATCTCCTGAGCGTTTGGAAAAACTAAGTCACATGCAAAGAGACTTTCCACATCTTCAGACCATAAAAAGAGATTGTGAAACCAAGCAAGTCGATGAGAAGGAAATTCAATGTAACTATGTTTTATCTGTAGTAGATCCAATATAATATGTTGTTGATCCCGAGTATGTGTGAAGTGGAGCCAAGTCAAGCCGGTATTTGGAAGGCCAAAAATGTCTAGAAACAATATATATGAAAAATTGATCGGGCAATATATGCTTGCACAATATTTCTTAGGCTCCTCACGAATAAAACTCCCATTCGACTAACCATGCTCGATACCACCGATAAAAGCTTCACAATAAAACACCAAATAATAATAATATAGAAATTGAATATTCATTTGGGATATCAATTACAATGATAGAGGTTACATTTTATAATGTTTGATCTCCTAGAAAGGTAGAATCAAACTTCATCTTCAATCCCTCATATCACTCTTCATGAATCTCTCAAACTTATCCCTAATATCTCTCAAACATCCTAGGATCACTACACTAAAAATAGCTTTGTGAATTGTTCTCACAACTCACTCAAATAATTAAACTATTACAAATATATTATTAATATGAGTTCTATAAACTCATTATTAATAATATTAAAATTTATTTAATAATATTACACAATATTTTGGTAACATGACCCAATCGGACACCCGAAGCACAAGTTATGACCTTTCCAAGTTCCTGCTAATTTTAGCGCATCACATTTAAATACCTATTTAAAAACTATGAACATATTTAATCCATACTCTTCTTTAATGATTCCTATCTACCTAAGAAATTATTTTGTGATTCATATATGAGAATGGGAATCTGTCCATTCAATACAAGACAATGTAAAAAGATCAATCAATTTCGTAACTTTAGACACATTGTGAGAATGGGTGCCTATTATAACGATCAGAAATATGAAAATAGTAAATATTAAAAGTGTCTAATTAGGTATGAAAATAAATTCTACTATATATTTTTCATTATTCAAATATCTAATTAAAACATAAAATGGGTCCAATCAATTCAAATATATTTTTATAAGATTTTCGATAGACTTAGGATATTATAATATTAAAGCATTTTAGCATTTTAACATTAAAAGGTGTTGATTTATTATTGTAGGATAGATTCAATTTTTTTATAAATTTATACAAGACATGAGAATGGGTGACCATTCTAAAACACAATAAATATGTAAATAGGACAAAGTATTTTTTCATTATTAAAAAAAACCTTAAAATTTCATGATTTCATTATTAAAACATATTTTTGGTAAATGTGGACATTTTTAAAACATTACATGTGTCTAAATTGGTATGAAAATAAATTCTACTATATATTTTTCATTATTTAAATTTCTATTTAAAATCAATTCAAATATCTAAGCATATTAAAGCGTATTAAAGCATTTAAGCATTACATTGGGATAATAACATTAATGCATTTTAATATGTACCCTTTCGTGATTAAGTATTTAGGATAGACTTAGTATATTAAAGTCATTTAAACATTATAGTTTGGTGATTTATTATGGTAGGATAGATTCAAATTTCAAGACTTAGGATATTAGGATATTAAAGGCATTTAATCATTAAATGGTGGTGATTTATTATGGTACGATAAATTCAAATTTCAATTTTTAGCACTTTCTTATATAGGTGATTTTCCTTGGTCAAATACTTTATAAAAATATTGAATTTTAATGGCTCAAATTTTAATTGTTTGTTCTCTAATGGCTGAGTTTTTTTTTTTTTCTCTCTTATGGCCAAGTTTTTTCATTCAAATATTTGGTAGGAGAAAGACAAAAGTATGTGAAAATATTTAGGCTGATTTGATATAGAGATTATTGAAAAAGAAACATGTTGTAGAGGTAGTTAAACTTGTTATAGAGGTCATAAAAATAGACACAGAGAGAGAGATAAGCATTATTCAGTCTAATATTTAATCATTTTTTTGACACCATAAATAGGTACACATTTTAGACCTTACGACATTGAACAAGGAACAAAATAATTTTGATTTGAATATTTGGTATTTGTTACATTTATGAATGTAAACAAATTGATTTTTAATTTGTTTTTTTGTTACTTTTATGCAAGGAAACAAATCGATACATTTTTCAGACATTAAAATAAATGAGATATATGGAAAAATGGTTCAAATAGTTGATTGTGAATTAAAATATCTTTGTTAGTATACATTTTTTATGATTTAGAAGTAAACTTGGAAAAAATGAGATATAAAAACCTTGAATAGCTTTATCTGCCATTGTTGTATTCTGTTTGATAAATCTTCAATAGTCTCCCTTGCAAAATCATTGTATCGGAAGTTGTTTCTTCTTATTTCTTCTGCAAAATCTTTGTATCTTCATATATTTCCTCATATCGGAAGCTATATATTCTTCTTTCTTTTGCAAAATCTTTTTATCTTCGTATTTTTCTAACCACATCTATGTTCTTCGTCTTTCCCAACTAAATCTCTGAATGAAAAAATATTGGTCCCAATAGAGCAAAAACCAAAACCCGATTCATTCAAAATCAATATTTTTATAATGTACTTGGACAAAATAAATTGTCTCGTAAAAAATAGCACCGAAAATTCAAATTTTGAATCAAACCTGACATAATAAATGACAATTATGAATTTCCTCCCAAAAATAAACTATATAATTTAAAATTTGAATCAATCTTGCGGAAAATGTAAAAAAATGACCAAAAATTCAAAATTTGAATCAAACCTACCATAATAAATGACCAATACAAATTGTCTCCCTATAATAAAGCTACCGAAAAATTGAAATATGAAACAATAGAAATCGAGTGTTTCTAATCAAGATGTGATATTAGTAATTAATAGTTCATCATTAACATTGATTAGTAATAGAAATCATTGTGATTATATAATATTAGTATTAATTAATAAATTAATAATATTATAATTAATTAGTATTAGTGCTAATTTAAATAATTAATTAGTAATATTATAATTAATTTCAAAAAATTATCCTATCAATTAATATTAACTACAAGAATTAATATTACTAATAAACTTCAATTATTGTATTAGATAATGACCTCTAATTATATCATCAAACAAATAAAAATGATTTCAAAATAATTAAATAATATTATAAAAATATAATTAAACTTTATAAACATATTAACAACTTAATCGCCATTATTTATAATGCTTAATTAATTATAGTGCATTTTAAAAATAATTTTATAAAATTATAAAAATATAGTAAAACTTTATAAAACTAATTAATGACATAAACTCCATTAATATTTATAATGCTTCATTAATTATAATGCTTAGAATGGGCCAATAAAAATATTTAAACTTTAATCATAAAAAATTAGAAATCAAAGAATATGTATTTAACATATCATATTAGGACTAATCAAAATTAATTAATAATTAATTAATAATACTAATAATTAAATACAAGAAATAATATTGTATCATTTAATAATACCTATAAATTTCAAATAATATTTTACATTATGAAAAATAAAATGATTGTTGTATGTGAATGGGCTTGAACCCATTTTAATACCTCTATAAAGGAAGTTAGAATGTGTTATCTCTATTCTTACAACATCCCTTATTCTATCATTCTTATATGATGTTTGTTGTGAGAATGAAGTAAAATTTATTCTGAGAGAAAAAAATTACATTGTATTCAAGATAAGATGAAAAAATGTATGTTTGTATGAGAGAATGGGAAACTTCCCATTCTTAAACAAAGACCGAGTTAGATATGATTACTATAGAAGTGCTAAAATGACAAGAACTTTCTTCTATTACTCATACTATAATATGGATGTGAAAATGATAAAAATTATATAACTTATAGTACTCACATCAGGTTTATATTAGATGTTCTAAATAATGAGATGGTACCTTGGAAGAACATTTAGAGCAATTATTTTTTATTCCTTTTTGAATTTTTTTATTAATGGCTGAAAAGTGAGTAATAAGAACAATGAAAATGAGGCATACAAACAAACATATTTTTTATTCTTTTAACAAACATTTTTTATCTTGTATTGAAAGGGCATATGCCCATTCTCATATAAGAATCATAGAAGAAAAATACACATAGACATGAATGGGCATATGTTCATTCTCATACAAACAAATATTTTTATCTTGTATTGAATGGGCATATGCCCATTCTCATATAAGAATCATAAAAGAGAAATAGAGGTAATATATAATTTTTTTTAGAATGGACAGATTGCCCATTCCCACATCCTTTATAGTGATATAAAAATGATTAAGTTCAATATTGCTTCAATGAGGTAGAATGGTTAGAATAGGCATATGCCCATTCTCATACAAACAAAGAGTTTTATGATTGTGATGAGAATGGGAATATGCCATTTCTCATATAAAAATATTTTTATCATTGTGATGAGAATGGACATATGCCCATTCTCATAAACTCAATATAAAAAGAAAGAAAAATTCTCCTATGCAAAACATAAATAATGAATGAAAATTATATCCTTTTATGAGAATTTTTAAAATGGAAAAAATGCCCATACTCATAGTAAGGGAACATGGGAAGTATGAGGAATGCTTGTAAAATTCATATATGCAATTACAACCATTTATGAGTATGTTTTAAATGAAAATAAAGTAATATTCTCATTTTATATAAGAATCGAGAGAAGAAAAATACACAGATGGAATGGGCATATGTTCATTCTCATACAAACAAACATTTTTATCTTGTATTGAATGGGCATATGCCCATTCTCATATAAGAATCATAGAAGATAAATAGAGGTAATATTAATTTTTTTAGAATGGATAGTTTTTCATTCCCACATCCTTTATAGTGATATAAAAATGATTAAGTTCAAATAAACAAATATTTTTATCATTGTGATGAGAATGGACATATGCCCATTCTCATAAACTCAATATAGAAAGAAAGAAAAATTCTCCTACGTGAAACATAAAGAATGAATGACAATTACATCCTTTTATGAGAATGTTTAAAATGGAAAGATGCCCATTCTCATAGTCGATATTACAATAAGTATGAGGAATTCTTGTAAAAGTAATATATGCAATTACATCCTTTTATGAGAATGTTTAAAATGGACAGATGCCCATTATAATAATCAGGCACTATGGGAAGTATGAGGAATTATTGTAAAATTAATATATGTTATGTTAATATGATGAAGATATTTGGATGAAGTGGTTAGCAATAAAGTTTCTAATTAACTTTTATTTAACCTCTCTATATATTTGTTTCTCAACTTATAAATTCAACCTAAATTCTTCTTCAATGATTCCTATAAGAGACTGGGCATCTTCCCATTCAAGATAAAAATGTTCATTTGTATGAGAATGGGTGTATGCCCATTCTTATCATTGCAATACAAGCAATATTAAACTTGATCATTACTATGGAAAAGTAATAGGATATAAGAGTGAAAAGGAATGGTCAATCTAATACAAGAAATATTTAACTTAATCAATTTAAAAACTATATGAAGGCTATGAGAATATAAGAGTGAAAAGGAATGGTCAATCTAATACAATAAATATTGAACTTTATCAATTTAAAAACTATATGAAGGTGAGAATGGGAAAATTGCAATTTCAAAATGAATTAGATTTTATTTGTATTCTTATTTTATGATTCCTATATGGGATTGGGTAGTTTTCATTCAATATAATATTGAACATAAACATTTTAATACCTATGTGGGTTCTTCATTCTCATTGTCTAAATTTCAATGAAGAACTAATCGAGATTACTTGATGGAAACTAATTTAGTCGGCTTAGTTCCTCTGCTGGTATTTTTCAATAAATTAAATATGCAATTTTAGTTTGCTCTCTCACGTTACATTTTTTTGGTCACTACTAAATTTTATCTTTGAACGCAAATTTATGTTTAGCCTTACAATTTTTTATCTTAAGTTCCCATGTTCTGTAAAAATACCTAAATTATTGATCTTGTTTTATTCCAATCACATGTACAATTATAAACACTAAAATAGACTAGAGAGAAAATGATTCAAATCACATAAGAAGAATGTACATACACAAAATTTGAATCACATAAGAAGAATATAGATAAAATTTAATATGATCATATTAACCGTATAAAAATATAGATAATATATATGGAGATGATTCACAAATTATTACAAAACAAAAATGCGAGATATTTTAATTCTCTCTTCTATGATTCTTATCAATTCAAAACATCTTCTAATTCTCTCTTCTATAATTGTTATATGAGAATGGTCATATTCCCATTAAAAATATCTTATTTTTCTTATTTTTTCCTAAATGTGAATGTGTGTGTGTGTGTGTGTGTGTGTGTGTGTGTGTGTGTGTGTGTGTGTGTGTGTGTGTGTGTGTGTGTGAGAATGGACATATTCCCATTCAAAATATCTAATCTTCTTCTATGTTTCCTGAATGTGAATGGATATATATCCACACACACACACACACACACACAAAATATTGTATATGAGACCCACATAAGGCTTGATCCCTCTCGAGGGTATGTAGAGCATAATATTCCCATTCTAAACATATATTATTCTTGAATCTATTACTCCATAAAGGTTGTCAGAATGTTTTTACACTATAATTCTTCTTCTAATATGGTCCTCCTTCCATGAAAAATGTGGAACAACCCAAAAAAAATATTTGTTTGTTCGAGGATGGAAAAATTCCCATATTTCTAAATAGTCAACACAACTGACCAAAAATATGGAAAAATAAAATGTTATAATGTCTAGAGAATGAGATAATTCCTATACTCATTATTACTCCAATATGAGAATGGGCATCTACCCAAGGGAATGTAGTGCAACACTTTGTGGAGCCAAGATGCACATTCCTAAAAAAAATAATATAACTACATAAGGCTTGATCCCCCTTGAGGGTATGTAGTGCAGCACTTGGTCGAGCTAGAAATTGGCTCCGCCAGGGTTAGTCTAGCTAGAATGATACAATTGTATTCTATAAAAAAAGATTTTGTTTTTTGTATGAGAGAATGGGAAACTACCCATTCTTAAATAAATACATTAAGTAAATTTTATCTCTCCACTACCATCTTGCATTTTGGACAAGCTATGAGTAATATAGAAGTACTAACATACTAAGTTCAATATTAGCAAGTATTAGAATGTTTAGAATGATCATACGATATTTTATTTCAATATTTCTTGTATTAGAATGTTTAGGACATGAGCATATGCCCATTCTAATATAGGAATCATTGAGAAAAATAGGCATAAGGAGAACTATATATGTGCATCTATCTACTCGAATCGGCATGACATGAAGATGACATTTTTCGTGACCCATTTTTCTATGGAAGGAAAACCAAATTGTATTCTTCACATTGAGAAGAGTTGGAAATATTCATTTTTGTTTCAAATAAATTTCCTTCATATTCTTCATCAAAAGGAGATATCCCAAATGATAAATACTAAAAAAATTAGAGACAAAGGTTTTATCCCCTTTAAGGGTATGCGATTGCATCACTAGGCTTTGTCGGGATAGTCTAGCCAATATGATACAATTATTAACTCTATAAAGTTTGTTAGAATGTTTTTACACTATAATTCTTCTTCTAATATGGTCCTCCTTCCATTGCAATGGTTCTCCTTCCATGCAAAATGGGGAACAACCCAACAATAAATGTTTTTGTTCAAGGATGGACAAATGACCATATTTCTAAATAGTCAAACACAACTGACCAAAAATATGGCCAAAATAAAATGTTATAATGTCTAGAGAGTGAGCTAATACCTATTCTCATTAGTAATCCTATATGAGAATGGGTAAAGAATGAGCATCTTCCATTTCTAAAATAAATTAATAAAACTACATATTACGAGAATGAGCATCGTCCCAAGGGAATATAGTATAGTACTTGGCGAACAAAGAGGCCCATTCCTTAAAAAAATAGAACTACATAAGGCTTTACCCCTGTGGAGGGTATGTAGTGGAGCACCTGGACAACCTAGAAATAGGCTCTACCGGGGTTAGTCCAGCCAAATCGATACAATTGTATTAAAAAAAAATTGTTTGTTTGTATGAGAGAAAGGGAAACTACCATTCTTAAAAAAAGATAAAGTAAATTTTATCTCTCCAATAGCATCATGTATTATAGAGTTAGATATGATTACCATATAAGTTCTAAAATGACAATTTTTTTATCTATTACTCATATTATAATTGAATGGGCATATTCCCATTCAATTCATATCAATTTATTGTTTTTTACATATTAGAAAATTTACATTGTATTCAAGATAAGTTGCAAAAATGTTTGTTTGTTTGTATGGGAGAATGGGAAACTACCCATTCTTAAATAAAGACAAGAGTAAGTAAATTTTATCTCTCCACTAACATCTTGCATTAGAATGTTTAGGACATGAGCATATGCCCATTGATAATGGGCATATTCCCATTCTAATATAGGAATCACTGAGAAAAATAGGCGTAAGGTAAACTGTATATGGGCATTTGTCTATTAAGTGGTCAATGACATTGGCTAATGTGTGTTGTCTTTAGGTCATGGATGTTCCCTCTCTTCCTGCCATTTTTCTGCGAAGTGACAAAAATAAATGGCCTTCTTCAATTCCATTTCTTGGTCACATCTCAAGCGGGTTTTAGGATTGATTTTTGTTTTCTGTGAAGCCATTGAACATGTTCTTGGTGAGGTCTATCGTTGTTCTTCTAAAAGATCTCAAGTCAACTTAGAAATTACCTCTGTGTTTGTTTTTGAATCTACTTCTTCTTAGCCATACCAAATTGAAATTTTCTACTATCTCCCATTTTTATCTTTCCCTCACATAGGTTTGGTTTGGATGAAGAACTCAAGACTTGTAATCTCAACACTCTGTCCATGTTCGCCGGTCCTCATGATGTGGAAGCTGGTTATATCCATCGTTATTTGGTGGAACCTTTGGTAGAGAGGGCCCGAGGTATAACCCAAATCATGAAAGCTTTCTTAGACCATTTTACATCTCTAGACTCGGACCAATTGCATCTCCATCTTCCTAGAACTATTGATTTAACACAGATTCATGTTCCTCTCATTCGCGAGTCTACTAGTGTTTCTGTGTTGTGGTAGCTTCTACATCCCACCTAAAAATTCATATTAAATATTGTCACTAATAGTGGTGGTCTCCATAGTATGGCTACTCAGGGTAACTCCATGGGTTCTTCCCCTCATTCTCTAACATCAAAGAAGAGCGTATCGATATTTCTTATGGCCACTAATCTGGATTGTTAGATCTTTTTCAGTAAATTAAATATGAAGTTTGTATTTTTCTCTCTATGTGTTTCCTTTTTGGTTACTTATACTTTTTAGCCCTACAATTACTTATATTAAGTTTCTATGTTCTATTAAATTATCTAAATTATTGTTCTTTTTGTATTCCAATTACATGAAATAAATAATCATCATCTCTATTTAAGAATAATCATGTTTTAGGTTATTTTCATTTATAAGTAAATGGTGGTAAATGATATATTTGCATGGTGGTCTCACTATGTCATGGTCAAGAACAAATATAAATTTAAACATTTAACCCATTCTCAAAACCTAGTTGTAAGAGTTATATATTATTACTAATAATTATTAATACAATTATTAATAATTACTAAATAAAAATATTATTGTCACAATGCACAACTTCCCATCTTGTATATGTTATTGTCACAATGCACAAATTCCCATTCTATCTTCTATAATTCTTATATGAGAATGGTCATATGCCCATTCAAAATATCTATTATTCTTCTATGTTTGCTAAATGTGAATGGATACACACACACACACACACACACACACACACACACACACACACACACACACACACACACACACACACACACACACACACGAGTAAGATGAGAACTAAGAACTACATCAATAGTGGTATTGATCCCTCTTGAGGGTATGAAGTGAAACACTTGGATTTTCTAGGGATAGTCCACCTAATAGTATAATACAATTATTAATAATTACAAATCAAAAAATACTATCTCACTTTCCCTCCAATGAGTGGTCAAAGATGTGTTTTAAAACAATTACCTTTAATTAATAAATAAATAGTGGTAAATAATTCCCTCCAACGAGCAGTCGAAGACATGTTTTAAAACCCCTTGCATAAACATTAGGCATGAGAAATGGGGTGCAATGGGGTATGGGTTTAAGGCTTGCTAGGTGCAAGGATCATTACCTTTAATTAATGAGTAAATGATCTTAAATATATATAATATGAGAAACAATATATTTTAATGATAAATGAGAATGAGATTCGAATGGGCATCTTTCCCATTCTAATAGAAAATAATAGAACTACCTAATATGAGGATGGAAGAGCCTGGATCCCTCATGATTCGTGCGTTTGGGATAAGTGGGTTTTAGTTTTTGATTTGTATACCAATGGTGGGTTTCCTTGTTTCCCAAAATTCTACGGGTATGTAGTGCAGCACTCTGGCTCAAATGGGATCCCAACATTTCAAGCCAAATTCATTAGATATAATTTACAAATAAGAAGAGACTATTCGAGAGAGCATAAAATGTATGATAGATGAAGAATTATATGTCCTTTATAATAAAATCATTAGTGGTGAATTTTGGTTCAGATAAGTGTATGGGGTTAATGCAATATTTATAAAATATTATTACAAAAGAGTAAAGCAAAGTAGAGCAACAAGAGCCAAAGTTATGTCTTATATGCTAGAAAGAGTTCCAGAATATGTTGCTTGTATAGGATGTAATGAATTAAATGTGATTGAAAATTTTGACATGCATGAGTCTCATTTTTCTCAACTATGTGAATATCTTAGAGAAGAAAAGAAAAAATTTAAAAGGAAGGCTACACCATCGGGGAAGGAGTCAAGGAAATTTGCCAAATTATTAAAAAAATGCTATTGAACTACTTGAATTGTATGTGTTTACAATTAATACAAATTCTCAACCAAGGATGCAAGATACATATGAATTCACTTGTCAATGTTCTTATCATTTTTTTGCTTTAGTAGAACATTGAGAGGTTTGGATTTTCATTTTCTACCACTCAGTGTAGAAGTCCTAATTGCTTATTTTTGTAATCTTATGAGTATTGTCTCACAAAATGATATTATTGATCTTAATAGTGAAGCATTTGTCATTAGGTGTAGTATAATGATTTTTTTTTCCCATCTTTATACCCCCATAAGTACAAGTATATTATTTTATCCATGCGATGTAAAATTTTACATGAAAAAGGTAAAATAATAAGTAATAATTTTAGAAGGATGTTACAAAATTATGAATGAAGAACATGCATTTGAAGCTATTTCATTTTTCCATATATGGTGTTCATAATTCAAATTGTATGGAGGTGGAAGATGTGTCGGGGGATCTGGATTGGAAAAATTGAGCCCTTATATATTATTAAAATCTTGAGTGAAGTTGGATTTTCATTCCTAAAAAAGTCCTTTCACATGTGAGAGATCGAAACGTGCATTTTTTTCCAAAGGATTGCATGATTGAGAGACAAAATACTAACTCGTCCCTTGTATTAATATTATTGTTATGTCAAAAAGTATCATCGCTAGGATTTACACATTATAAAACCCTTATTTTGAATACCATGGGATTGTCTCAAGGTTTAGGACCCTCGTAAATGAAACAAACCTCCGAGAGAGGGCTAGTTCCTCTACATATCCTAATGTTAAAACTACTCCTAGGAAGGGAAATGCAACTATTATAACACTAACCTAGATTTCCAAGGGACCGAGGAAGAGAGATATATATAAGATGAAAATCCTAAACTAAGGGATGTAATAACACCAAATGAAAAGGGGTTGGAGATATCCTTAGTGAGTGAAAACGTGATGAAAATGAGGTAGAAGAGGGCGTGATTGAAATTTTTCCAAAAAGTGCCACAATTAAAATAACACATTAAAACTCCTAATTTCATGGAGCACAATGAATTTAAATCCTATAAAAATTGCTACGACGAGATAGATAACATGCAAGATAATATACCTAAAACTAAAATGAAAGGAAAATGACATAATGTAACTCTAGGTATGGACATAAAAGCCACAAAAAATAATGAATTTTATTTCTTAAAATGATGCAAAAATCCATTAAAATCTAGGTGCAAGGAAACAATCCTTTACAAAATGCATAAATTTAAGGCATGTATTAAATGTTTCAAGAGTGTTGGAAATTTTTGGCGAGTTCCTTTACATTTGAGAAAAGTTTTCCCCTCTCAAATGAGGGAAAAATTACATATATAGAGAAAGGGAATCTACCAACTGATAGCCTTCATTAATTTCTTGTATGGAGATATGGGTGACCATTACCGGTTTCATTTTCCAATGGTAGTTTTCTTGCATAGTGAACAAGGGTTCCATACCTCATAAAACTACTCCTAGGTTGTTGAGATACCTTAGATTTCGGTGCCATTAATTCCTAGTCATATCTTGAAACTCCTTGTTGACACCCGATAAGAAGAGGGCAGAGGAGATTCGCACACTCCTAATAAGGGAATGATTATCATATGACAAGAAGAAATATTTTCAAACTAAAATGCGAAAGTGAAAGGAGGTTGAAGCACATCAAAAGGATGGATTTTATACATGAAGACAAAGGGGCATGACAAGAGGAAGGAGGGATGATTCATGATAAGGGGAGAAGGATTGTTGCATGATAATGACCAGGATTTTTTTCCAATGGTAGTGCATAGTGAGGAAAGTGGTGAGCGTGCCAAGAAGTCTTGGTTGATAAGAATGAGCACTTCAAGAGAATGGGTTACACATATTCACAAGGATTTCAAAGGAAATAGTTGACCCAAGTCCAAAAGGGATGATGTCACGTGGTATGCAACGAGGGCATTGACATGCATCAAAAGACACTTGACATGTGAAAACGCTTCACGGGTGAAAATCCATATGATTCACGTGACAAAGAAGGGGCATTGAATATTAAAATAAACCGGCTCCAAAATTTCTCCACGATGAGAAATATCACCACAAGATACACTTTAAATTCTTCCCCATTAACTATACATGCCCAGACGTAAAGTTTTATCCATTTTGAAAGGGGGTGAGAATATTAATAGCAATTTGGTAACTTACGGGTGATATTCCTGCTAGATCTGAAAGACCAGTAATTTTGTATCCATTGGGCATGTAGTCATTCGATTACTAAAACTAGTCTGATGCCTGAAACCTCTTAAACCTCTGAAACACTATTGGGAAATTATTTTATCATCAAAACTTTCCTAAAACTAGAAGGTGTAACTACAACAAATCACAACTATGTACAAATAAAAAAATCATACATATCCCAAATGGAACATGTAGAGAGTACACAAGCACTTATCTGAAAGCAAACCTAACTACAACAGAACAATGTGCTACAAGCACTTAGAGGAATTAAGAACCTAAACTAGTATGTACAGAAATGAGATTCATCCTTAGTAACAATGCTTTAAGTAGATTCCATTGACTAGAATCTATAATTCTTCTCATCCAACTTTGACAATTGGAAAGCATTATTTTCTTTGCACCCTAAAATCAAGTAAGGGCCACTCCATATTGCATCAAACTTGGAGTGCCTTCCTAGTTTGGCTCTATCTACATCCCATTTCAAAACCAAGTCTCCTTCTTGGAAAGTTTTGTTTTTGGTCTTTCTGTCAAATCTCATCTTGATTTGAGCTTGGTCCTTCTCCATTGTTTTCATGGCCTGGTTTCTTATCTCTTCTAGCTCCATGAGTTCTACATACCTAACTTCCATAGCTGGAAGTTCAAACAACTCCAACTACTTAATAAGCTCCAAGGCTAGTAACTCAAGGGATATTGGCATTCGTGCTTCCCTTCCATAAACCAACTTGAAAGGGGAATAACCAGTTGACTTCTTGGGAGTGATTCTATCAGCCCACAAGGCTGATTTAAATTTGGTATGCCAAGTCCTCTAGTTTTCATCGAGATTTCTTCTTATGATTCTTAGCAAGTTATTGTTTGTGGAATCTACTTGCTCATTACCCTAGGGGTAGTAGTTATAAGAATTGCTCAAATAGATGTCATTTCTAACAGCCCAATTCGATAACTTTCCTCCAAAAACTCTAAGGCATTATCTGATATTATAGTGGAAGGGACACCAAACCTTGTTATAATACCTTCATAGAAATACAAAATGTTAGCTTCATTTACTTCCTTAAGTGCAACTACTTGTCCACTTAGTGAAATAGTCTATGATTGTAAGAATCCATTTGTGACCTAGGCTAGAACTTGGATTGATCAGCCCAATATTATCCAACCCCATTGCATGAAACATTTTTTTAACTTAGATAAGATGGAGTGGGAGGGATGCTAGCTTCTCTTTTCCTATGAAGAAGGAACACTTCTTCAATTTCTTGATCCATGAGTAGAAATATTTAAAAATATTAGGCCACTAATAACCAACCCTCATGATTCTAATAGTTGTTGCTTTTGGGGTAAAATGACCACCTGCCTCTCCATCATGAAACTCGTGCAATACCATCTCTATTTGATATGTCTTGATGCACCTTAGGAGGATACCATTCACATCCCTTTTGAAAAAATATTATCTACAAGCACATATGAGATGCAATGAAGTCTGAAATACCTCCTTTTGGATTTACTCAATCCTTGAGGACTTTGACCCATTTGAAGGAAGTATACAATATCCTGAGTCTAACAAGGAATGGGTATACCACCTACAACCTGTTCTGATTATCTTACAACACCATAATAGCTTCTACCTCATCTCTTGATTCAACATGTTGGTTAGAAGCTAGTTGTTCACACAACCCTTTTCCCTTAACTAATTTGGTCACATTTATATCAATATCATACTCCATGACCTTGGTTATCCAACCAACTCTCTTTTCATTAAGTGCTTGTTTAAAATAAAATATTTTATACCAACATGTGAAACTAATAGATGAATTCTGTTATTTGACACTAGATGCCTGAATTTATTTAAAATTCTAATCACAGCAAGGACATGTTTCTCAATGAATGAATATCTCACCTCATAACCTTCAAGTCCCTGGTTGAAGAATGTAATAAGCTGCTCTAGTCCTTCTTGGTTTGGTTGTACAAGTATTGCAGATATTACATCTGTGCCATTGAAAGCATAGAGGGTGAAATCCTTTGAGAAATATGGATTGATGAGGGTTAGAGCCTATGTAATGGCATGATTTATAGCTTCAAATATTTCTTTTCCTTTGATAGTCCATTTGAAATCCATGCTCTTCTTCAACATCAATGTTAATGGATTGACCATCCTAACAAAATTAATTTACCCAAAGAAAATTGGAGAGCCTTCTTATGACATGGCAACGAAAGAGCGCGAATGGCCTCAAACCTTTCTGGATCAATTGTTATCCCTTCCTTTGAAACGATGTGGCCTAATAGCTTTCCTTCATGAGCCAATAATATGCATTTTTTGGGATTCAAGGACACTCTGAATCTCCTACATATTTGGAACACTTTTCTAAGGTGAAAGAGGTGACTTGTTGTGTTCTTTGAGAACACAATGATATCATCCAGATAAACAAGCACTATCTTGTTGATCAATCCCTTGAACTCATTGAAATTTTCTTGGAGTTAGACAGTCAAATGGCATCTTCCTATAAGCATAAGTGCCCCACTTCATAGTGAAGGTTGTCTTGAACTAATCCTCTTCTTTGACCACTATTTGATTATAGCTTGAGTATCCATCCAGCAATGAGAATCTTTTTGAACTAGCTATAACCTATAAAAAATTTCCATTGAAGGGAGTGGATAATGGTCTTTGAGTGATGCTTTATTTAGATCTTGAAAATCCACACATAGCTTGATCTCTCCATTTCTCTTCCTTACTGGCACTAAATTTGCAACCCAACTTGAATGCTTGATAGGAAAGATGATGCTAGCCTCTATTATCTTATTTAATTCTTTTCTCATGAGAGGTTTGATGTGAGGATTCACCAACCTTTTCTTCTATCTAATAGGCTTGGATTTTAGATCCAACTCAATAGTATGTTGTGCCAATTTTGGATTGAAACCTCTCAAATCTTTATAATTCTAGGCAAATACATTTGGAAATTCTTGACAGAGTTGGGTAAAATCATATTTCTCTTGCTAAGTACTCACCTTTCCGATTTGGAGTACCTTACCCTCTCCAACTAAAATTGGTTCCAAATCTTCACCTTTGACCTGAATGTTGGCTTTCTCCTTTGGAACTGGTCATTTGGATTGAAGATGGATTCAAGAGTCACTAGGCCTTTTGGTAACTTGTTTGTCTTCAACTGGACCACTTGATCACCATACTATTGCTCCAATCTGTCCTGATTTCTTGGAGAACTCAACTTCTTCTTGGAGAAAATTTATGATCTACTGATCACTTTCAAATACTTGCCAACTTGTATTATTATCTGGAAAATTCAACATTACAATCACTCGATACGAGGATGAGTCTAATCTCTCATTGACACTTTTAACAACATCAAATGCTTCCCCTAATGCTACAAGTCTATCTGCAGCCTCATTTTTCTTCCTTTGTATGGCCTCAATGTTGAATTCTTCAAGATTCTTCAATGATATCCCATAACCGGTTCTTATAGATTTTTAGCACATAATTTTTGGCAAAATTCATCCCTCTAACTTGGTTTACAATCAACTTTCTATCCCCAAATATTTGCAAGTTCTTGATGCCTCTCTTTCTTTCCCAATGCAATCCATGAATCAATGCTTCATATGTAGATGTGTTCTTTAAACAAGAAAATGGAAATGGAAAATGGAAAGATGAGTAGTATTTTATACCTTGCGGTGACACAAAATTGCACCTCCTCTAGCACCTTGTATAATCCTCAAGCCATCAAAGAATAGCCATCATACCTCATTAACATAATTTTCATCTGATTTGGTGATGCTAGGGAGGAGTGGATTCTCTTCATGCAAACAATAAATGCCCATCTCGCTTCCTCCATCTCTTTATATGGATCAAAGCTATGCCTCTTGTTTTCCCATTCATCAAGAGTCAAGTCTGGAATGTTTCCAATCTTTGTATCTTCTTCTTGAGTGCTCGAAAAATATTTTTGATCAAAGGTTGAACAATTGGTGTTGATTAGATTTGGAACATGAGGCTCAATATGAAATTTTGCAATAGGCTCAGTTATGATTGTATCCTTATCTCCATACCTTATCCTGAAGAGCATATGTGAGCATTCAACTATTAGGTACCCACTAATTTTAGCTCAAGTCTCCTAACATACAATGCAAAGAGTGGTAGAAAATCAATTACTGATACATCTTATAACTCTATGAAATTAGGGCATGTATGCAGTGTGAGGCTCAATCCTTTGATTACACCAATAATTGTCACTATTGTCCCATCTAATTACACTACACCTCTAGAAATGACTTCATACTTAATACCCAACTGATCAACTATTTGTTTGGGCATCACCAAACTACTTGCTCCTAAATCAATCATGCATTTGTGCACAAGATTGTTCTCAATGATCAGAGATATATAGAATGGAGGAGGCTTCATGTTTTTTCCCTATTGACCTCCTTGATTTCCTTCTTGTGGAGTTGCATTAGTGAGAACCTTCTCTTGATTCTTGGAAAACTCATTTGAGATGGGAAAGTTGGCTATGGCTACTTGCAAAAGGTCCCTTTGCCTCAAAATTTTCAAAGATTCCCACATAGAGATGCTTACATTAGTCTTCTTCATGTGCTCTATGATATTACATTGGTTTGAGTTATCCTTATTCTCCCCCTTACTTGGCATGAATTTATCCTACATGTGAGCTACTAAAACTTGTACTTGTTTGGTTGAGAAGGTGTCTTAGGTTGATTTTGTACATTTGGAGTGGCACCTTGATTGCTAACACCTTGTAGAGCGATAGAAAGATAAGTAAAACTTGAATTTGATGATTTTCCTCTATCTATATTCCTCTTCTTTAACCTTGTGTTGGACACTACTCCTTGAGAAGGAGACTAATTTATCCCATTTAAATCCTCTTCTTTCTAGTTCACAAGTGTAATTTCACTTGGAGGTGCATCTTGAGTAGCTTCCTTCTTTTGATTTTATTCTTCATTTGTTTCTTGAGGCACACCATCAACTTGTACCATTAAATCCTGATTTAGAGCACCAATGAATAACATTGCTTGCTTGTGTGGTTGATTACATGGGAAGAACCATTGATATTCTTGTGTAGTGTTATTTTAAATAGGAACTCTGACCTGAGATGTTGAAGGTTTATTAGGATTGTATGGCTGAAATGACCAAGTAGTTGTAGTTTCACAAACATGGATGGAAGCTTGTATATTTTATTAATGTGAAATTAATCAACCACTACAATGGAGTGCTACAATATTTATACATATTGGATAAAAATATACAAAAAAATAAATGGGTTACATAGGTACAACCAAAATTAAAATAGCTTCCAAAATACATCCGAGAAGCAACAATAATTAAATACAAATAAATAGTAATTGTTATAACTACACTACAATATAACCTATAAAATAATATGACAAATATTGTTATAAAGTTTTATAACAATATATAAACTAATTACCTTATTAAATAATTAATATTCAAGGCAATATAATGGATAAATTAACCTAACATTCCCCCTAATTTTGCATTGCCTCAAGGGATGAGGAGAGGAACTCTCTAAACAACTCGAACTTGTCACGTGCAAGTAACTTCATGAAAATATCTACTTTATTTTCAGCTGTTGGACAAAATTGAAGTTGTGTATTGTGCTTCAACACATGTTCACGTATTAAATGAACATGTACTTCAATATGTTTTGTTCTTTCATGAAACACTAGATTGCGAACAAGTTTGAGAACACCTTCATTATCAACATACATGGTGGTTAGTTTTTCCTGTGGTATTCCAAGTCCTTCTAGTATGTGACGTATCCAAATCACTTAACATATAGCTTCTCCTGCAAAATGATACTCGACTTATGTGGAAGAACAAGAAACAAAGTGTTGTTTCTTGCTTCCCCATGATATTGGTCCAGATCCCATAAAGAACACAAATCCTAAAGTGGATTTTCTATCATCAATGTTACCTGCATGATCTGAATCTGAATATCTTGAAGAAAGTTTTCGTTCTTCTTGTATTCTAGAACAAGATCCATTGATCCTTTGAGATATCTCAAGATGCGTGCCTTGCTACTTTCTAGTGAAAAATTTGGGTTTCTGCATGAACCTTGATAGATAGCTTACTACAAAGCTGATATTTGGTCTAGTGTAGGTTGGGTAAATGAGACTCCCAATCAACTACTGATAGAGAGTGGAATTTACCTCGGAGATGGATTTGAATGAGATAATTGTAATCTATTCTCCATAGGTATATCCATTGGTGTGAAATCCATCATCTTGAATTTCTTGAGCATTATCTTGTATATTTCATCCGAGAAAAAATATGTGATTATCTTTCTGCCATACTTTCAATCCAAGAAAATAATGCATCATCCCGAGATCTCGTCATGTCAAATGATCGATTAAGATCTTTCTTCATTACATCATCATCCTCACTGAACTGCTAGTGATAACTAGATTGTCAACATAGACAATGACAATCAAAATCTCCCCCCCTTGATTTTTGAGGTAAAGATTGGGATCATATGGATTTCTAAAAAATCCATGTTATACGATATGCTCATCAATCTTGATGTACCATGCTCGGGTGCCTATTTAAGGCCATACAAAGATTTCCTAAGTCTGCATACCTTTTCTTCTTGACCAAGTACAACATATCCCTCAAGTTGAGTCATATAGACTTCTTCTTATAAATCTCCATTCAGAAAGGAACTTTTTACATCCATCTAATGGACTTTCCAACCAAACTGTGTAGCTAGAGAAAAGATCATCCTGATTGTTTTGATCTTAGCTGTGGGAGAAAATGTCTCCTCATAGTCAATTCCTTCTTTTTGTGTATACCCCTTTGCTACAAGTCTTTCTTTATACTTTTCCACTTGTCCCATATACTTTGTACTTCATTTTGAATATCCATTTGCATCCAATGGGTTTCTTCCTTGGTGGAAGATCGACAAGCTGACAAGTGTTATTTTCATTACGATCGATATTCGATTCCATGGCATCTTTCTAAGATTTTTATAGGGATTCCTGGACTGTAGAGGGCTCATCAGATTCAATAACTCTACTCATCAAAGTAAAGTTAAATTCTTCTCTTGCTTTACTGTGAGTTCGTGGTCCAGGGGTGGATGTATCCGGTAGAGCATCCATTCTTACATCTCGTAATGTACTAGTACACCACTTGGGCATACGCTGAATGGTTCCCATGGGTCGTGGTTTTATCTTATCAACACCATCATCCCCATCATCACTTTCATATTTTGAGGGAACATTAACTTCAATTTTTACAATTGGTGAAAAATCTACATTTGGTGAGTCTAGAGGAGGAGTCTCTAGCTTCCTTCTTCTCAAAAAACTCAACATCTCTACTAGTGTAGACTTTTCTAGTCTTAGGATCCATTAATCTGTACCTAAGAGTCTCTTCATTATACCTAATGAAGATGAGTTTCTATGACTTCATGTCCAATTTATTTTTGTTCTTCTTGGGTATGTGCATGCTTTCTTTGCACCTGAATACTCTAAGGTGTGCAATATATGGTTTCCGCTTTGACCATGCTTCTTGTGGTGTTACTCCATCAAGAGAAACTATGGGCACTCTCAAAAAAACACCTTTGCTATCTTTATCTTTAATGCTTCTTCCCAGAATGTCTTTGCAAGTCCAAAGTCATCAATCATGCATCGCACCATTTCCATGATAGTACAATTTCTTCTCTCAACAACACCATTTTGTATGGTGGTGTGTGTGGAGGAGGAATTTGTCGATGAATCCCATGAGTTTGTAGGTAGTATTTGAACTCATTACTGGTGAATTCCCCCTCGATTTGAGAGGAGAGTTCTTATGTGATGACCAATTTCATTCTCAACTACTACTTTGAACTTCTTGAAAGTTTCAAAAGCTTCACTTTTCTGCAAAGACAAAAAATCCACATTTTCCTTGAATAGTCATCAAAACATAGCATGAAGTACTGAAATCAAGAATGAATTGGTTGCATCAGACCACAAAGATCGGTATGAACCAGATCAAGCTAACCATGAGCTCGATATGTAATCTTCCTCGAATGAAGCTCGTGTTGTTTTCTTGCAGATAGTGAGGACACTTGTCTGTATCCTTTTGAAGAGATGGTAGCCCATGTACCATATTACGTTGGTGAAGTGTCTCGAGATACTTGAAACTTACATGACCAAGTCTCCGATGCCACAACTATTCTGAGGTGGAGTTTTTAGCCACAAGTTCTTGATCATCTCTGTGAAAAATATCAAGTTGGAACATGCGTCCCACATTGGAGGCTTTTGCAAGTATTTTTAGCCTTGTAATTTATCTCGAATTAAACATGTTTTCTTTTTGGAATGAATGTCAAAGTCAATTTTTAGGTTATGATCAAGGAATTAAATGACTAAAGAAAATTATTTTTCAACCTAGGGAAATATAAGACATTCGATAGTCTACGAGTTGTGTGAACCAAGGGGTATAGAAATATTCCCAATCCCTAAATTGTATACAAGAATCATCTCCCAAAAAAACATGATTTTTCAATGGTGTTTCCCTCATTGAAATAAACAAGTCTCTTTGGTTGGTCATGTGTTGAGTGGCCCCCGAATCAACATATCAAACATCACTAGATGAGGTGGATGGTTCACTTGATCAAGCAATGAACAAGTAGTCTTCATTATCTGACTATTCTTGTTGCTCAAAAATATTTCCTTGCTGATGGGGTCTTCTTTTCCAATTCCCCTTTTTCTACCCTTGATTGTAGTTAGAATGTCCCTTGTGAGATTGTTGTGGAGGTCCATAGTTTCTTGATGAACCTTTCTTGTAATTATTATACCAATAATCTTGTAGGTCATGTCCTCTTTTGTATATTGGACATTGCTTCTTTTATCTGTCCCCTTGATACTGATTTTGATTTTGGGATTTTTAAAGGAATTAGGTTTTCCTTTACCTTTTCCTTTCCATTTTTGATGTGAAGAAAGTGCCTGCTCCTCTTCATCATCCTTATTATGTATGGCTTCCTCTTATTGCAGTAAGTTTACCAATTTGTCAAAACTAACGGTTGTATCTAACATGTTTAGTGTTGTAAAAAAATGCGGTAAGAAGAGGGGAGTTCTCTCAGAATAATGGGAATGAGAGCATCATCTCGAGACCGATTCTCTTAGGGATAAGTGAATCCCTCAACTCTACAAATCTTCTTAAGAAAGATTTGATTTTCTCATTTTGTTTGAACTTCAATGTGTGTAACTAACTCTACAAATTCAGTATAACATTCTTGTTCTTGGCCTCATATATTGTGCTCAACTTATCCCATACTTATTTGGTTGTTGTGGCATCATGAATGTGGGGTTGCACATTGTTAGAAACTCCAAACAATATGATGAGTTTGGCTTTCTGATCTACTCTATAAAACTACCTCTGCTGTGTAGTATCAGTAGTTGATCTGGTCAGAGTACCAGTCACAATAGGCTAGATTTCTTCAAACTCAAGTTGTGTCTTAAGTTGTTTCTCCGAGTAGTTGTGAATATGGAAGAAAAAAATTGGGGGAATTGGTTCCCATTTTGCAGAGATCATTGACAGGGTTTGGCTTTTATCACTCTAGGTACATAAGGTCTCCCAATCTATATACCATCAGTCTGATATACCGAACCTTTCTCTATACGTGACCTTCCGAAATACTCGGTGACGTACGTGGAAAAGCTCACCATTTATATATACCCAACGATACGTGAAAGAGGTGTTAATGTACATGAAATAATTCAATACGTGGTACCAAGACAATACTAAGAGGGGTTTGTGTGATTATTGACACCGGCTCAAAGAAATATCCTCATACGCATGCGTAACTTCACTATATAATTGGATAATTTCTCAGTCTGGATTTATGTCATGAAATCATTCACAAATGGATGGGATGGCTCATAGTATGTGCATTGTATCCTTATTACTCTTTGTTGATTTAAAGGGTCGATGTCGTAGATGATGTTGTGGCAGATATATCAGGCGTTAAGTGCAATAGTAGTCATGATGGCTTTACCCGTAAGCACTTCCTAGAGGCACTGTATATACCGAACGCTACGAATGAGATCTAGGATCTCGTGAGTGTTACAGAACCAATTTTTATTGATTTTGAGTACAATATTCTACCAGTTTATAAGTAGTTACAAAGTTTGTAGTTGACTATGGCAACCTACAAATTAGTACAATATACTCAAACATGTAATTACATTCAAAAAATTTAGAAAAAATTGAATGGCAGGCAAATGTTTTTGTTTTGCGGGCACTGGTGGCCTGTGGAGCCCAATACGGCTTGCTGAGAAAAAAAACATACAAAACTAGCTCAAAATGAAGTTTTTAGGTAGCCCTCCTTTGGCAAAAAAGTGCTTAGAATGCAAAAATATGCAGAGTGGAGGAAAAAAATTTTTTTCCCTAAAATAGGGTTTTTCTCGCTAAATGTAGTAAATTATAACTAAATTTGAATTTTCTGCTAAAGTTAGTGGTTCCACTAAATTTTCTGCCAAATTTGGTAGTGGGTGAGGGAGGGGGATTTGACCCCTTGACCTCTCTTGATGGGAAGTGTCTTACAAAAGTTATGTTAGCCACTTGGGCGGCTATGCTAAACAATTATATGTAAAGAGCAAAATGTAATTAAACACTTCCAAACTGTAAAACCATACCTCTTAAAAAACCACGGTTTTGGAAAGGTGGTTTTGAGAAAAAATTCTAGAAAAGAGGAAAAATGACAGGTAGTTTTGGTGAGAATAAAGGTGGTTTTGTGTCTGTATGGCGCCTTAGATCATTTTTCTTCCTTCCTTTGAGCTTGTAATCTCTTCCTTGGTGAATTCTATCCTCCTTAACCTTAATTTCAATGAATAAAGGTGGTTTTGAGGAATTTGATGGCGGTTTTGAGGAATTTGATGGTGGTATTGTAGGGGTGATGGGGTGGGAAGTTTCGAGGTAACTTTGGCTCTCTTTTTCTTGCACAAGCTTCTCTAATGCTCCTCAAACTCTGTTGCAATCCTCCAATATCCTTCAACCTTCTCTGAAACCAAATGTAATTTCACAAATAGGGACAAAAGCCTATATATTTTATTAATGTGAAATTAATCAACCATTACAATGGAGTGTTGCAATATTTATACATATTGGAAACAATATACAAACAAATAAATGGGTTGCACAGGTACAACCAAAATCACAACAACTTCCAAAATACATCCGAGAAGCAACAATAATTAAATACAAACAAATAATAATTGTTACAACTACGTAACAATATAACCTATGCAATAATATGACAAATATTGTTATAAAGTTTTATAACAATATATAAACTAATTACCTTATTAAATAATTAAATATTTAAGGTAATATAATGCATAAATTAACCTAACAAAGAGTTGGGGGTTGTCTTTGATTTTTATTTGCAGCTTGGGCAGGAGGTCTATTAGGCTGAAATGGAGGCCTATTTTGGTTGTCCCGAGGCTAATAAGGTCTAAATTTTTTTGGCTTCTTGCCTCTTGAGAGTTGCCAATTCATTCCCTAGGTTCTATAATTGTTTCATGACCTCCTGGAGTTTAGTTGAGGTACTCTAAGAAGAACTAGAAGCTTTATTGGAACTTTGATTTCTAGGGGTAGGAATAAGGGTTAATGTAGGAGCTTAACTAGAACTAGGATTTCCCATTTCCTGATAGATAGGTATAGGTGGTCTACATGTAATTTTATCATTTTAGGCTAGGAAATTCTCAACTCAAGGATATGGCATAAGCCCCGGTAAGGTTATCCCTCCCATAGATTGAATCATTATAGATATATCAAAATTAAAAGCTTCAAGGAAATAAATGAATGCACCATCAGCAGTTGGTCTCACGGTGACTCCAATCAGGTCCTACATTCTTTAGAATCTAAAATTGAAGTCAACCATCTACTCATTTGGTGCTATTTTGATTATAGTTAGTTGCTCTAGCAAAGATAGATGTTAGTGTAGAATCACAACACCCCCGAATGGCCTAGGTGTGAAGTGGGGCATTCGATGTGATTGTCAACATGGGACCATCTCTCAAGCTTTGGGACTTAAAAAAATTGAGATGGTCCTCCGTAGAAAGTTGGTTCTTTCTTCCTAATCTACAGCACAAGCTACTCTAGTGTAGGCAAAACCTATTCTATCCTAATCGAACAATTCAAAAGGGACAAAAAGAGAGAGAGGGTGAAAGAGCCTACACTAAGTAGTGATACATCAGAAAAGGAAGTGGTTGAATCACATATCTGACTTCCTGAAGTGGAGAGAGGTGAGTAGAGGAGAGGCTGGAAATAATGCACCATAGACCAGAGATAGATTTCACATGGAACACCACTTCAAAACCCATTAGGCACAACTCTCAGAACTTGCTTCAAAAAATAGAGTATGCATGGTATACCTTGCAATGATGAGAGGTAAGAAGAGACAACAAAATAAGCCAAGGATGGATAGATGCATCATGAAAAAACATATTTTATTTCTCCAAAATGTTACACGGTACATCATTAGTGGGAAAGAGGCAAGAAAACTCCATTACAGAGCCATGGGAGGAGGCTTAGATTCTCCGCATTCTACCCTAAGGAATAAAGAGAGAGGGGGCAGAGGAGAAAAAACAACCAACCATTTGAATATGCCCCTTCATTACAATATATAGGAAGAATGAGAGAGAGGAGGGAAGAATTTGAATCCTACTTCAACCACCTTGAGATATGCATTGAATCCTACTTCAACCACCTTGAGATATGAATTGAATCCTTCTTTTAAATATCAAAACTATCAATCAATGCCCCTCTTAAATCTACCTACAATCTATCAATTTTGGTTCCCTATGTCTTCTTGGCATGCTAAGGAAGAAGAATGATGGATCAAATAAAATCTAATCTGGTAGTTGAATAAATCAAATTCTGTATTAATGGCCTAGAAGACATTTTCCCATTTTTACCCACTAAACCATGTTAAGAATGATATTTTATGTCTCCATGGTGTAGAGTGTGTCGGGACATTTCCAAAAAGTATTTTCCCACCCAAGTTTGAGTTTCTAGTCAAAATATATGGCCATTTGAATTGGGCTTGTAAAAAAATGGTGGAAACGAGTTATCAAAATAGGTCTTTTAGAAATTGTACACGTAGACCGGGATTTTGCTTTTGGCACATGTTTGGGGACTACTTTTTTGGATTTTTCTTTTGAAGTTTTGTCGATCTTATAAGACACATGGCATCTTCTGTGGCTCACTCAGGTTTCCTCATTTTTTTGGCTAAGTCCTTTTACTCGATGTGGTCATACATCGACAAGGGAAATGTGGAGGCTTACAAACAAACAAGATACTAGTTTGAAACCAATAGGTTAGAATAGTTTTGATTAACCAAACACAATTTTACACGTGCATGCAAACAAGTTTACTTGCGTTCCAATTTGGGGTTACTTTTTACTAAGGTTCCTGCCCTGAAATTCAACTATATTTTCACAACTTAGAATTGTTTGGAAACACAACTGCTGAAATTTTTAATTTTAAAGTAGCATTGTTCACGATACTTAGGAATTTTTTTTTTTTTTTCCTCCATTTTGATAAAATTTGCACTGCCTCTGCTTGATTGGTTGGGGGACTATTCAACCCCAAAAAGTTAAGTTTTTAATAATGGCTATGTCTCTTCTTTTTTTTTTAGGACCAAAGTTCAAAATTTAAATTTTTCTAAGGTCGACACATGGAAGGCATGCGCTCATTTTTGAAAATCCAGGACTCAAGATTTTACCTTTAAATGAGCGTTGTTAAGACATGTGGCACCTTTCACCTACTTGTAATCTTATATTTAACCAATTTAGGCCCTTTTATTTTAAGTAATTTGACCTCTATTAACCATTGGCTATGTGGAGGGCTGACACAAGTTTGAGTCTTCCATTTTCAAGGGTTCCATCTTTGAAGTTGCGCTGATCTAACACTTGGCATCTTCCACTTCAAATTGATTCAACACACACTTAAATTCAAGACTTTGACAATGAGTAGTGCAAATTTTGGGGCTCTGGACACCTAGAGGCTTAGTGCTTGTTTGGGTCTCCGGCATTGAGATTTAATCTTTGAAGGTGTATTGTTTGGAAGGATCGCTTGGATTTTATTGGAAGATTAAAAGGATATATGGAACTTAAAACAGAGTCACAATTTATTTAATTTTTCTTTATACAAGGAAACATCATCAGCTTCCAACTTGTTTGGAAACTCTCCTCTCCTATACTTAGTCATTTTGGGCCCCGACTCTGAACCATTTGTGGAAGCAACCATGAAGCCTTTAAACCTTTTCTGTTCCTCTCAACAACAGAGCCTCTAGTTTCTTTGACATTGTTTTCTTCCTTTCCACAAAACAAACCGAACATTCCATCTAAACTCCATTTTAAACTATTCTTTTCATGTAGCCTATTCGTAGGATTTGAATTGTGGTTTCATTCAAAAGGAACCATTTCTTGAATTTATTTTTGCATGGGGTCATGTAACATCAATTTTGTTTCACCAAAAAGGAGAAAAATAGAGATAACAATTTTGTGACTCGCATGGGCATCTTCCTCATCCCAAGAGCATTCAACATAGGTGAAGAGAAAATCGACAAAATTACTTACATACACATTACCTTGTATAATCCATTGGGCATGGAGTCAAGAAGGATAGCTTGATACCTCATCTTGTCTCGATCTACTGAGCTCAACCCATTTTGACTTGGTGACCTTAATTTCATGTCTTTCTCTTACAATATTAAAAACCACTCCCATGAACCTCTTGGCACACTTTCTTCCAAAACAATGCCTTTTATTAATCAAAACCTAGTCCCAAATCAACCCCATGAAAATGGACTACCTCGAAGTAGTTTTTAGTTTCTCACATTACAAAATATTTGTTTCATTTGGAACCTTCCATAAACAAGTAATAAACAATTACACAATCAAACATGTCAAAATGCATGGTAACCTAATGTGATTTCACACCGTTCCAATATGGTTAGTCTCCAGTCCCCCCAAGGATTGTTGTGATTTTTAACTCGAGGTGTGGTGACAAGTACTATTACATGAAAATATTGGTCTCTTAAAATTCCAAAATCAGAATATTAAAGGGCATGGCGTTGGCAGCTCACGAAATGCAATGTCGAAAAAACTTATGTACAAAGAAAAAATCATACATGCCTTAAATGAGACATGCAATTTGTATTAATTTAGCACTTCTAACCATTATTGAAAGTAAACCTAAACCTACTCTTAGACCAACCAAAATAAGAGAGAAGAGGGACTCAAACAAGTCTTGGAACTAACAAGAGAGAAGTAGCTTCCCTTTCTCAAGAGGGGCAAAATGCAAAGCCATGCAAATGATTTGAAACTTAGTCTAATATGGCTTCCTTTCAAATTAGTGAGAAAATGACTTTAAATTGATCCTCCACCCATATAAGCAAGGTATAAACATTAAAGGAAAATACCTCCTCAAGCTGATTTACATTGGACTCCTAGGGGTGTTGATGGTGACCCTTGGTGCTTTGATAGTCATCGGAGTGCCTTTAAGTAGGCATAGCTTGTTTTGGCTTCTACCTTGTCTCCAATGAAGCCAAGTATCCAAGCAGGCAAGGTTTGGTCCTTTGAATTTACCCCTTGCTTTGATTTTCAACTCCAGAGTGGAGTCTTCTTGTTGATTTTCCTATATGGGTGATGTGAGAGGGATGGTAGCCTCATACACTTTCTCTTCCTCTATAACCTCAGAGACAGTGTGACTTTTGGAAGATCCTAAAATCTTCCAAATTTGATTAAGGAGGAATGTTACAAATCTGCGAATTAGTTGTTTAAGCTTACATATCATTCTTGTCCATGATAGTAGGTTCTTGTGGTTGAAGAATGAATGATGGGGAGAAAAGATTGCAATTTTTGGTTTGAAAAGAATGGAGTCTTCTTGTTGATTTTCCTATATGGTAAGGGGAGGTCATGGGGAAACAAGCCAACAATGTGTAGGGTATAGCCCCTCTCTGTATAGTGTACTAGAAGCACTTGTTAACATTGAAAGTAAACCTAATCCGACTAGAGGTTAGAGACTTGAGATAACAAAACAAAACTAGTTTATTGCTAATCTATCAAGCAGGAATCTATGCAAATCTACACTATTCTAACTTCAGGGGGTTTGGGATCTCATCCCAGTAGAGGTAGTTCCAACTATGAATAGAAAGGTAGGAGGGAAGGAATGGAGGAGGGTAGATCTGAAGGAAGAAAAGAAATGAATTCCAAGACAGAAAAGGTCGAAGGTTTATGCTTTGAGCTGGTAGTAAACAGAGCCAAACTTACTTGCATAAACAATTAAAGCAATACTGATGAACATATGACAATAGTAGGAATGAATCCAATAGAATAAAAACATAGATCTAACTTAAGAAAGATCTGATGCAAATAACACATACATTAAGCACAAAGTCTGAACATATGTATTAATATTTCTTCTGTTACAAGAAAACACAAAGTCTTTCTCTCCTCACTTCTCTTTTCATACAAAAAATGTCCACCTTGAATACAACAAGTATTCAAGTATTTATAGGAGAAGAGAAAAAGAAGACAAAAGCAAACCAACTAGTTACAAAATATCTTAGAAGATATTTACAAAATATCTAAAAAGTCAACAGTTGACTTGGGAAAGTTTTTGGATGACATCCCATGATGTAACATGGATGAGGTCATCATATATGCCAACATGCTTTTAAAATTTTTACAAAAAGATCGAACGCATACACGAGAGGAGAAACTACTCCTCATCATCCCTCTGCTCAAATTTGGTGTCTTGCTTTTGATCAAGAGAGTCGATGTGACACTACGCTCGATATTCCATAAACTTGCTGATCATCACTTGAAGTTGATCATGATCTGGACCTTTAAAATGGTCACCAATGACTTCACAAGTTTCTTTCTCATTCTTGAGCTTGTCAGGTAACTCGGTGAAAGTTTCGCATGCATCGATCAAAAAGCCAATGAAGTCATGGTAGGCCAAGAGGTTATTGATTGACTCTCGGTCGAAAGTGACCTCTGGTGCCAAACCTTGAGTGACAATAGCCTTGAAGCATTGGAATGTATCATCTACTTCCCTCAAGTTATACGATTCACTGAGCATCCTGGAGACATTTTTGTAACTGTCTGCTCCATGTTGTATCATGCGTCCAGGGCTTCATCTTTGATTTTATCTATTCTCTCCAGGATATATTCCATTTGATCAACCTGGTAATCTAAAGTGATGAGAGCTTTGTTATGTGCATATGGGTGATCGATAACACCGACCTTCAATAGGTCATCAACTGAGTAGTTAACCATGGTTTGGAACGTTTCATGCTGACAACCTGGCGTTATCCAACTCTTCGAGATAGGGCACTTGCTACTACTTGTAGCTCCTTATTTTCTTGAGTTATATCCTGATAGAGCACTATGAATTTCCCAATCATTTCTTCACCATCTCTAAGGATTCACTCGATCTAGGATGATATTGCTGCACCTTGTTCACCAATCTTAACATATTCATTTATTTTCCCTTGACTAGGAACTTGAATGGGTTTCGATGGCGATTCTTTGGAGGAGCGTTGCCCATTTTCTCTGAATGCTTGGAGGAGATGTTTTTTTTGTTCCTTAAGTATTCTTTTCTCCTCTTTTGTTCTTGGAGATTCTTACGAGAGAGAATACATAGCAGAAGAGGCTTCCCCTTCCAAGCTTTTAGATGAGGTCCCCATTGTGACTTGAGTCACTGTGAAGTCTGTGGGAGATAGATCCTCTTTTCTCTTGGTGGGGTCTAGGTAAGCTATCTCCATGACTCTCTCCCCCAAAGTGCTTTTAGAAAAGTGAGTTATCACTTTCTACTTCTTGGTTCCCTTCTTCGGAATGACGGAGAAATCCATGGCCGCAATGGGAACTTTCCTCTTATGCTGGACTCAGGTGGTCAAAAATCCAACCAAGACTTATGGGAGTGGGAGTAGAGGAAATAGAAGAAGAAATGAGAGTGAGAGGGGGAGCAACTGTAGAGGCCTCGGGAAGTGTGTTGAAACACTTAGTGGTGGCATTGATAAGGAGTCTAATGCACTACTACTTACGGGGCCTGGAGTTACTAACGGAGGAGAAGGACAAGAAATAGAAGGGATCTGCAATTGGATGGAGGAATACTGGGTGACAGATCCATGAGAGAGGAGAAGATGGAAGAGGTGGGAGATGGAAGGGAGGAAGGGAGAGGAGAAGACACATCCATAGGAATAGATGCTTGAATGACAGGAGGAGGAGAAGAAATGGAAGAAGGAATGCTGGGTACCTCTGTAGTTGTAGTTGTGATAACACTCACAGGTGGATGTATCCATTGAAACCTTTATTGTTTCTTCTTTACCTGGAGACACCAGTTGACCACTTGCTTCTCAAAAGTAGAAGGAAGGCCTTCAGAGTTTCTTCTTATCTACTTGATTCACCCTCCTTGTCCTTTCCTTTTCCTTTCGGCACATGGGCTAGTCTTGGAGGTGCTCTGCCTGAAGGAGAAGTAGTGAAATCAACTTCGAGGTAGGTGAGACCATTCTGTTTACACCAATGTTTAATGTGTTGCAATGTGGGCTTAACCCTTTCTTGAATGGTTTTCGCTTTGGCTCTGTCGATCTCCACGAATGGCCAATCATCCCCATCTGTGTCAAGGTAAACCTGATCAATTTCTTGATCAGTCTCTTGGAATTCCTTTGGGACAATGGCAACGCCATAGTGGATGATCTCCTCCAGAGCTAGTCGGGAGTGATCCTTTCACCTGATGTCTATCTCATGTGTCAAGTTGATCCAAATTTCCTCGATCTCGGAACATGGATGGGATCAATTTTTTTCCTTTGGGAGGCAACTCCGGTAGTCAAAGGTCGGCCTTGTTGGGAAGTTGTGCTTTAAATTCAGCAGCTCTAGCTCAACATACATCTCTGTGCTTTGGTAAGTGTGGGGCAGGTGTATTGGCCAACTGTAAGGGGAATGGGGTTCCTCCTTTCTTTCTTTTCATACACTTCTCATGATAAGTGATTAGTTACCTTGACAATTCCAGTAGGATCAGCTTTGGCCCTATAAACCTTGGCAGCTTCGTTGGTTCTCCCTCAAAATTCACATCTCTGAGGTATGTGAATGTGGGGAATTGTGTGAACAATGCTCCCCATTTCTTTGTAGTAGCAATCACACTCGGGCTGGTCCGACCATGTCTCATGTTTGGCCTCAACAAGTAGATTACCTCATAGAAGAAGGCATCATTAATTTTAGAGAACTAGGAGATGCTTTGGCCTCGAGCCTTAGCTCTGGGTAGAACTCATATATCTTGACTTGGGGCCATACCCCATTTCGAGCTAACCTACAAAATCCCTTTCGACGCAGCAATATATATACAACATAGGAATTCATGTAGAACTTCCTAGTTGTTAGAACTTGTTGAAGCTGTTGGGAGATGGTGTCACTGATGATTTCACCCCAGCCAAAATGTTGATCAGGCACATTCTTGCTCATGGTCTCTAGGTATCTCAACATCCACTTGTGGAAATAATGGGCATCAGGGAGCCCAAATACTCTATTTAAGAAGGTGATTGTATCACTCAACTCCTCATTGAAGTCACTACGGTGGATGGTTTGTGGCCATCTACTCACCGGCTTCTTGTTCTTCAGATAAAGCTCATTCATCATCTGCATGCATTTATCCTCATTATCATCCCAGGTCTTCTTACAGTCTTTGATACTTATTTCTACATATTTCTGTGATGAGGAATGCCCAGGATCAGTTCAAAGTGACGAGTTGTGAGGTCGATGATCATCTTGTGTTCTTTTTCTTTGACACATCTAGTGTCTTTGTTATAGCACTGAGCAAACCAACATGATGAACTCATTATTTACGGCACTTACTAGAAGCCCAGCTGCAAAGTGTAATCCACTGCCCACTAATTTGTTCATCCATGGGCCACTTGCTTTCCTGAGTGGTCCTTGCCCAAAATCATCCATATCAATATGACCCAGCTCAGAGTCTCTGATGTCAAGGCTGCACTCTGCATATGAGTCAGGAATTCTGACTCTCTAATACTTATACTTCATCTCTTGTTCTGACTACTTAGCTTTAGCTTTAGCTTTAGTTGGTTTCTTGCTTGATGAAGACATATGTGAGCTCAAGGATGGATGTTGTTGTTCTGCAAGAAGAATCAAGGAGGTCCAACATAGAAGATCCATGTCAACCATCATGTTATTCATAATGAAATCTTGTAGAATGAATAACGAGAGATTATAAGGCTTAGGGTGCAAGGCGTAGGTTCACAGTAGGCTGTAGGGGCTTAAAATTGCTGGGTGCACTTTTTGGGGTGTCAGCATACAAATTTTTGCACCAAGTTAGAAGGGGCATAGTTAGGCAAGTGTCAACATGAAGAAAATTGCGCTTGGTGTTGACCTAGGAAAAGTTGTGCCAAGTTGGAAAGGGCACAATTTGGAGAGGTGTTACATGACAAAATGCAGCACCAAAGGGTAAAGCGCATGGTGCAGATTTATAGCATGCAACATGTTATGTTGATGTTAAAGAAGTTGTTCTTGCCTTTAGAACAATCTGCTTTGGTGGGTGCGAAAAAAAAATTTGTGTTTGCATGTGTTTAAAGTGTGCAAAATGCACTTTGGAAGGTTGCAAAAAATCGCGTGTGGGAAAAAGTCACGTGGTGGATCAGCGGCACACAACATCTTATGTTGATGTTGTGCAAGTGGCACCTGCGCCCCACAAAAATTGCTAAGTGTTCTTTTAACTGGGTGCGGAAAAAGGTTGTGTTATATTGGCGTAAAGTGCGCCAATCACATCTTTGGTAGGTGTAACACGAAAAATAGCACCCCAGGGTTTCATTAGTTTGATAATTTTGGCAATTTCTTGATTTCTCTTCCTCTCTCTTTTGGATTTTCGTCGATGGTAAAGAGAGGGATTTTTTGGCAAGGCAAGCAAGCGAGGAAAGATGGGTTTTGGTTTCTTCGAGGGTAGAGGTCTTTTAGATTTGTAGATCTGGAAGGAGAGGCAAAAGGGCTTTAGTGGTTTGATAGATTTTGTTAGGTGTGTTTTTTAGATTTAATATTTTTACACCAACCCTAATACCTAACACAACAAAAAAAAACAACAAGAAGGAGAGGAGCCACTTACATAGATTTATAAAAGACAAAGAATGATGCGTGGGGTCCACAAGCTTGAAAAATGGCACACGGGGTTCACAAGGATGGTGGCAAGTGCAGAGAAAAATACCTTTTGCAATTTTCAATTCGTGAAAATGATAGGTGTCAACATATTTATAGAAAAATTGCATTTATGACCTCACCAACTTCTTTTGGCGTGATTTTCAGAGTGTCGAAATGAGGAAAAGTGTGCCTTAGTGCACTTTTATTGACGTCGACACAACATTTCCAGCGCCTTAGCACACATTTCTAGATGTCAACACAACATTTCCAGCACACATTTCGGATGTCAACACAACATTTCCAGTGCGAAAAGTAATTTAAAGGGGCACGAATGTTTTGGATGTTGACATAACAATTTCTGTGCCTAAGGATTTTAAAGGTGGGCACTTTTTAGGATGTCGACATGAATGAAATGATGCCTTGTTCAAAAAGGCACATTTTTGAGAGTGTCGACACACAACTTTATGTGCTGAAGGATAAGCAGAAAATGGCTAAGTCCTGAAATAATTTGATTTTTGAAAGGGAGTTTCGGGCCATTTTGAACGTTATCAAACTTTCCTAGGGGCCAAAACAAAATTTTTGGTATAGTTACTTGCAAATTTCCCTTGTCAATTTTGCAGGATAATAGCTGGCTCTTTTTGGGGACTATCTTTAAGTGAAACTTAAGGGTAGAGAATCCTAGATTTTCATGTGCCTATCCATTGGGTTACAGAGAGTAAAAAACAAGGGCGACCAAAAAGGGAAAGAAAGGGAACACACAATAAACAGAAAGCAAACACACAACGAAAGCAAACACACAAAAGAAAAGAAAATTGTACAAAGAAGAGAGCAAGCTCTACTTCCTAAAGATCTTCAGGTGTTGCTGCTATAGGGAAGCGGGAGCTTGGTTCCATCTAGATATGAGAGATAGAAACTATTCTCTCTATTGAGCTACTTGATCTTGTATGGCCCTCTCCAAAGAGAGTCAAAATTCCCATGCATACCTTTCGGTTCTCTTCGTTTGTCCCACAGAAGAACAAGATCTCCCACTTGGAAATCTCTCTGCTTAGCTTTCTTGTCGAACAACCTCTTAACTTGATTCTGATGTTCAGTGATCTTTTCGACCACTTTCACTCACTTTTCTTCAAGTTCTGTTAGGTACATAATCCTCTTTTCAAGAGAATTCTAAAAGTTTCATCTTCAATTTCTCGAGCCAAGCGTAGAGCAGGAAGTTTTGTAGAGATAGGGATTTCAACATTGATCCCATATAACACCTAGAAAGGTGACATGCCGAGAGACCTCTTTGGAGTGATATGATCCACCCACAAAGCATCATACTAGTGATTTGTGCCAGGACCGCTGGTTTTCATCAACTAGCTTCCATATGATAGTCACCAGGTTCTTGTTGTTGGATTCTCGCTTGACCATTTCCTTGAGGATAATAATTAGAAGCATGAGCCAAGGTTATTCCATATCCATAACAAAAACCAATTACTTCCCATGAAGAGAAGTTAGAAGCGTTATCAACAATGATTTTATGTGGAATGCCAAATCTCACAATAATATTCTCTTTGATGAAGTTATAAACAACTTCAAGTGGCATGCTTAACAGGTATGGCCTCCACCCATTTTGTGAAGTAATCCATTGTTGTTAGGATGTAACTATGTCCAGCACTTGATTGAGGATTGAGTGCTCCAATGAAATCAATTCCCCATTGTTTGAATGGTTCATCGATGATGACGGGCCTGAGGGGAAACACAACCAGCTTTGGTTTGCCAACAAACTATTGGAAAAGTTCACATTTCTACCCAGGTGGCTGTATCTTGAAATAACATCGGCCGATAGTAGTACTGCTCAAATGATTTTATGTGTTGTCATGATGAGGAGAAGTGACCACCATAGGCTGAGTCATGAAAACTTTCCAACAATTTTACCTATTGCGCGCTTATCGAACACATCATAAAAAACACCGTCGATTTCCACATTTATACAATCCATCATCCCATATGACATATCTTGCGGCTCTGAGCTTCACCATCTACTTTTCCTTTGTGGTTAGGTGAGTTGGGCATTTTCCATAGGTGAGAAAGAACGTGATGTTAGAATACCATTCATCATTGGTTGCGAAAAATAGAACCATGGGCAAAGAATCTACTTTCTCCAGTTCATTTTGTTCTCCATCAATGTGATCAACTTTCTCTCCAGTACTTCTTGAGTCTTAATTTTCAGCCATTAGCTGACATAGGCCTTTACCTCTTACCAACTTAGTTGGTTTGATGTCTAGATCATATTCTTGGACCTTTGCGATCCAATTCCCTCGTAAGCTCCCTAACTCCTGTTGAGTCAGGATAGACTTAACAATCATGTCAGGGACCAACACTACTGTATGAGAATTCAAAATATAGTAGTAGAAGTTCTTGACTACTTTTACCACGGAAAAGGCATGCTTTTCCAATTGTGACATCTTCAGTTCATGAGGCTTAAGAGGAGAGCTCATGAAAGCAATTGGGGATTCAATATCTTCGGAGTTATTTTACATCAAGATAGCTGATATAGTATGCGCAGATGCATATAACTATACATGATGAAGTCTTTGTTGAAGTCAGGGCACACCAGAATAGGGGCATGAGCGATGGAGGTTTTATGTCTTCAATGATGTCTTGCCTTCCTCACTCCATCGGAATGTTTGGGACCCTTTCATCATATTAGATATATGATGAGTCTTCTCAACAAAATCAGGAACAAAGCGTCTAAGAAAATTTACCTTTCCGAAGAAAGAGTGAACACCAGTCTTGCTTGTAGGAAAAGTAAGGCTCTGAATAGCCTTGACTCTTTTGACATCTATCTTAGTTCCTTCTCTACTGATGACATGTCCTAGTAGCTTTCCTTGGTGACCCCAAAAACTGACTTCTTGGGATTTAGCAAAATTCCGTGTGCTCTCGGCATCTGATCAAGACTTGTTCCAAATGATCGTAGTGATCACTTCATCTTTTGGAGAACACGGTCAGGTCATCTAGGTAAACTATGATGACTTTTCCCATCATACCTTTGAATGTAAAGTCCATTGCTTGTTGGAAGGTGGCACCGGCGTTGATCAAACTGAATGACATTCTGTAGGTGAAGGTACCCCAAGGAGTGGTGAATGTTGTCTTGAACTGATCTTCAGGTGTGACTTGAATTTGATTGTAACCTAAAAAACCATCAAGCATAGACAACATTTCTGAACCGGTTACTACCTGTAGCACTTGATCCATTATTGGCAGTGGATAGTTATCTTTTAAGGATGACTGGTTCAAGTTGTGAAAGTCCACGCATATGCGTATCTCACCATTCTTCTTCCGCACAGGCACAATATTTGTAACCCAGGTACTGTGATGAATTGGAAAAATAATTCTTGCATCCAACATCTTCTAAATTTCAGCTGGATGGTACCTGAGATTTTGGGGTTGTAATGCCTTTGCTTTTGATGAAAAGGCTTGACGTCATCCTTGAGTGGGATGTCGTGCTAAATGTCCTTTGGCTTGAAAGACTTTAGATCAGCATAAGACCATGCTAATACATCCATGTACTTTTTCAGCAACTTAACGAATTTTCACTTTTCCTCGGGCATACAACACTTCCCGATATTCATGGAATGAGGATGTTCCATACCCTAGATTGATGGATTCAGTTTCTAGAGAAGAGGAAGGATCATCCTGTCACTTTTTCTTGACAAAAATGGTCATGATTATCAAATAATCATTCTAAGGAAACCAAACCTTTCAGAATCTTATTTCCTTTGAGTTGTATCACTGTTTCTTTTTTAGATTCATGTGCTTGACCGGTGAGAGACTCACGACACGTAGAAGTTGATCCATCAAAATGAAGTTCTTTGAAATTGTCAACTTTCTCCAAAAAGGTGATAAGTTGGTTGTCATCATTGAACACTTGCTAGTGTTGTGAATTATCTGGCACACTTGGGCGAAAAACCACTTCAATGGTATATGTATCTATTTTTAACCCTAGGTGAGGGAGCATGAGAGATGGCTTTGAGATGGCCAATGAATCAGCCATGTCATTTTGAGGCTCATGGAACTACTTTGATTGAGAAAGCGTCAAACTCTTTGATGTTATCCCATACTACATTACGGTAGTGTCTGAGCCGGTCATTCTTTACTTGATATATCCCTTTTACCTGATTGACAATTAGCTCAACATCACCTTGCACTCTTAGATTCTTGATTCCTTTCTCTTTTGCAGCTTGCATGCCAAGTAACAAGGATTCATACTTGGCAGTATTATTAGTATTGAAGAACTACAACTTGAAAGAAAAAGGGAAAATCTCCTCTTCATGAGATATTAGAACAGCTCCAACACCACATCCACTTGTCACACAACTGCCATCAAACTATAATGTCCATACTTTTTGAGATCCTCCTTTTGGATGAGAACGTCCATTCTATCTAAGTCGGTGGACAGGAAGTAGTTCCCCATCCCTGATGATTCGAAAAGAATCTGAGCTTTAGGGTCATCGGAGTTGGTGACTAGATATTTCTTTTGTGACTCTGGTTCCAATGTCTACATCACCCCTTTGATAGGAATCTTAGCTTTGGACTAGTCCATATGAATTTCCCCACCAACTTCTTTACAAAATATCCTCCCTAGCAATATCCCATATGTTTCTTTGGAATATCAACTACGAGAATAGTCATTTTTACCCTTTTCTTAGGAAATGCCACAAATGCAAACTATGCGCATCCTTGATTTGACCAATCAATGGTACCTGTTTGGTTTCCATGGAGTAGCATCTTGCCAAAAGGTTTAGTAAGTGTGAGGCCCAAAGCATGGGTGACCTTTCTGGCATAACATTATTAGAAGCTCTAGAATCAATTATACAGTTACTTAGTTTATGACCATTGATCAGGAGAGATAGGTAAAAAGGTTCAATTTTCCTTGATGCGGAAGTCGAGGCAATGTTTACGTGAGACGTAGGAGGAATGGGAAGAATTCCTTTTGGGGAAATAGGAGGAGGGATGGCATAGCTACTTTGGATATACTTAGTTAATCTTATAAGCTGCTCTGGGTTGGACTGAAGGTACTCAACTTCAGACATCTAGGATCTTGGTCTTTTTAGCATGATCAATTATATCAATGTGACCAAGGGTTGCGCTAACGAAGGAATGAGTCCTTCATTTTGCATTTGTGGAGGAGGATTACTGGTCTTTATGGGACTGGAGGAAGGTTGAATTAGAGGAGAAATGGGAGGAAAATATTTCTTTACAAAAGGTTTAATAGGAGGTTGAGTAGGAAGGGGATTACCTCTTTTAGTGATCGTTGGAGGAGGAGTTACCACAGCCTTTTCCTTTTGTTTTTCAGCAGCAACCTTTTCTTCTTTTCCTTGCGAGCGAGTGAAAACTACGTATGATTGTCCACTCGCATACCCTTGGGTACCCTCTTCTTCATCAGATTCCTCATCTTCAAATTCCATATACCCAATAGTAGAGTCGTCAGTCGGTTCACCGACATCTTGATCATCTTCACCTTGCGACGAAGGTTCTTCATAATTTGGATCATCTTCTTCGATTTCAACCAAAGCATTAACTAGAGGGGCTTCAATTGCTAACCTTGGAGAAGCAGCAGGAAAATGTGGCCTTTGGGGGCGTTGTTGGGAGTGAAGTTCCTCCATGGGATATCCTAGTATGGAGTAGTAGATGATGTTTGAGCCAATTGCTTCTTTAATGAGAGCAAGTCATTCGCCATCTTCTGGAATGTTGGATCTGATGAGGTAGCCTGAGAAGAAGTTGAAGCCTTTGATTTTGATGGCTCTCATCTTAACTCACTAGGATATAAGAAGGTTGTCTTCTATCCAATGGTTATAGCTTGAGCAAGAACCAAGGTGGGTATTTGTTCTTGTAAAAGTAAGAAACTTACTTTTGAACTCATGGCATTCAAGAAGAAACACTTTTGATTCTCTAATGTTGGCATCATGGCAAGTGGCACACGGTTGATCAACGAATTGAATCGAGGTGATAAAATCATGCATGGTTTCATTGGTCTCCTTCTTCATGTGAGTGATTTGTGATAATAACACAAATGTGTCTTTTGAAGGTTTGTATCTATCTTCAAATGCAGTCAATGTGTTCCAATTGGTGATGGATCAGCTGGTAAGTGTTGGAACCATTCTGCTGCAGGCCCTTGCAAGGTCTCTAGAAAGAGACATGTACCGATACATCCTCATGAGTCACGTCCAGAATGCTTGCATGACATAATAAATGTAGCTATATGTGCATCCATGCTTTGATTTCTGCTCCCATCAAATTTCAAGAAATTTTTGTGATTTCCATGAGGGAGGGGGTGGACTAGATGTGGTAGTGCTAGAGGACCCATGGCATTTCCCCATGGTATAGGTAGATTTTCTGCCATTTGAAAATCAGGAAAAAAAGAACACGAGTAGGGAGTGTGGTTCCACTTAGCAAAAGAGCACTGTAAGTTGATGTCGAGGCACCCTGTGAAATCGGCTCTTTCGTGGAGGTGAGGCACTTCTTGCTGATCGATCCATTGAACTTAGTGATGCGAATCATGCTGGAGTGATACTGAAATTGTGCCTTCGAAGTAGATCAAAAATTGGATCAACTTCTCCACGAGCTCTTCTGCTGTGAGTAAATGGTTCACCTGCCAAATATCCGTTCAGATCTGCAACAATTAGGAGCAGATTTACAACAATCTTTTTGTTTATACTTGCTGATTTTCTGATTTTTTGGCAAAAATCAGCAGCATGTACTTTTTTTAATATTTAATTTTACCCTTTTTTATAACAACCGATTGTGGTTTTCTGACAAAGATTAATAAGGATAAAAAGTGGGTCAATTTAGAAAGCTGATTTTGGATCTTTGACCTAAATTTTGCAAGGTTTTGAAAATAACATAAAATGTCAGAATCTCAGATCTACTGAAATATACAAGTTTTTGTAAAAACTCAGCGAACTAAAAGTTTCTATCTGGTCCAGATCTATGGATTTTATAAGGAAATTTTCAGTTTTGATCACTTATGCAAAAATTTTAATTTTTAACAAAGGTTAAAATTTGCAATCTGGTAGTGATTTTTACAGTTTTTAGTTATTTCCTTAGTTCGATCCCCAGTAGAGTCACCAAAATTGTTGGTCCTAAAAAACTGTCGGTTAGGCAGGTCATGGGGAAACAGCCAATAGTGTGCAGGGCATAGCCCCTCTTTGAGACAACAAAGTGAAACTGGTTTATTGCTAATCTATCAAGCAGGAATCTATGCAAATCTACACTATTCTAACTTCAGGGGGTTTGGGATCTCATCCCAGTAGAGGTAGTTCCAACTATGAACAAAAGGTAGGAGGAGGAAGGAACGGAGGGAGGATAGATCTGAAGGAAGAAAAGAAATGAATTCCAAGATGGAAAGGTCAGAAGGTTTATGCTTTGGGCTGGTAGTAAATAGAGCCAAACTTACTTGCATAAACAATTAAAGCAATACTGATGAACATATGACAATAGTAGGAATGAATCCAACAAATAAAAACATAGATCTAACTTAAGAAAGATATGATGCAAATAACACATACATTAAGCACAAAGTCTGAACATATGTATTAATATTTCTTTTGTTACAAGAAAACACAAAGTCTTTCTCTCCTCACTTCTCTTTTCATACAAAAAATGTCCACCTTGAATACAACAAGTATTCAAGTATTTATAGAAGGAGAAGAGGAAAGAAGACAAAAGCAAACCAACCACTTTACAAAATATCTTACAAGATATTTACAAAATATCTAAAAAGTCAAAAGTTGACTTTGGGCAAGTTTTTGGATGACAACATCCCATGGTGCAACATGGATGAGGTCATCATATATGCCAACATGCTTTTTAAACATTTTACAAAAATGATCAATGCATACACGAGAGGAGAAACTACTCCTCATCATCCCTTTGTTCAAACTTGGTGTCTTGCTTTTGATCAGGAGAGTCGATGTGACACTGCGCTCGATATTCCATAAACTTGTGATCATCACTTGAAGTTGATCATGATCTGGACCTTTAAAATGGTCACCAATGACTTCACAAGTTTCTTTCTCATTCTTGAGCTTGTCAGGTAACTCGGTGAAAGTTTCACATGCATCGATCAAAAAATCCAATGAAGTCATGGCGGCCAAGAGGTTATTGATTGACTCTCGGTCAAAGTGACCTCTAGTGCCAAACCTTGAGTGATGATAGCCTTGAAGCGTTGGAATGTATCATCTTCTTCCCTCAAGTTATACGATTCACTGAGCATCCCTAGAGACATTTTTGTAACTGTCTGCTCCATGTTGTATCATGTGCATCCAGGGCTTCATCTTTGATTTTATCTATTCTCTCTAGGATATATTCCATTTGATCAACCCAGTAATCTAAAGTGATGAGAGATTTGTTATGTGCACATGGGTGATCGATAACACTGACCTTCAATAGGTCATCAGTTGAGCAGTTAACCATGGTTTGGAACATTTCATGCTGCAACCTGGCATTATCCAACTCTTCGATAGGGCACTTGCTACTACTTGTAGCTCCTTATTTGCTTGAGTTATATCCTGATAGAGCACTGTGAATTTCCCAATCATTTCTTCACCATCTCTGAGGATTTACTTGATCCAGGATGATACTGCTTGCACCTTGTTCACCAATCTTAACATATTCATTTATTTTCTCTTGACTGGGAACTTGAATGGGTTCGGCGGCAGTTACTGGAGGAGCGTTGCCCATTTTCTATAATGCTTGGAGGAGATGTTTGTTTTGTTCCTTGAGTATTCTTTTCTCCTCTTTTGCTTCTTGGAGCTTCTTACAGAGAGCATCCATGTAGAACAAAGGCTTCCCCTTGCAGCTTTTAGATGAGGTCCCCATTGTGACTTGAGTCACTGTGAAGTCTGTGGGAGACAGATCCTCCTTTTTCTTGGTGGGGTCTGGGTAAGCTATCTCCATGACTCTCTCCCCCGAAGTGCTTTTAGAAAAGTGAGTTATCACTTTCTACTTCTTGGTTCCCTTCTTGAATGACGGAGAAATCCATGGCCGCAATGGGAACTTTCCTCTTATGCTGACTCAGGTGGTCAAAAATCCAACCAGGACTTATGGGAGTGGGAGTAGAGGAAATAGAAGAAGAAATGAGAGTGAGAGGGGAGAAACTATAGAGGCCTCAGGGAAGTATGTTGAAACACTCGGTGGTGGCATTGATAAGGAGTCCAACGCACTGCTGCTTATGGGGCCTGGAGTTACTAATGGGAGAGAAGGACATGGAAATGGAAGGGATCTGCAATTGGATGGAGGGAATACTGGGTGATAGATCCACGAGAGAGGAGAAGATGGAAGAGGTGGGAGATGGAAGGGAGGAAGGGAGAGGAGAAGACACATCCATAGGAATAGATGCTTGAATGACAAGAGGAGGAGAAGAAATGGAAGAAGGAATGATTGGGTACCTCTGTAGTTGTAGTTGTGATAACATCCTGGGTGGATGTATCCATTGAAACCTCTATTGTTTCTTCTTTACCTAGAGACACCAGGTCGACTACTTGCTTCTCAGAAGTAGAAGGAAGGCCTTCAGGAGTTTCTTCTTGTCTACTTGATTCACCCTCCTTGTCCTTTCCTTTTCCTTTCGGCACATGGGCCGGTCTTGGAGGTGCTCTTCCTGAAGGAGAAGTAGTGAAATCAACTCCAAGGTAGGTGAGACCATTATTTGCACCAATGTTTGGTGCATTACAATGTGGGCTTAACCCTTTCCTGAATGGTTTTCGGCACTTTGGCTCTGTCGATCTCCACGAATGGCCAATCGTCCCCATCTATGTCAAGGTAAACCTGATCAATTTCTTGATCAGTCTCTTGGAATTCCTTTGGGACAATGGCAATGCCATAGTGGATGATCTCCTCCAGAGCCAGTCGGGAGTGATCCTTTCACTGATGTCTATCTCATGTGTCAGGTCGATCCAAATGTCCTCGATCTCGGGAACATGGATGGGATCAATTTTTTCCTTTGGGAGGCAACTCCGGCAGTCGAAGGTCGGCCTTCTTTGGGAAGTTGTGCTTCAAATTTAGCAGCTCTAGCTCAACATACATCTCCGTGCTTTGGTAAGTGTGGGGTAGGTGTATCGACCAACTGTAAGGGGGAATGGGGTTCCTCCTTTCTTTCTTTTCATACACTTCTCATGATAAGTGATTAGTTACCTTGACAATTCCAGCAGGATCAGCTTCGGCCCTATAAACCTTGGCAGCTTCGTTGGTTCTCCCTCAAAATTCACAACTCTGAGGTATGTGAATGTGGGGAATTGTGTGAACAATGCTCCCCATTTCTTTGTAGTAGCAATCACACTCGGGCTGGTCCGACCGTGTCTCATGTTTGGCCTCAGCAAGTAGATTACCTCATAGAAGAAGGCATCATTAATTTTAGAGAACTGGAGATGCTTTGGCCTCGAGCCTTAGCTCTGGGTAGAACTCATATATCTTGACTTGGGGCCATACCCCATTTCGAGCTAACCCTGTGAAATCCCTTTCTGATGTAACAACATATACAATGTAGGAATTCATGTAGAACTTCCCAGTTGTTAGAACTTGTTGAAGCTGCTGGGAGATGGTGTCACTAATGATTTCACCCCAGCCAAAATGTTGATCAGGTGCATTCTTGCTCATGGTCTCTAGGTATCTCAGCATCCACTTGTGGAAATAATGGGCATCAGGGAGCCCAAATACTCTATTTAAGAAGGTGATTGTATCACTCAACTCCTCATTGAAGTCACTACGGTGGATGGTTTGTGGCCATCTACTCACCGGCTTCTTGTTCTTTAGATAAAGCTCATTCATCATCTGCATGCATTTATCCTCATTATCATCCCAAGTCTTCTTGCAGTCTTCGATACTTATTTCTACATATTCTGTGATGAGGAATGCCTAGGATCAGTTCAAAGTGATGAGCTGTGAGGTCGATGATCATCTTGTGTTCTTTGTCTTCGACACATCTAGTGTCTTTGTTATAACACGAGCAACCAACATGATGAACTCATTATTTACGGCACTTACTGGAAGCCCAGTTGCAAAGTGCAATCCACTTGCCTACTAATTTGTTCATCCATGGGCCACTTTGCTTACCTGGGTGGTCCTTGCCAAAATCATCCATGTCAATATGACCCAGCTCAGAGTCTCTGATGTCAAGGTTGCACTCTGCATATGAGTCAAGCATTCTGACTCTCTGATACTTATACTTCATCTCTTGTTCTGACTACTTAGCTTTAGCTTTAGCTTTAGTTGGTTTCTTGCTTGATGAAGACATATGTGAGCTCAAGGATGGATGTTGTTGTTCTGCAAGAAGAATCAAGGAGGTCCAACATAGAAGAGCCATGTCAACCATCATGTTTTTCATAATGAAAGCTTGTAGAATGAAGAATGAGAAATTATAAGGCTTAGGGCGCAAGGCACAGGTTCACAGTAGGTTGCAGGGGCTTAAAATTGTTGGGCACACTTTTTAGGGTGTTAGCATACAAATTTTTGTGCCAAGTTAGAAGGGGCGCAGTCAGGCAAGTGTCAACATGAAGAAAATTGCGCTTGGTGTTGACCTAGGAAAAGTTGTGCCAAGTTGGAAAGGGCACAATTTGGAGAGGTGTAACATGAAAAATGTTTAGTGCGCTAAAGGGTAAAGCACGGGCACAAATTTACAACATGCAACATGTTATGTTGATGTTAAGGAAGTTGCACCTGCCTTAGGAACAATCTACTTTGGTTGGGCGTAGAAAAAGTTGTGTTGTTACATGTGTTTAAAGTGCACTAAAGTGCAACTTCGAAAGATGTTGCAAGGAAAATCAGTGCGCCAAGGGAAAAAGCACGTGGCATGGATCAACGACACACACATCTTATGTTGATGTTGTGCAAGTGGCACTGCTGCCCCCAAAAAACTACTAAGTGTTCTTTTAACTAGGTGTGGAAAAAGGTTGTGTTATATTGGCGTAAAGTGTGCCAAGCGCAACTTTGGGAGGTGTAACATGAAAAAACAACGCGCCAATGGTTTCAATAGTTTGATAATTTTGGAAATTTCTTGATTTCTCTTCCTCTCTCTTTTGGATTTGTCAGATGGAAAAGAGAGGGTTTGTTTGGCAAGGCAAGCAAGCAGGGAAAGATGGGTTTTTGGTTTCTTCAGAGGCAGGGGTCTTCCAGATTTGTAGATCTAGAAGGAGAGGCAAAAGGGCTTCAATTGGTTTGATAATTTTGTTAGGTGTGTTTCTTTAGATTTTATCTTTTACACCAACCCTAATACCTAACACAACAAAAACAAAAACAACAAGAAGAGGAGCCACTTACCCAGATTTATAAAAGATGAAGAATGAACGTGGGGTCCACAAGCTTGAAAATGACATGCGGGGGTTGACAAGGATGGCTGACAGGTGCAGAGAAAATACCTTTCACAATTTTCAATTCGTGAAAATGACAGGTGTCAGGCACATATTTATAGAAAAACTCACATTTATGACCTCACCAACTTCTTTTGGCATGATTTTCATAGCGTCGACATGAGGAAAAGTGTGCCTTAATGCACATTTATTGATGTCGACACAACATTTCCAGCATTTCACATTTCTAGATGTGCACAACATTTCCGGCACATTTCTAGATGTCAACACAACATTTCTAGCGCTAAAGGGTATTTAAAGGGGTGCAATGTTTTGGATGTTGACATAAAATTTCTATGCCTAAGGATTTTAAAGGTGGGCTGCACTTTTTAGGATGTCGACATGAATGAAACGATGCCTTGTTCAAAAAAGGTGCATTTTGAGAGTGTGACACGTAAGTTTCTATTGAAGGATAAGTAGAAAATGGCTAAGTCCCGAAACAATTTGATTTTTGAAAGGGAGTTTTGGGCCATTTCAAACGTTATCAAACTTTCCTAGGGGCCAAAAAATTTTTGGTATAGTTAGGTGATCTTAAAATATTTTTATCTTCACCATATGAAGCTTCATCTTGAAACATGAAGCTAGTGAGTTCGAAGCTCCTCCAAAAATCAAACTTTGGAAGGTTGAATTGAAGAGGGGTCTTTTTTCTGTGTCGACTCATCATTTAGTGCCTCTGAATCTATCTTGGTCACCTTGATATGCTACTCTTTAACTTGACTTGGAGCTGGTTGTTCTTCTTCCTTCTTGAATGATTGTGCAATTTGGATCAAATCAGCATCCTCTTGAGACAAAGTCCCATCATGGACACGACATTCAAAGTGTTAGTGATTAGATTTTTTTGGCCCCATTTGCCATTATTTTCCTCTAATTTGTGTGTTCTGAAACATTTTGTCTCTCAATATGGGTGTTTTGAAAGCTTCTACCTCCATTTGAAATGCTTCGAATTGTTTGTAGAATCCATTGTCATGTCCCTCCTTGAAGGAGTCTCCGAGTTTTCCCTGTTCTTGCCCTAATTTCTTCAAAATCCATGGGCTTTGTAGTTTTCCTATCTTTCCCGACCATGGAAGCTTGAGAATTATCAATTTACATTTGTATTCCTTTGAAAATCCAAACCCATGGTCGAAATATGCTCGAAAACCATGATTCACTTGGTTTTGTTTCAAAAAATTTCATCCTTAGAAAAAAATTGGGTTCTAGGTGTGAATGATGAATTTTTATGTTTTTGATGGTCTGGCGGGTGTCCTTTTCCTGTCAAAATTATTCCTCACCATTCGGCGGTGGTCACGTGGCTTATTTTGGATTGGTCAAGGGACAATGGGAAAATGCTTTAACTTATCACTTTTTACTTTTTTTGGAAAAAGGGAAAATTTGGTCCCATGGCTCCGCTCATTTCTGATTGGTTCTTTTGGTGCTTATGTGGCTTCTTCTAATTGGATGGGGCGTGGTGGGTTTGTTTTGAACTTTTTCCTTTTGGATACTTTGGAAAAAGGTTTGAACTCACCCTGTGGCCCCACCAGGCTTTGATTAAAGAAAATTTTAAGTGGTAGGGAAAAAGTCTTACTTTGACCCACGGGAGGACACATGGCAAAGCTAATGGCAGAGATGTGGGCCTTTAGAGGTAAGTTGGATGTTTTTCCCTTTTGGAAAAATGGAATAAAATTCTAAAATGGAAGCACCCCCACCAAATCATTTTGAAACCTTAAGGTTTTTGAAGATGCACCATTGTGACACATGGCAGTTTGAAAAGTAAATGGGGCGGGAAGCGGACCATCGGAGGTAAATTGGATTTTTACCTCTTGTCATCAAAAGGATTAAAATCTCAAAATGGCCTACAAGCCTGACAAGAAGGAGGTCAAGGTTGGCTTTGAAAATGTTAAGAGGCGGGAGGTGGGCCATCGGGGAAACTTGGATTTTTTTCCCCTTGATGTTCAAATGACTAAAATCATCAAAATAACCCATGGGCCCGATAGAGAAAAGTCAAAACTTGTCCTTAGTCAATGGGGGATATTTGGAAAATTTTCCTTTTTAGGAGAAAGGTAGAGGGGAGAGAAGGCTGCGGGGGGGAATTTTGAAAATTTTCCCTTTTTCAAAAAAGAGGTGAAATGGTAGAATATAGCTACGGTTTCTTTGGAACCCACCTTAGGACATGTGTCGGCTCATTTCTCAAGAGTGGAGGCATGGAGCAAAGTGTGAAAATTTTAAATTTTTCAAAATTTGTAAATGGAAAAAGGAACCCATGAGGCCCGCTCTAAAATTGAATCTTCCACATGGACGACCCAATTTCAAAGTAAAGATCAACGATAAGTGTGTTTCTAAAATCTTATTTTACCCCCATTTTTACTTAAAAATCTTTTGGAAGTGTGAGTCTTCATGATTTCTTTGTATTTCCTACATGCCAAATAAGAGGGGAGTTAATTTTGATATCTAAGTTTGGTGGGGGAGATCTGGAGACGTCTATCACCATTAAAATGATCTGGCTATTGGGCTTGATCTTATCTTCCATTTTTATTCTCCCCAAGTATGCAAAGAGCCAGATTTGATAGATTAGGGGTGGAAGTGGTTGGCGAGTTGAAGAAAAGGTGATCTACTAGGAGGAGTTGAATGTGGGAGATATTCAAGAGATCTACCCCCTTGAACACCTGACATTTTTACAGATCTGATTCTAGGAATCGCGATCGAGATCATGACAAACACTAGTGCACTCAACGTTTAGGTTTTTTGGGGGGGGAACTATGTGGAAAATGTTATAAAATGCATGAGTTTATCGTGCAAATATTTGGAGTGTTAAGGGTCGAGACTGATTTTTCTAATAAAAAAAAGGCTTGATAGAGCCCATCTTTTTGAGAAGCTATTTGAGAAGCCTTTATATCTCTTTTGTATTCAATTTGATCGTGTCAAGGTGGTTCCAAGTGTACAGCCATTGAGAAGCTCTGAGATTGTTCTAGATTATTTCCCCTGTTGATAAATTTGATCAAACTCGAGTTATTTTGTGTTGATCTTATACAAAATGTGTTTGTTTTATTTTGAATGTCTACAAATATTTTTTCTTGTTCCTGTTGCAATATTGTATCAAAATCTATCTCAATCACATAGGTCTCAATCCTTGTGATAGTTTAGTGGCATTTGCAATTTCATTTCTCAGAAGATCTTTCATTTGGGAGTGAAATAAATGATTTAAAATCACTTTTCTTTCATATGTTGACAGAGATTGTTTGTAAGCCTTTGGGTGTACCTTAGGCATGATTAGGCTCAGATCTTGATGCTTTGTTGGGTTTTCTAACTCGATCCTTTGTGTTAGAATCTCATAGATTGTATGAAAAAGTGCTAATCTAGGCCTCCATTGAAGCACATATTTTGGTTAAAGAAACATTTTAGCTACTCTATGGCATTCTGTTGATTTAGTTTTCCATTTTGTAAAATCTCTCAAGGATCTAGTGAATCAAGTTCATCCTGCCTCACCTCCCACAAAAATTTGTTTAAAAACATCCAATCTTACTCATACTACCCATGTTTGTCCTGTGTGTATACAAATGCATAGTTTCTATTACCAAAGCATGCAAAAACAATCAGGTTTCCAAATGTCTTTAGTAACCTTTGCCTTGTTTTGAAAATATCTCCATAATCTAGAAGTGACAACTTGTGAGAGTCATATTTGGTGTGTTGATCATATTTTCCAAGGTCTTCTCTATAAAATTTGTGTAAAAGAAGGATTTACCAACATTCTTCAATAATAGATGTTCAAAATAGGTTCTCTTACCTTGGTTGAAATGCAAAACCTAAAATAGTTAGGATCAGATCACATCCTTTTAAGGTGTTACCCACTCCTTTCAAATCCTGAAGTGCTAAAAATTCAGATAGAATGCTTTCCCGACTACAAAATGACATACACAATCATCTATTTGCCTCTGAGTGTCATGTTAAATCCATGATGCTACTCGGCCTTTGAAGGAGATTAAATTTGGGTACCAACATGCCTCTGAGTGCTTTATTACAGGGGACATAGTGATTGCAGTTCATATTCAGACCCTGGTAAACACTTCTTGTATGCTCAAAGTGCTAATACATATTTTCAGGCATCATCCTATGTTTAGGCCTGTAAGAAGTTTCAAAGTTACAAATGCTATGTGCAATATTTCCATTTTCTATAGTTATTGCACTAAGTTTCATTGATAAATCTGAGTAAAGAAGAGTCAGAATCTTTCCTTGTCTAGTTTCTAGTGTTGACAAACATTTGATAGATCATATTTAGTGCATTTACACAACTAAGGTGGAAATCCTTGGTGTGACTCCTTGTTGATCTGATTCTTAATGAATACTAGTGTCTTAACCTCTATCAAGTGAGATTTGTTACTAACCTTTGCAAAGTTGGAAGGAAGAAGGTCTTTCTTTGCTAGGGACCCTACTAGGACATTATTTCTAGAGCTAGGAAAAAAAAATTCAGAAGGAAGAAAATCTTGGAGAGTTGTGGGAGATCAACAAACAAGAAAATGGATCTCCATTGATGAAAGTGATTGTCATATCATTGAAGACTGCTATTCAAGTGATTCTAATCAGGTAGTCTTTTTGTGGAATTAAATTCTCCATTTGGAGAGGGGCCTTCATTTGATTTTGAAAATTTTTCTTCTCATTCTTCTCCTGTATTTTCAAAAGTTGATAGGGATTTCCAAGAAACAAGGCCTTTAAGGGACATCCATTTTGAAAGTTATACTCCTGTGTTCCAAAGACCTCTTGCCCCTCATCAATTTATTTCCCCTCCAGGGTCACCTCCTCAAAAAAAACATGGCCCTACCCCCACCCAAACCCCCTTTGTTGTAAACACCTTTGGTCCCATAAATTTTAAGGGATGGTTGGGTACCAAATGCGATTCCCAAGATGTAAGAAATAAATTACCAAAGTTCCAAGGAAATAACACTATAACTGGTGATCAACATCTGAAACTTTTTATCAATATGATGGAAGACTTTGAGATTGAACATGAAGATGTATATACAAATTTTTATCCATACTTTGAAAGAGGATGTAAGGGACTAGTATAAAGCTTTTCTAGATAATTCCATTGATTCTTGGACAGAGATGAATAATGCATTTAGATTGCAGTATGGTGATAGAACTGATCCTAGGTTTCTTTTGTCAGAATTTGAAAACATCAAGAAGAATCCTAATGAGTTAGTACATGATTTCAACACAAGGTTTAATAAGACCTTGAGGATATTTCTGTTAGGATAAGGCCATGTGATGAATCATGTTTGATCAAATATTCAGATGCATTTGATAAAAAGGTTGCTTACTACTTGAGGGAAAAAAACCCTACTAATTTGAGGCAGGCCTTCACCATGGCTCTGCAAATAGAGAACAATATCAAGGCAATTGGAAAGCCTCTAAAAAGGGAGGGTGTAAAACTAATCAACCCGAAAAATCCTCAAACAAGTAAGGTTGTTGATTTGGAGGAAGTTGTGAAAACTTTGGTAGGGGTTGTCAAAGAAATATCATACAAATTAGCCTAGGTAGAAAAAGGGATTGGGTAGAGTTCACAAGGTCAACACAAGCAACAAGGCCAAGACAGGTTTACAAATCACCAAAGATTTGATGATAGAGGTAAGGGACCTGTTGGATTTGAAATAGAGAGTCCCAAGCTAGGGAAATAGAATGGTACCTGATCCTTTGGCTTCCAGGGTTGCCATTGTGGAGGAGACAAATGTCATTGATTGGTGTGACAGATGTTTCATGCCCCATGCTCCATGTAAGGAAGATCAAGAAAGAAGAAGAAGAAGCTTATGATGATAATGATGATGATGTCTGCATGGTGGGTTGCTCCACAAGCTTACAACAAGGGGCAACTTCAACTAAAGTGATAGGTGCTAGAACTATTGCTGATTTTTGGGATTGCATTCACCGGTACCTTTTCTCCCTCCCTCTCATACTTTAGAAGTAGATATTGTACAATATTTTGAATTTCCCAATAATGAATTTGAATATTTAAGGGATTTAATGATAAAGAAGTATGATGGAGGCATCCCATCTAAGGAGGATAGTAGTTGTTGATGAATGTTGTTGTGGCTCAAGAAAAGGAACACAACACAAGAAGTAGGGTTTTCAAAGGGATAGGGCCTCAGGCTAAGCCAAAACTCCATTGCTTTCAAATGTTCCTAAAGAGACTCCTAAGAAATATGCATCTACCAAGGGCCTTGCTGTCCCAAACAAAAATCATACCCCTCCTCATGCCCAAGTTGTCAAAAATCTTGTGCCATCTAATGAGTGTGTCAACCTTCCTTTCAATGTTGCCTTGCCAAAGTCTTTCCCTTATGATATTGCCCAAGTCTTGAGTTAGATCAAGATCTCAGTTCCAATTGTTGAATTGCTTAGGATTCTTGAGCACAAGAAGAGGGCTCTTGAGTATTTGGGGCTGAAAGAGGAGAAGACTACCCTAGGAAAAAATATAAACATTGTGGAGACTCCACCAGTCATTGAAGAATTAGAGGCACCACCAACATCAGAAGAGCTAGATGAACCACCTAAGGTTTATTTGGGAACATCCTTGGTAGATTCTCAGCTAAATGTGGATCCATTCTTCACTACTCTGATCATTAAGGATAGATTGTTGCACAATTGTATGTTTGATTCGGGGCATCATGCAATGTTATGCCTCTGGAAGTTATGAATGAACTGAATATCAAAGTAACATTGCATATGGGAAGTGCACTACTATGGATTCTAGAGAGGTGCCAGTGGTGGGGTGTGTGAAGGGTCTGGTGGTACAACTTGCACCTATCTAGTCAAGGACTTTGAAGCTTGATGTAGTTATTGTTGATTGCCCAGCCAAGTGGGGTATGTTGTTATATAGAAAATGGGCTGCAAGTGTTGGTAGGAGTGTTCAAATGGATATGTCCTATGCCACGATCCCAATTGAGGCAGCCTTGTCAAGTTATATGGGGAAAATAAGATGTTACACCTTATTGAGGATCCCAACAATGCATCTTATGAGGTATTGTACACAAGTGTTGATGCTAATAACTTCATAGGATATGTTGATGGAAAAGAGCACAAAATTGAAGAGTGCAAGTATCTTGAAAAGGAAGGCTCTCCTTGGAATCTATTGTTTGATGGAGCTTGCTCCAAGTTTGGGAGTGGTGCTAGTGTTGTTCTGCTTTCTCCAGGTCAAAATTTTTTTTTTCCTTCAAACTCAACTTTGAGTGCACTAATAACATTGCTGAGTATGAGGCACTATTGTTGGGTTTAAGAATTGCTTGGAAATATGGTGTCAAAGACATCATTGTCAAAGGAGACTAAATTAATTGTAAAACAAGTCATAAAATTGTATGCCACAAAAATCAACAAATGAAACAATACAAACATGTAGTTTGGGATTTCATTGAGATGTTTGATTCATTCAACATTGTGCATCATGATAGGAAGTTCAATGACTTGGAAGAAAAACTTGCAATGTTGGGGTCTCATTTTGATAATTGTGCAGTGTGCTCATATTGTGAATATGATGTTGAGGTGCTAACAAGGCCATCTGTCCCTAACAACATTAAGCATTCGTAGGTTTTTGATGATGATGCTCAGGTCATAAGATTTTACAGAATAAAAGAGAGTTTTCTAATCAATGCATTGATTGGGAACCAATGGTGTGTGCAACGAGAGGAAAGGAAACCTTGTTCGGTAAGGGCATCATTAAGCTAAATTCTAATACCATTCCTAGAGGGTTGGTTACTCTTGAATAAATTTTGATAATGTTGATTGCATTATTAATAGGCATATGGAATCCTCAAGGGATGTTGAGGAGCATGATCTTGGTGCAGAGGAAAAACCAAGGAAAATTTGGTTAAGGAAACAATCTCATCAAAGAGGAGAAGTGGTCATACATCTAATTGTTGAAAAAATATGAAGATTACATGGCTTGGACTTATTCTAAGCTAAAGGCATATAGAGAGGATATGTTTCAACATGAGATTCCCTTGGAGTCTAATGAAAAATCATTCAGGAAGAAACAGAGGCCAATCAATCCACTCTTATCTCTTAAGATGCAAGAGGAGCTGAAGAAATGAGGATGGAGGGATTATTCAGCCCACAAGGTATTCTTCTTGGGTTTTCAACCTAGTACTAGTTAGAAAGAAGAATGGTGACATCAGGTTGTGTGTGGATTTTAGGAATCTAAACAGAGCATCAATGAAGGATAATTATCCTTTACCAAATATGGAAAACATGTTGCAATTAGTGACTGGTTTTGAGTTGCTTTCCACCTTAGATGGTTTCTCTGGTTATAACCAAGTTGTGGTGAAGGAATCAAAAAGGATCAAGAAAACCTTTACTACTCCTTGGGAGACTTATGTATATGTCAGGATGCCCTTTGGTTTGATGAATGCTTGGAGCCACCTTTTAAAGAGCAATGGATGTTGCTTTTGTTGGTTACATTAATGAGTTTAGTGTTGTTTATCAAGATGATGTAACTAATTTTTCCAGAAGAGAAGTGATCACTTGTTTGCACTTGGAGAAGATGCTGATAAGATGTAGAGAATATGGCATCTCACTCAATCCAAAGAAATGCCATTTTGGAGTGCAGAAGGAAAATTTTCTTGGTCACATTGTGTCACAAGAGGGGGTGATGATTGATCCTAAAAGAGTAGAGGCCATCAGCAAGTCCCAATTTCAAGAACCAAGAAAGGAATTAAGTCCTTCTTTGGGAAAATAAACTTCATCATAGAGATTCATATCAAACTTTGTTGAGTTGACCATTCCAATCACTTCCATGCTAAAAAAGGACCAAGTCATCAAATGGGAGGAGGTTTCCATCCAAGCTTTCAATGGGATCAAGGAGGCATTAAGGCATGCCCCTATTCTAGTAGCTCCAGAACTATAAGAATCCTTTCCAATTGTTTTCCTTTACTTGAGAGAACACTATTTATTCTTTCTGTTCTATAGAAGGATGATGAAGGGGCTGAGAGGCCAATTACCTTTTTCAGTAAGGCCTTGCAGGGGGGATGAGATGAAGTACACTATTATGGAGAAGCAAACATTTTCCTTAGTAAAAGCAACAAAGGTTTTCAGGCCTTACATTCTAAGTTCTAAAGTGTTTGCTTATGTTCCCCACACCATGGTGAAAGACATCTTATCAGAGATGGAAGTCTCAAGAAAAAGGTGCATGTGGGTGAACAAGTTGCAAGAATATGATATGGATATCCAAACCACAAAGTTGGTGAGAGGTTTGGGCTTGGCTAAGCTTATGGATGAGAGCAACTTGCAAACTATTGAGGTGAATGAGGTAGGAGAAGGAAGGGTAGATGTCTTTGAGAAACTAATGAGTTATGAGTGGTACAAGGATGTGATTTTCTATCTCAAACATTTATACTACCTTGAGTATTTGAGTAAGAACTAGAAAAGGGCCCTTAAGTTGGCTTCCCATAAATATGTCATTACTGATTATGGGTTAGCTTAGAAGAACCCCAGGGAGTCTTCTTAAGGTGTATTACTGAAGATGAAGCCCCAAGATAATTACTGATATCCATGGAGGAGTTTGTGGGAGGCATTTTACTAGAAGGGTCACATCACACAGATCTGAGGGTTGGTTATTGGTGGGAAACTCTTTTCAAGGATACAACCTTGTTGGTTAGAAGATGTGAGAGTTTCTAGTGCTTTCTCTGAAGAATAAAAGCTTCAAGTTCCATTCCTTTGCAGCCCAGTATCAATTGAAGCCCCATTCAAGTAATGGGGAATAGATTTCATTAGTGAATTTTAGACCCTTCAAGTGCTAGGCCATAAGTGGATTCTTGTAGCAACTGATTATTTTACTAAATGGGTGGAGGCAATCCCCACCAAGAAGGAAACACACCAAATTTTCATGGATTTTGTGCTAAACCACATCATTTGTTAGTTTGGAGTGTTAGTCAAAATTGTAGCTGATAATGCCATGAGTTTTAGAGGATAAACCTCTGGTGGTAATGTGCCAAATAGTATGGGATCAACTTGACATATGCCTCTAATTACAATCCCCAAGGAAATGGACAAGCCGAGTCTAGTAATAAAAATTTGTTGATAATTATCAAAAGAACCTTGGAGCTGAATAAGAGAAAATGGGGTGAACAATTGAAGTTTTTGTTTGGGTTGATAGGATCACTATCAAAAGAGTTAATGGAAAGAGTCCATTTGAGTTAGTATATGGAACTCAGGCCTTGCTGCCCCTTCATATGCAATTATACTCATATCAGTTCATTCAAAACTGGAGGATCAAGAAGTAAGTCCTTATGATGCTCGCATTAACCAGATTGTTGAACTTGATGAAGAAAGGAGGGCATCCCACCAAAGGCATGTAAAGTTCAAGAAAAGTTGAAGAAGTTATTTGACAAGAAGGTCACTCCCAAGCTTTTAATGTTGGAGATCTTGTGCTACTATGGGATAGTAGGCATGAAGATAAGGGCAAGCATGGAAAATTTGACTCATTATGGATGGGCCCTTACTCCATTGATATTAGGATTGGTGAACATACCTTCTTCTTAAAGGACTTGGATGGTGAATTTCTTGAGCTACCTATTAATGGTAGGAATTTGAAGCATTTCTTAGATTGATTCCCCAGAATCAAGGTAAAAATATTTTGTATAATGTATAGTTTGTTGTTTGTTTATTTCTTGTATTTTGTGTTTTTGCTCATTTTGGTCCTTGGTGACTTGTTTTTGTTGGTTTCTCTATTCGTTCTTGGGAGATGGCTTTGTTTCTATGCTCTGGAAGCTGACTCCTCTTTGCCCAATGGATATTTTTACACTTGGTCTACCTTTTTTCTTGTGGCACTCACAGGGAGTGCCCATCCCAGTTGGAGCCGATGTTGGTGCTTAGATTTGTTTCACCCCATTTGCCATTATTTTCCTCTGATCATGTGTTCTAAAACATTTTGTCTCTCGATGTGGGTGTTTTGAAAGCTTCTACCTCCATTTGAAATTCTTTGAATTATTTATAGAATCCATTTTCATGTCCCTCCTTGAAGGAGTCTCTTGAGTTTTCCCTGTTCTTTCCCTAATTTCTTCAAAATCCGTGGGCTTTGTCATTTTCCCTATCTTTCCCCAACCATGGAAGCTCGAGAATGATCAATTTACATTTGTATGCCTTTGAAAATCCAAACCCATGGTCAAAAGATGCTTGAAACCATGATTCACTTGGTTTTGTTTCAAAAAAATCATCCTTAGCAAAAAAATCAGGTTTTGGGCATGAATGATGAATTTATGTGTTTTTGACGGTCTGCGGGTGTCCTTTTCCTGTCAAAATTATTCCTCAACATTCAGGTGGTCACGTGGCTTCTTTTGGATTGGTCAGGATGGTAGGAAAATGCTTTAACTTATCACTTTTTGCTTTTTGGAAAAAGGGAAAATTTGGTCCCGTGGCTCCACTCATTTTTGATTAGTTCTTTTGGTGCTTACATGGCTTCTTCTAATTGGATGGGGTGCGGCGTTTGTTTTGAACTTGTTCCTTTTGGCTACTTTGGAAAAAGGTTTGAACTTGCCCCGTGGCCCCACCAGGATCTGATTAAAGAAAATTTGAAGTGGCGGGGAAAAGTCTTACTTTTACCCAGCGGGAGGACACGTGGCAAAAGCTAATGGAAGAGATGCGGGCCTTTGAAGGTAAGTTGGATGTTTTTCCCTTTTGCAAAAATGAAATAAAACTCTAAAATGGAAGTGCTCCCCATGCCAAATCATTTTTGAAACCTTAAGAAACCTTAAGGTTTTTGAAGATGCATCCATTGCACCATGACATGTGGTAGTTTGAAAAGTCAAAGGGGTGGGGAAGCGGACCATCGGAGGAAAATCAGATTTTTACCTCTTGTTATCAAAAGGATTAAAATCTCAAAATGGCCCATGAAGCCTAATAAGAAGTAGGTCAAGGTTGGATTTTAATATTTTAAGAGGCGGGAGGCGGGCCATCGGGGCAACTTGGATTTTTCCCCTTGATTTTCAAATGACTAAAATCATTAAAATGACCCACATGCCCGATAGAGAAAAGTCAAAACTTGTTCCTAGTCAGCAAAAGCGAAAAGAAGCGTGGTTCTACTGAGGACATGAGCAGGGAGATGGGAATTTGAAATTTTTTCCTTTTCCAAAAAAGAGGTGAAATGGTAGAATATGGCCACGGTTCCTTTGGGACCCACCTTAGGACATGTGTAAAGCTCATTTCTCAAGAGCAGAGGTGTGGAGAAAAATGTGAAAATTTTACATTTTTCAAAATTTGTAAAAGGAAAAAAGGAACCCAGGCCCACTCTAAAATTGAATCTTCCACATGGATGGCCCAAATTCAAAGTAAAGATCAATGGCAGCTGTGTGTCTAAATCTGATTTTCCCCCATTTTTACTGAAAATCTCTTGAAGTGCAAGTCTTCATGATTTCTTGGTATTTCCTACATGCCAAATAGAGAGGGGAGTTAATTTTGATATCTAAGTTTGGTGGGGAGATTTGGAGACATCTATCACCATTAAAATGATCTAGCTATTGGGCTCGATTTGATCTTTCCATTTTTTCTCTCCAGCATCACAAAGATCTAGATTTGATAGATTAGGGGTGGAAGTGGTTAGTGAGTTGAAGAAAAGGTGATCTACCAGAAGGAGGAGTTGAATGCGGGAGATATTCAAAGAGATCTTCCCCCTTAACACTGGTGACTTTTTACAGATCTGATTCTGGGAATCATGATCGAGATCATGGCGAACATTGGTGCACTCAATGTTTAGGTTTTTGGGGGGGAAAAATCTATGGAAAATTTTATAAAATGCATGAGTTTATCATGCAAATGTTGGAGTGTTAGGGGTCGGGACTGATTTTTCTAATAATAAAAAGCTTGATAGAGCCCATCTTTTTGAGAAGCTATTTGAGAAGCATGTATATCTCTTTTGTATTGAATTTTATCATGTCAATTGGTGTGAGTGTACAACCATTGAGAAGATCTAAGATTGTTCTAGAAACTTTCCCATTGTTGATAAATTTGATCAAACTCGAGTTATTTTGTGTTGATCTTATGCAAAATGTGTTTGTTTTATTTTTGAATGTCTACAAATAGTTTTTCTTGTTCATGTTGCAATCTTGTATCAAATTTGTCTCAATCACATAGTCTCAATCCTTGTGACAGTTTAGTGGCATCTGTAATTTCATTTCTTAGAAGAGCTTTCATCTGGGAGTGAAATAAATGATTTAAAATCACTTTTCTTTCATATATTGACAGAGATTGTTTGTAAGCCTCTGGGTGTACCTCAGGCATGATTGGGCTCAGATCTTGATGCTTTGTTGGGTTTTCCAACTCGATCCTTCATGTTATAATCTCATAGATTGTATGAAAAAGTGCTAATTTGGGCCTCCATTGAAGCACATATTTTGGTTAAAGAAACATTTTAGCTGCTTTGTGGCATTCTGTTGATTTAGTTTTCCATTTTGTAAAAGCTCTCAAGGATCTGGTGAATCAAGTTCATCCTACCTCACCTCCCACCAAAATCTATTTAAAAACATCCAATCTTACCCGTACTACCCTTGTTTGTCTTGTGTGTATACAAATGCATAGTTTCTATTACCAAAGCATGTAGAAACAATCAGGTTTCCAAATGTCTTTAGTAACCTTTGCCTTGTTTTTAAAATATCTCCATAATCTAGAAGTGATAACTTGTGAGAGTCAGATTTGGTGTGTTGATCATATTTTCCCAAGGTCTTCTCTATAAAATTTGTGTAAAAGAAGGATTTACCAGCATTCTTCAATAATAGAGGTTACAAAATAGGTTCTCTTACCTTGGTTGAAAGGCACAACCTAAAATAGTTAGGATCAGATCACATCCTTTTAAGGTGCTACCCACTCCTTTAAAATCCTGAAGTGCTAAAAATTTAGATAGAATGCTTTCCCTGGCTACAAAATGACATACATAATCATCTATCTACCTCTAAGTGTCCTGTTAAATCCATGATGTTGCTCAGCCTTTGAAGGAGATTAAATTTGGGTACCAAAACAAAGAATACAAATTCTTGATCTTCTCCTTCTTGTTCTTGTTCTTGTTCTACATGCAAACTCAACCTCAGCCACCACTGGCTCTTCAACCTTGACCTCCTCTGTTGGCTTAACCATTAAAGGGATATTTGTAAATCCAAACCTTGAAACCCAACACTTCAGATATTCTATCATTTATTCTTTTTTGGGTTCCTCCTCTTGTTGTTCTCCTTGATTGATCTTTGGAATCTCTTACCCACATGGAATTGGGAAGGAAAGAGGAGGGGTGGATGGGGTTTCAACCAGCTTTGCAGTTGTTTGTGGTGGTGAGGGAAGTGGAACTTCTTGTTTATTTGGAGGGAATGACTGCTTGGAAGGGAAAAGGGTAGAAGAACTGAGATGAGGTGGAAGATCAGGAGATGGAGAAGAGAAACCAACACTTGGGGCAGCAACTAAGGGGCTTGACTCTTGACACTGCTAAAATGATAAAGCTTGAGAAAGAGAAAATGAAGGACAAGGAGCTGGTGATTGACTTACCCATTGATAAGGTTGTCTCGCACTTTTCTCATAAGCCTCAATGTCCTCAATCCACTGTGTAAGTTGAGGCAACACTTCAACCATGAATTCAAGCTTCTCTTGAGGGCTATAATGTCTTAGAAAAGGGCCTTCCCATGGACAAGGTGCCCTACAACCAATCTTGAATGCCTTCATTTGTGTTATGGCCCTTGACTGAACCATGCTAGCCTCCATTTTTTGAATCTTCTCCAACAGATTAACTTCTTCCATTGTATCATGCATACCCTTGTTCTCGATAAAATCCATAGCCAAACTAGTTTTGACAATGCTCATATGGGTAAACATGACTATTTTGGATATGATAATAATGCTGATCTGGAGGAGTTGGGAAATACATTGGAGATGACTTGTGTTGCTTTTGTAAGTGTGAGTTCCATGAAGGGAATGAATTCATGATTACACAACTTCATGAAATGGAAGAAAAATGGGAGATATGGAAAGAAAAGTGAATGAAGATGGGTGGAAATGGATGGAAAAGGTCTGCAACTTCAAAGATGGGGTTGTTGACCAGATGGAGTCACCATATGTGCTTGCATATGCCTCAAAATGAAACTTAATAGGAACACACCAACCTACTAAGATGAAGTGGTAAGGTGCTTCAGACTTGTCCCATCGGGCATGCCAAAATTGTTAGTGTAGAATCATAACACCCCGAATGGCCTAGGTGTGAAGTGGGGCATTCGGTGTGATTACAAAATAGGACTATCTCCCAAGTTTGTGGGACTTGCAAAAATTGAGATGGACCTCCGGAGAAATCTGGTTCTTGCTTCCTAATCTACCTACCACAAGCTACTCTAGTGTAGGAAGAACCTATTCTATCCTAATCTAACCATTCCAAGGAGAGAGAGAGAGAGAGAGAGAGAGAGAGAGAGAGAGAGAGCCTACACTAAGTGGTGATACACCGAGAAAAAGGAAGTGGTTGAATCAAAGATCGGCGATTGAAGTGGAGAGAGGTGAGTAGAGAGGGTGGAAATGCACCACAGGACCAAAGATAGATTTCACACTGAAACACCACTTCAAAATCCATTAGGCACATCTCCTAGAACCTAAAAAAACATCGAGTTTGCATGGTATACCCTACAATGATGAGAGGTAATAAAACACAACAATATAAGCCAAGGATGGATAGATGCATCATGAAACAAGTTTTATTTTCCACATGGTACATCATCGGTGGGAAAGAGGCAAGAAAAATCCATTATAGAGCCATGGGAGGAGGCTTAGACTCTACATTCTACCCTAAGGAAGAAAGAGAGAGGGGAGAGGAGAAACAATGACCAACTATTTGAATATGCCCCTTCATTACAATATATAGGAAGAACAAGAGAAGTGGAAGGAAGAATTTGAATCTGCTTTAACCACCTTGAGATATGCATTGAATCTGCTTCGATCACCTTTAGATATGCATTGAATCCATCAACCACCTTTAGATATGCGTTGAATCCTTCTTTGAAAGCTCAACCACTATCAATTAATGCCCCTCTCAAATCTACCTACAATTTTTTGATTCTAGTTCCTTTATGCTGCTGGCGTCTTGGGAAGAAGAACGATGGATCATAAAATCTAATTTATTAGTTGAAGAAATTATAGTCTATATTAATTTCATGGAAGACATTTTACCATTTCACCCACTAAATCCTATTAAGAATGATATTTTATGTCTCCATGGCATAGAGGGTGTCGAGAATTTCAAAAAGTCTTCTCCACTCAAATCAAGTCTCTAGTCAAAATATATGGCCATTTGAATTTGTCCCATTCAAAATGGTGGAAACCAATTATCAAAATGAGTCTTTTGGAAATTGGACATGTGGAGGGTTGGCACATGTTTGGGGACAACTTTTGAATTTTCTTTTGAAGTTGCACCAGGCTGACACGTGGCATCTTCCGCGATAGCTCAATTTCCTCATGTTTTGGCTAAGTCCTTTTTCTCGGTGGGGCCATACTTCTGACCAAGGACACGTGGAGGCTTGGAACTTGTTTGGAAACCCACCCTAAATTTTTACTTTGAAGTAGTGTCATGCTAACACTGGTTCCCTCCACACTTTTGCCTCTTCTTTGACTATTGAACCCCGGCTATGTAGATTTTTTTGGACCTGGGACACGTGGAAGGCCCGTGCTCATTTGAAAACCCACTCAAGATTTTACCTTTGAAGGAGCGTTGTTAAGACACATGGAGCCTTCCACTTGCACTCTTATACTTAACCAATTTAGGCCCACTTTTGAATTTGACCTCTTTTGACCATTGGCCACATGGAGGGCTGGCAAAGTTTGAGTCTCCATTTTGGGTTCCATATTTGAAGCTGTGTCGAGCTGACACTTGGCACATTCCGCTGAGTCGAAAGAATTTTCAATGGCCGGTGAAAATTTTGAGGCTCTGGACACATGGAGGCTGGCGCTTGTTTGGGTCTCTAGCTTGGGATTTAATCTTTGGAGCTGGTTCATTTAGACACTTGGCGGCTCTTGTTTCCTCCATACTTAGTCATTTTGGGCCCACTCTGAACCATTTGTGAATCCCGAGCGTTTGAACCTTTTCCCGTTCCTCTCCTAAGAGCCTCTAATTTGTTTGACATTTTTTCTTCCTTTAGGAGACCTCGGCTACTCCATTTTATAATCTTCATGTATAACCTATTCGTTAGATTTGAAGCATGGGTTCATTTGATAGAACCATTTCTTGAATTTCTTCCTACATGGGGTCATGTTTGATCAATTTTGTCGAAGCGAAAAATAGAGATAACAATAGATTGTCCACCTTTTCTCTGAACTGGATACAAAGAACTATACATAGTTGATCCCAATTTTGGATCGACCTTGCTCCCAAACTACTAAACCATTGTAAAGCTTTTCCTTTGAAAGAAGAAACTAGAAGCTTTATTGCCACATCTATTTCAATAATCTCATGTATGACACAAACATTTTCAATGTCCTAAATGTGATCAATTGGTGTTGTGTGATTCTCCCATTGAATAATGGAATGTTCTTTAATGCTTCCACCTGAACTGGATTTTGTGCATTAAGAGAAATTGGATTGTTGTCACTAAAATTTGTAAAAGGATTTGGTGGTCCTTGTGGTGGTTGTTGATGTGCCATCCTGATTGGCTTGAGAACCCTAGTTGATTGAAGGAAGGGTATACCTAGTGGAGGGGTTGATAAGGTTCTATTTGGTGGAGATGGATACCTTTGTACTCTTCTTCCTCTCCTTCCTCTTCCTGGGGATAACTGTAAATACTCAAAGAAACATTCTTCTCTTGCTCTAGACCAAGTTTGGATCCTTCTCATGTACTTGGGACACTAGTACTATTGGAACCAGTTGATTTTCTAATTGGAGTCGCCATATGTGTTTACGAAAAGCCTCCAAAGGCTAAAAATTTACCAAGACACACACCCAATCTTGATAAACATGGAAGTATTGACTTACTCAAGTGTGCAAAACTATTATGTCAAAAAAAAGTAACAACCTAGGATTTTGTTGGTCAAAATCATGCGCAGGCGATCTATGGATAAACAAGCCAACGGTGTGCAGGGCATAGCCCTCTTTGAGTCAAAATGAGGCCCGGTTTATTGCTATTCTACCGCGAGGAATCTATGCAGTCTCACAAATTCTACCTTCGGGGTTTGGGATCTCATCCCGATATTTCCATTTGCGAAAAGAAAGGAAAGGAAGAGGGATGAAGAAAGAGCTGGTCGAAGGAGAAAAGAAATGAATTCTAAAGCGAAAAGGTCGAGAAAGTTTATGTTTTGGGATTGGTAGTAGAGCCAAACCTACTTGCATAAACGAGCGAAAGCAATACGATGATGAATAAATGAAAATAAAATAGAAGCAGAATTCAATGGAATAAACACATAGATCGCATAAGAAAGATCTAGTGCACATAACACGGTATTGAGCACAAAGTCTAAATATTGTATTACTAGTTTCTTACATTACAAAAGCTCAAGTCTTTCCTCCTCACTCTATTTTCATCTGAAATATATTCACCCATTCCTCAACACAACAAGTATTGGGGTATTTATAGAAGAAGGAGAGAAAAAGGAGGCAAAAAGGAGCCAACCACCTATTTTATTTACAAAATATCTCAAAGGGCACACTTTTCATTGTGTCGGCGGGAACTTATCGGCGCCTTTTGAAATGGGCGCACATATCGGCGTGTCGATACCACATTATCGGCGCCTTTAGAAATGGGCGCACTTATCAACATGTCGACATGAACTTATCAAACCCTTTAGCGCACCTTTCGGCGTGTCGGCATGAACTTCCTCACGCCTTTTCATCGTGTCGGCATGAACTTGTCGGCGCCCTTTGGCACACCATTCGGCATGTCGACGAGAATTTATCAAGGAAATGGCGCACATATCAGCATGTCAACACCACATTATTAGCACCTTTGAAATGGGCACACTTATCATGTCGACACCACATTATCAGCACCCTTTTGCACACCATTCATCGTGTCGGCATGATAATGTCACCGCCTTCAAAGAGGAGAAAAATGGCTAAGTCCTTAAAACTTGATTTTCAAGAGAATTTTGGACTTTTTACCAACTTCCTTGGGCCAAAGCAAAATTTTTGGGTATGGTTACCTACTAAATTTCCTTGACAATTTTGCGGGATAACAGTGGCTCTTTCTGGGGACTATCTTTAAGTGAAACTTAAGGGTAGAGAATCCCGAGATCTTCATGTATGCCTATCCATTGGGTAAGTCAAAAACAAGAGGCGTCAGGGAGGGTGAACAAAGGGAACACACAACAAGCAGAGAAAAGAAACACACACAAAAACAAACACACAACTAAAGCAAAGCTCGTACAAAGAAGAGCAAGCTCTACTTCACGAAGATCTTGATCTTTGCCCGCTATAGGGAAGCGGGAGCTCGGTTCCATCTAGATCGACGAGAGAAACTATTCTCTCCATTGGTAGCCATTTGATCTTGAAGGCCCTCTCACGGGGAATCAAACTTTCCGTGCATGCCCTTTGGCTCTCTTCGCTTGTCCCACAAAGGATGAGATCTCCCACTTGAAAATCTCTCTGCTTGGCCTTCTTATCAAACAGACCTCTTAACTTGATTCGATGTTCAGGTGATCTTACTCTCTTTTCTTCAAGTTCCGAGATACATGATTCTCTTTTCTCAAGAGAATTTTGGAAAGTTTCATCTTCGATGGCTTGTGCCAAACAGAGCGGGAAGTTCGCGAGAAATGGGGAGTTCAATCGATGCCATATAACACTTGAAAAGGTGACATGCAGGGACCTCTTGGGAGTAATGTGCGATCTACCCACAAATTTTCGTATAGAGTTGTGCGGGACCATTGATTCTCATCAACTAGCTTCCGTTGATGGTCACTGAGGTTCTTATTCTTGGATTCTGCTGGATGGTGCGAGACCTTGGGATTATAGTGCCTCTGCTTTATGAAAGGGTTTGGCACCTTCTTTCAATGGGATGTCGTGTTGGGCGTCCTTTCCTTGAAAGACTTTAGATCAGCATAGGACCATGCTAATACATCCGTGTATTTCTTCGTGAGTTGACAAACTTCCGCTTCTCTTCGAGCATGCAACATTTTCCAATGTTCACAATCATGCAGAGTGCTCTATCGAACCTATATTGACCTTCGGTTTAGGGATGAGTCGAGGATCATTGCTTCTTCTTTACAAAACACTCATGCCTATCGAAACTCGCTCCCAAACCAGGGCCCTTCTCGAATTTTATTTCCTTTGAGCTGACATATGCCGCATCGTTCCTTGATTCAACATGCCTTGATCGGTGGTGATTCACGCAAGTGGAAGTAGATCCTTGAAGTGCAATTCTTTAAAATTTTCTGCGCTTTCTAGAAAGGCAATGAGTTGATTATCGTCGTTGAACACACGCCAATGCAGAAATTATCTAGCATGCTCGGGGCGGAAAACCACCTCAATGGTGTATTTGTTTGTTTTCAAACACGGGTGTGGGAGCATGAGGATGCTGATGGCGTGAATCGCCATGTCATTTTGAGCCCTTGGAATTGATTCTATTGAAAAAGCATTGAATTCCTCGATGCTGTCCCACACCGCACATTACGGTAATGCATTTTCATTCTTCACTTGGTAAATCCTTTTGACTGGTTTACAACCAACTATGCATCACCTTGTACTTTTAGATTTTTAATTCCTCTTTCCCTCGCGGCTTGCATACCGAGTAAGAGAGATTCATACTCAGATGATATTGTTTGTGTTGAAAAACTACAATTTGAATGAGAGAGGAATTACCTCTTTTCGGGGAGATATCAGCATGACCCCAAAGGCCACATCCACTTTACATAGCTACCATCAAAGCCAGGTCCAGATCTCATTAAGATCCTTTTCTGAGCGAACGAGGAACACCTATTTTATCCGTCTCGGTAGATAAGAAGTAGTTCCCCATCCTTGATTCAAAAAGGACCATTGGGGTCTTGAGTTTGGTAACCAAGTATTTCTTTTGTGATTCCTGCTCTAATGTCTCGCATTAGGCCTTTGGCCATTAATTCTAGCTCTAGACCATCCATATGAATTTCTCCTAACCAACTTCACTGTGAAAATTCCATAGAGGCTTCCAGATGTCCATCATTTTTACTCTTTTATTCTAGGAAGGCCTAAATGCAAATGCGCGTCTTTGATTTGGCCAACCAATTTCAACCCTTAGTTTCCAAGGAATAATACATTATTATAACAGGATTGGTAAGAGTGAGGCTTGGGGCGAGCATGGGCGATTTATTTCATGAGCTTATCGAAGCCATGGAATCAATTATGCGATTACTTGCTTGTGTCCATTGATCACGAGAGAGATAGAAAGGCTCTATTCTTTGCTGTACGCTAATGAGATGTTGAAGCTACATTTATATGGGATTCAAGGGAAAGGATTCCTTTTGGGAAACCTGATTAGATATAACAACTTGATTTTGGATATACTTAATCGATCTTACAAGCTATTGAAGGGTTTGGTAGAAGGTACTCACACTTAGGACATTTGGATCTTGGTATTTTTGCATGATCTATAATATCAAACGCTGCCAAGGGCTGCGTTAGTAAGGAATGAGTCCCTCACTCTCATTATGATGGGATAGGATTGGTGGTCTTAGTAGGAATGTGAGAGGATTGATTTGGAGGAGAGATAGGGGAAAAGATTTCCTTGTAAAAGATTTGCCAGGAGTTGAGCAAGAAGAGGATTACCTCTTTTGAGCAATGATCGGAGGCGCGTTTGACACGGCCTTCTCCCAGCAACTTCCGCCTCTTTTCATGGCGGAGTAAAAAGCGATATGAGTCCATGGCTGCATTTCCACTGGGTACCCTCTTCTTCATCGATTCTTCCTCATCAAATTCCATATGCGATAGTAGAGTCGCCCAGGTTACGGTTCACCGACATCTTGATCATCTTCACCTTGAGACAAAGGTTCTTCATGTTTTCTTCTTCTTCAATTTCAGCGGAGCATTGACGAGAGGAGGCCTCGATTCACATTTTGGGGCTCTTTGTGAAACATTGTTAGGAACGGAATTCGGTATCGATATGAGGAACCTGGGAGAAGTGTCATCCATGGCCAACTGTTTTTCAATGATGCGAGCAAGTTTCGCCATTTTTGAAAGGACTGGATCGAGGGAAGTGCTAGAATGGGGCGCGGGGCCGAAGATTTAGGCTTGGGTGATTCCTTTTTAATTCATTTGGATATTGAGTTATTCTCACAATATTGAATGGCACTCCGGAGTTGAGGCGACAACCAAGGTGGTAACTCATTCTGAAGGAGCAAGAAACTAACTTTCAAGCTCATAGCGTTTATGAAGAAACACTTTTGATTTTCCGAACTGGAAGCCACGGTTGATTAGCGCATTGAACCGTGGCGATAAAATCGCGCATGGTCTCATTCACGTTCTTCGAAATTCGTGGTAATAATGCAAATGCATCCTCAAAGGCTTAATACACTCTTGAAAGCATCCATAGGGTGGCCCAAGCACATGATAGACCCTTTCAAATGCACAACCATTGTTGCGAGGTCCTCTAGGGTTTTAGGGAAAAGGCAACCGACACATCTTCGTGAGTCACATCCAAAATCTTCATGACATGATGAATGCGGATATGTGGGAATCTTCTTTGATTTCCACTTTGGAAAATTATTTCGATTTTGCGTGAGGAGATTCACCATCGTGGAATGGATGTGGTAAAGCTAAAGGACCCATAAAATTTCCCTTAGGTACCATTACATCTTGAAAGCATGGATTCTTCTGCGAGGCACTAAAAGGGATGTGGATGCCCCACTGCCAAAGAATTTTTCTTCGTGAAGGTGAGACACTCTGGATGACCATTGCCAGAAACTACTTTTATAAAAATGTGCGGTGTCACGCCTGAAATTATGCCTTTGAAGCGGTCAATAATCGGTTTCTCCAGAACTAAAGGTTCATACATTGAGTGTATGTTCCAATCTGCAAATGTTATCAAACTTTTTTTTGGTTGTATCTCCCATGATTTTTTTTTGATAAAACCAACAGCCAAATACTTTTCTAAATGTTTAAAACTATCTCTTTCCGATTGCGGTTAAATGACAAATAACAATAAGATGGCGGAAGATTAGTAAGCTGATTTTTCGGATCTTTTAAGCTTTTTTCGAGAGGGTTTCATTTTTCAAACAGTAAAACTCGGATCTACGGCAAAATACTGATTTTTCAGAAAAGCAACTAAAGATCTTTAAGCTCGACCAGATCTATGACTCTCGAAGAAAATTTTTCAATTTGAGCACTTTTGCAAATTTTTGGTTTTTAACAAAAGTTTAGATTTGCAAAGCATAGGCCAGCAATCTTACGATTTTTCGATTTTTTATCTTACTACCATCATAGATCCGGCTTGAATCTATTCGATCCCAATGAGTCACAAAAACTGTTGGTCCAAAAATCATGCGCTGAATAAGATCTATGGATAAACGAGCCAACAAGTGTGCGAGGCATAGCCCCTTTCCTTGAAGCAAGTGAAAGCTGGTTTATTGTATTCTACTGCGAGGAATCTAAGCTAGTCTCAAAATTGCCTTCGAGGGTTTGGGATCTCATCTAAAACTTGTTCCGACTGAAAGGGAAAGGAAGAGGGGATGAAGAAAGAGTAGGTCCATGAATTCCAAAGCCGAAGGTCGTTTATGTTTTGGGATTGGTAGTAAGCAGAGCCAAACCTACTTACTTATAAGCAAAGCAATACCCATGATGAATAAATGGCGATAAAATAAGAAAGATTCAACGGAATAAACACATAGATCGACATAAGAAAGATCTAATGACAGGTAAATTATTCGAAGTCTAAATATTGTATTACTAGTTTCTTACATTTGATAAAAAGCTCAAAGTCTTTCCTCCTGCTCCTATTTTTCATCTAAAGATATTCACCCATTCCTCAACACAACAAGTGTTGGGGTATTTATAGAGAAGGAGAGAAAGAAGGCAAAAGGAGCCAACCACCTATTTAGAAAGATATTTACAAAATATCTCAAAGGGCGCACCATTCAAAGCATGTCGAATGAATTTATCCTCCTTTTGAAATGGTCGCACATATCAGCATGTCAACACCCACATTATCAATGAAATGGGTGCACATCTTCATGTCAATAGAACTTATCAGGCGCCCTTTGGCGCACTAATCAACCCATCGACAACACATTAACCATTGACCTTTGGAAATGGATGCACTTTTCATCGTGTCGGATGGTAACTTGTCGCGCCCTTTGGCGCACTCTTCGGCACATGTCGACAGAACTTATCGCCGCCCTTTGGCACACCTTTTAGCATGTCAAGAGCATGAACTTCCTCGCGCCTTTTCATCGTGTCGGCATGAACTTGTGGATAAATGCCCTTTGGTGCACCATATTATGATGTCGACATTTATCGTGCCCTTTGGCACACCTTTCGGCGTGTCGAAAAAGTCCTACTCTTCATTGGTTAGCATAAATCAAGGCGCCCTTTGGCGCACCTATCACACACAACACATTATCAGCTTTAAGCGTAATTTTTGAATGTCGGCCACGACAATATTTGGAAATGAAGTTATCACAGATGTCGACACCACATTATCTTTGGCACACCATTCATCGTGTCCATGATCGGCGCCTTCTGCTCAAAAAATTTGAAAATGGCTAAGTCCTTAAAACTTGATTTTCGGAAGAGAATTTTGGACTTCTTTCGATGTCAAACTTCCTTGGGGCCTAAACAAAATTTTTGTATGGTTACACTGCTAAATTGCCCTTACATGCATAAAAGATTTACACATTATAAAACCATACTTTTGACTAACATGGGATTGTCTCAAGGTGTGGGACCCTAAAAATGAGACAAACCTCTAGAGAAGGTTGGTTCCTCTACCTATTCTAATGCTAAAACTAATCCTAGGAAGGGAAATGTAACTATTCTAACACTAACCTAGATTTCCAAGGGACCAAGGAAGAGAGATATGCATAAAATGAAATTCCTAAACTAAGGGAGGCGATAGCACCAAGAAAGGGGGCTGGAGATATCCTTAGTGAGTGAAAATGGAAGAAAATGAGGTAGAAGAGGGTAGACAAAAGTTCCACAATTCAAAGAACACATTCAAACTTCCAATTTCATGGAGCACAATGAATTTAAATCCTATAAAATAATATAACATGCACAATATACCTAAAAATGCAATGAAAGGAAAAGAACATAATACAACTCGAGCTAGGGAAAGAAAAGCCACAAAACACCAATTTTATTGCTTAAAATTAGGAAAAATCCATTAAAATGTAGGCACAAGGAAAAAATCCTTTACAAAACATGTAAATTTGAGGCTTGCGGCTCACAAGAGTGCTGGAAACTTTTTGGTAGATTTCCTTTCCATCCCAGAATGTCTCCCCTCTCAGATGAGGAAAAAATTACATACATAGAGAAAGGAAAGCTACCAACTAACAACCTTCATTAATTTGTTGTATGGAGGTATTGGACATCATACCGGTTCACTTTCCAATGGTACTTTTCTTGCATGGTGAACAAGGGTGTCATACCTCATAAAATTGGTTGTTGAGCTACCTTGTATGGTGCCATTAATGGTCGATCATATCTGAAACTCCTTGTTGATTCCCAACAAGAACCACCAGCTGATTCTTGACAAAACATGGAGAGTCTTTGCCAACAAGGAATGATTGTTACATGACAAGAAGAAATGTTGTCGTGCATTAGTGAAAGGAGGTTGACACGTGTCGAAGGAAGGATTTTGTACAATGAAAAAAAAAGGCATGACGGGGAAGGAGGGACAACACACGACAAGGGGGAAGGATTCTTGAACTATAGTGAGGAATTTTGTCAACCAATAGGATGAAAATGGTGATGCTTGTCAAGAAGTGGCAATAATGCGCGTTTGGAGAATAGTTAACGCGTCGGGGAGGAAACAATTTATGTTTGTCTCGAAAGGGATTTTTTCATGTGACAAAAGCAAAAAAGGTGTTGATGCATGTCATGAAGATGGTTGATGTGTGATAATGACGTGGAAATCCATACATTTGGCAATCTCGACCATTATAACAAACCCGACTCCAAACCTTTGCGTGGTGAGCAAGCTCACTGCGAGATACCCTATAAACTACTCCCCATTAACTATCAATACCTAGACATGTACGTTAATCCATTTTGAAATGTGGGTGTAAATATGGATAGAAAATTATATGGTGGGAAAAAAAGCATTAAAGGAAGCACATAATACAAAGAGGATCTCACTTATCTTTATGGTGGAGAATCACAAGTAGGAGATCATGCTCCAACGATATTATAAATGTCTAACTGTGCCTCTAGGTGAATAGCCTCTACGATTTTTTTTGTTCTTTTTATTATAGTCATTATGTATAATGTTAATTCTTAACAATGTTTACTTTTTCTAATATTAAGATGTACATCCTTCATATAGTTTTCTCCTAAGTTCTTTTCATATTATAGAATATATGTAAACAAAAGTTAGAAGTTTAATTAGAAGAATAGAGTTAAAATTTCTCCATTCTCACAACTTTTATAGATTTATTTTCATAAAATAGAATATATGTAAACATAAGTTAGAAGTTTAATTATAAGAATAGAGTTAAAATTTCTCCATTCTCATAGCTTTTATAGATTTCTTAAAATGATTAAGTTCAATATTTCTTGCGTATATGCCCATTCACATATAGATATCATAGAAGATGAACATGGACAAAATTAAATATGTTTCAGAATATTTAGAGGTATTAAAATGATTAAGTTTAGTATTGCTTGTAGTTGAATGTTTACAATGGGCATATGCCCATTCTTGGACAAACATACATTTTTGTCTTTGTATTGAATTGGCAGTACATAAAATATGTATCATAGAAGAAAAAATGCCTTTTTGTATGATATTGGGCTTCTACATATTAAAAACATTCTGAGTTACAAAAGAATTATAAAAAAAAGTAATATTTATTTGTTTGAGAATGGGCTTGTGCCCATTATAAACAAGATAAGGCTGTGAGAATGCACAAATTCTCATTGTAAGACAATAAATTTTATCTCTATTATTTAATTGAGAATGGGCTTGACATGAAGAGTTAAAAGTATACTTTTTTACAATGGGCAATTGTCCAACCTGAAAGGGAAAGGAAACCAAATGATATTCTGAATCATGGGTAGAGTTAGAAACAATCATTCCTGTGAATGTATTGGTGTTTACAATTAAACAAATAGGTCGATTGCAATAACATCGTGGTGAAGCTTACCATCCCTAAGAACTCCACTACCTTTGAAAACATTAATTTCTAATAAAATTTCCACTATTGTGTGGATAAGCTCACTCTACAATTTTTTTCTAACCACTTCCTTTATAGAGGTTTTAAAATGATTTAGTTAATTATTACATGTATTGAATGGACATATTTCCATTCTCATATAACAATCATATATTCTTCCTCAATGATTCCTATTTGTCCATTCTCATATAACAATCATATATTCTTCCTCAATGATTCCTATAGAAGAATAGGCATCCACACATTCAATACAAGATTGAACTTAATCATTTTAATACCTCTTTAATTAAAGAGAATTACTAGTACAACTAATATAAGACTATTATGAAAAATTAAAGAGAATTACTAGTCCAGCTAATATAAGACAATTATGAATAATTAACTATAATTTCATAAGGCAAAAATTACAAGTTTTGAAGAGTGGATACCTAGAGAAAAGTATTTATTGGCCAAGTAAAAGGTAGTATTTGAATTCTTGGATCATTCTAACCTTGGTGATAGATTGCAAGTAATTTAGGATCTGCAGCAAACAACCAGATTACATAACATCTCTCTCATTCACAAAAACAAATTATGCAACATTCTATTCTTCTTTTATGATTCCTAAATGAGAATAGGTATCCACCTAGTGAATACAAGATTGAACAGGTATTATAGTGAATAGGTATCCTCCCAGTGAATACAATATTGAATAGGTATTATAGTGATTAAGTGGGAATGGATGAAATTCCATTGTTTACAATTTTTACTTTACACTCTAAGTATTTATGTTCATTGGAAGAAAATGTTGAGCCCTTACAAAATATTATGAGTGGAGAAAAAGTGCAAGCTATGAGGTTATTCCATTAGAGGAATATACTATCCCTATCAATAGCATGATGTTTTCCAGCCAACAAGAAGTTACCCAAAACAACACACAAAACACGTAATCGATGGTGATTAATACTGAAGCTACATCAAACCCTTCACCATCAATTATGATGGTTGGTTCAAAATGAGTATCAAGTATTATTTAAAATTTAATAATATTTTTTACTTGTCAATATTAGTTGGAACCAATTTGATAAATATATCCTAAATGCAATTTTTATGTGTAGATACAACTAGAGAAAATCAAAAAAATATATGTAAAGAAATAGGTAAAAATATTAATCTTCTATATTTTTAATATTATTCGAATCAATTTGATAAATATATCCTAATTTCAATTTTTATGTGAAGATATGGTAGGAGAAAATCTAGAAAATCTACAACCAACAAATATATGTAAAGAAATAGGTAAAAATATTTTGTGAAATATTATTATCATATTTGAAATACATACATTTAATAATGAAGTTTACTATTATTTTTTGTGCAGTTCCTCCAAAGAGACATTTTCTTGTTCTTGAATTAGAAGGATTTTTAATTCAAAAGAATACTTCTAAAAAGGAAAATACATTTCAATTGAACAACGAGCACATCCTATCATGATTGTGTCTTTCCCAATTTCTAACTTCATGTGTGTAAAGAGTTTCATCGAATAGAATTTTGTTCTATGTTGGATATAGATGCCAAGATAGAAATACTAGCAATGAAACTATTAGTCACACCTAAATTAGATGTGCAAATGTTGTTTTGTTAGGGTATTGATCATTGTGAAAACTAGAGAGACAAATTTATTAAAAATTTAGAAACAATTTGGAAAACACCAGAATTTCCATACAAATGTGAAACTACGGTTGTAGTTAATGTAACCAACAAAGGATTTCCTGAAGAATTTATTTTTGTGTCTCCAAAGGTTTCGATAAAAGACTTTAAATATAATAGGTGGCTTATGACATAGTTGTTTATAGAACTAGCATAGTTATGGGTTACTGAATGATCCAAGAGAGATCTTAAAGGGATGTTCTCTATTTCAAACAACAATGCAACAAATCAATATATAAAATTGTGTTTATTTGTTTTTGTAGTTCTTTTATGTTTATTACATTTTTGGATATCTTTTGTTTTTATTACATTTTTGTAGTTCTTTTTCCCATTTTCCATTTGAAGTGATTATTATATACTCTTTAATAAGATGTTATTGATGGTTATTAGTATGTAATGCTCAACATGTGTTTATTACAATTTTTAGTTCTTCACATTTCATCCAAATGATGTGATTAGTATATAATGATAATTTAGGATGTTATTGATAGTTTACCATTTAATGCTCAAAACTAGTTGTGATAGGTTTAGACGAAGGAATGTAATTATCAATAAAATCATATAATATAATCTATAATTAATTTATTGAAAAGAATTTATTTATTGCCGCCTTGGTTTTTCGTGGGGTATGCCAATCTCATTCTCAGCGGTGTCACATGGAAAGAAATTATTGGTTTTGGGGGTAGAAGAAAAAGTTCTCTTCAAGCGAGTTCTGCATGCTTCTCTTGCTAATTTCTTGGTATCAGAGATCATTGTGTAGTTGACCAAGTGGACATTGTATCACTGGACTTGGTTAGTCTACTTTATATGTTTCTCACTATTTTAGTCGTTATTTTGTATTCTTTAGCCCTAAATTTTTAATTATTATAATATAATTAATTTATTGAAAAATTTATTTATTGGTTGGTTTTAGATCTCATTGATATTGGATTGTTTTGGGGGTTTACATATCCGCATTCAAGAGAATGAAATGCCTTCATTTACAAAAATTGTTTTAGTCGTACTAAGAAATATTGAATTCATTTTTTGGATTGTGGCTTACATACTTGCATTCAAGAGTGTGAAATTAGCAAAAATTTTTTAGGTCAAAGAAGGGGAATATTGTGTTAGTTTACAAAAATAAAGTGCAAAAGGTTCAAGACAAGTACAACCAAATATATAAGAAGAAAATATATTGTTCAAAGGTGAAACAAAATATTTTGTTAATAACATAACTAAGGCACTTTTATTTGGATTTCCTTCTAGCTGGAAATTTGATGACACAATGCATTCTGATAGAAATTTTTTCACACATTTATGTACATGGTTAAATCATGTGGGTCCACACCCAAATTTACGTTGGTCTTTGGAAACATTTAAAAAACAATTACTAAGCTTGATTGAGTTTACTTGATACTATTATGTTGATTAATATATATAGATAAATTTAGTTTTTCTTTGTAGTATTTCTCATAAAAATTCATTAATATTGGTTTTTAGTCTATTTCATAACAATGGATTTATTGCCATCATTTTATGCAAACAGAATTGTGACTTGTATTTATCTCAGTAACATGGTTGAGTTTACTTATTACTATTATGTTGATTAATAAATATAAATTAATTAGTTTGTTTTGTAGTCTATCTCATAACAATATATTAATATTAGTTTATTTTTGTAGACTATCTCTTAACAATTCATTTATTACCATCATTTTATGTTGTATTTATCTCATAACAACACATTTCCTACATTTTATGCAAATAAATCCACATTATAATTAAACATTTGTAAATTTTTATTGATATCATAAATTAGAAGCAATATTAGACACAAATATATATGATCAAAATATGTAAAATATACAACATGCAAATGTGCATGACCCCATAGTTAAAATAAATCACATCCAAAATTTTCTTTCTTTCTATATTAAGTTTATGAGAATGGGCATATGCCCATTCTCATCACAATGATAAAAATATTTTTTTGTATGAGAAATGGAATATGCCCATTCTCATCACAATAATAAAACTCTTTGTTTGTATGAGAATGGGCATATGCCTATTCTAACCATTCTAACTCATTTAAGCAATAGTGAACTTAATCATTTTAATATCACTATAAAGGATGTGAGAATGGGAATCATCCATTCTAAAACAAATTAAATATTACCTCTATTTTTCTTTTATGATTCTTATATGAGAATGGGCATATGCCCATTAAATACAAGATTAAAATGTTTGTTTGTATGAGAATAGGAATATTCCCATTCTATCTATGTTTATTTTTCATCTATGATTTTTATATGAGAATGGGAATATGCCCATTCAATACAAGATAAAAATGTTTGTTTGTATGAGAATGGATATATGCCCATTCAATACAAGATAAAAATGTTTATTTGTATGAGAATGGATAATATAAGTATTTTCTATTCATTTCAAATTTATAAATGTATTAATTATTCCAATAAGTATTTCCTATTCTTACTTAAAAATTATAAACCCCTAAAATGGAAATCCCTCATTCACGATATATAATTTCAAAAACCCTTTTTGGATTCCAATAATAGCCAAATAAAATTATAGAAAACCCATTTTTGATTTTTTTTTGGTCATTATAACATGCACTCGTGTCTCTTCTCCAAGGAATTGAGATGTTTGAGACAACAATGGAACTGTATCCAACTTATGGGACCTTGCACGCTTGAGACAGATCTCCGGAGAAGGCTTGTTCCTCTATCTATTTCTATTTCTACTGCTGCTACTCCAAATGCTTGAAGGGAAAACTAAGCTAACAATGCCAAGGGACTAGGGATAGAAGGATAATAGAATAGAAAACTAAACTAAAGGAGGTGATAGCACCGGAGAAAAAGAGTGATGAAAATTATCCGTTATGAGTGAAAATGAAAGGAAAACATGAGTGAAGGAAAGGCATGCGTAGCAAAAATCTAACAAGCATTTACATGATCAAATTCTTGAAACACAATTGAAATGGAGCTATAAGGGATGTAAGGTGACATAAAACACACACGGTGTAAAATGAAGGTAAGAAGAAGGAATGCAAAAACATTAGGACATAGAATAGTCACAAAACATACTTCCATTGCATCCAGAAATGAATAGAATGTTAACATGGAAAGAGAGGCCGATATCCGCTTGCAAGAGCCGGATCTATGGGTCTTCAACTCAAAATAAAAAGATATGGAGTCCTTGGAAAAGAGCTTACAGATCCAAAATGTCCAACATTAACAATGACCCAACTCTTACATTTATATGAATCAATGGAAGAAAAAGAAGAGAAGGAGGAAAAATCAAATTTAAAATACAACCACCAACAACAAACATTCAATGCTTGTAAATCTACCAAATGCATTTCCCCAAGTCTATTTGCTATGTTGGAGAAGGAAGGAAGGCGGATCGATAAAATCGGGTGGTTGGAGCAATCGATCTTCTCATCATTCCCAGATTAATGTTTTCCATTTTTGTTATCCTTCTATCCATGGTCCCTTGGCATTTTTAGCTTATTGTTCCCTTCCATAATTAGGAGTAGTAGTAGCGGTAGTAATAGAAAGAAGATTTCACGTTCTCCAGAGATCCATCTCAAGTGCACAAGGTCCAAAAACTTGGAGACGGTTCCATTATTGTCTCAAACATCTCAATTCCTTAGATCTAAGATATGGGTGCACATTTGAATGACCAATAGTTTCTGGCACACCTAGTGGGACAATTTTAAAGAGCTATACATCTTCATCTCAGCAAGTTTAGTGTATTATTGTTGAGATCCAACCTTTGGAGGAATTTTTCAATGCATCCGTGACTCACTAATTCAAACACACTTATTGTCTCATTTGTGGACCATTTCTCCCCTTTATCTTTCATTCATCTTCCTTCTACCATTGTTCCACCTTCATCCTTTGAAGTTGTGCAATCGTGACTTCTTTCCCTTCTTGGAATTCTCATTTACAGTAGTATAATTTTTTCCTCCATCCCAGCAGTTTCAAATCCTCCTCCAAATCAGTTTTATAAGCCCCATCACACTGATTATGCATATGACCCAAATCCCATTAATGAATATGGTTATTTTTCTAACCAAAATGTTTATGAAGAACATGTTTATGGAGATGATGGTGGAGACTTATAGAAGATTCTGATTTTGAGAAGCGAAGTGCAAAATATGGAGATGGACATGATTTAGCTAAGAGCCAAGTGCTCTATAAAGGCACCTATAGTTTCCTTCAAGGTCCCTTGTCCATGGGTTGGCCATGTACTAGGATGGTTTAACACCCAACAAAAGTTGCAATTTATCACTAAGATGTTTCCCCCGATTACAAAGTGGGTGGAAGAAATGGAGGCTCACAAATCTAGTGTTGAGAAACACTATCAATGGGGAACTCTACATTATCATCCTATAACCCTCCCACTACTCCGTGCCAATGTACACCGTATCAACCCGCTACCGATAAAAAAATAGGTGTTTTAATTTTCCACTTTTAGTCCTTTTCAAGGATCATTAATTTTAAATCAAATTAAAGGCTTTAATACTCAAAAAAATTGATTATATTTTGATTGAGGACTGATCATAAATTAAATTCATTCCCATTTAATTCAAAAACTTCACTATTTGATAAAATCCCAAAAAATAATTATTTCTCAATTTTAATCAATTTTACAAAGTTGTCAACTACTAATTATCATTGCATCTACATTATTTTTGTGACCTTAAATTATTGCAAATAATCGAAACTGAAAATCAAAATAAGAAAAGACATAGATGTTGTTTACGGGGTTTGGAATTCCTACGTCCCCGGGTTCATTGAGAACTAGTCCATTAATAATGTTCTAACTATAAATACATTTAACCTTTACAATAAATCAATAATGAATCAAAAACCTACAAAATTTTGTTTTAGACCTTCAAGGGACTCTGGAGTGTCTAGTAAGTGCCCCTCACCTTCCTGATGCACTTGTAGTTGTGTCTCCCTTTGGTTCTACCCCTTCATGTTATTTTAACAGAAAATAAATCTATCACAAAATATCCAAAATGATAACATTATAACATTTTACAATTTCTCGAAATTTTGAAAAATTTCATATATAACTCGAGATCTGATTTTGAGTGGAATTGCCTTAAAATTAAGGTTTTCTGTAAACTACCATGTGTTGCACCCTCTACAAACCTACCAAAACTTTACTTTAAATATAAGTGAGATCATTTTATATTATTTCACAAAATTTGGTGGGTTGGTATGGTTGGATAATGTTTTATTGCAGCTCATGGGGTCGAATCCACCCTTAAGTGCTTGACCACCACAAAAAAGTCTCAACTTTCTAAACAAAACAAACATCCCACATTCATGGGATAAGGATTATTTTAAGTATTTTAATAGGATTTTTCCCCCTATTTTGCTATAGCTTAGACCATGTTTGGATCTCCTTTTACTCCCCGTTGAAGGGATGGTAGGTTTTTTTGAATGGACATTCCATTAAGCTTTCCTCATATGTTGAGCTATGACATATACGTTGAGTAGATAGGTTATAAGGTGGAACCACCCAAACATTATGGAATTCAATGGGATCAACTCGAGCATTTAAAAACATAGAAAATTATGTAGAGGTTAATATGTCAAATAATTACAAAGGTAAACAAATTAAATTTGACCTAGGTAAAATAAAGTGACAATCCAATTAAATATGGAAAAATATAAAGTGAACTTATCACCATAGTCCACTTGTCAAACCTCGATAAGTATATCGGACGAATTCAAACTTGTGGTGGTAAGCCACTTGGTGGATTGAGGACCCAACATGTTGGTGTCGGTATAATAGTCCTCACGGTGGCCGGGCTCCCTTTTGTTACAAAATTTGAGCCTCTTATTCCAAGAACAAATTTTTACACTTCATGAAGACCGGTGAATATAAACCAATGTTCAATTTATCCAATGTCCCTTTTGCCATGTGTCACAAGATACTATTTAGTCCACATATCAACTTGTTGAATAGTGTTGACCTTTCCGTTGAATGAAATTTGATTTGGACGTAATTGGAGCTCGAGTGTCCATTTTCATGTTCTTATTGTCATCAAAACCCCTCTAAAGGATATACTATGCTAGCATGGTTTAGAGAAGTCGGGAATATTTAACACTAAAATCGATCCCCTAATCTCTCCTTCTATCGAGAAGTTTTTTTTTCCACAAAAAGTTGTGTATCAACCCACAAAACATGTTATCTCTTCCTTAATTGCACAAACACATACAAGAACTAGAAATAACATTATAGGTTAATAAAATACAAACACTTGATTAGCTAATTACATAACCGATAATATAATAACACTCAATTAAGCTAGTGTTTAATCGAAATGTTGTAACATGTCAAATCTGCACATAACTATGAACTATTATACCCCAATGTAATTTCATCACAAATAAGCGACAAGATAATAACACCCTTTATAATATGGAAAGCTAGTGTTTAATACGGTCGATTACTAAAATTACAATTCCATAAATATAGCTCAATATAAGAGACATCTAAGTGCCCACCATTAGGCTAGTTCCCACTATCCATCTTAAACTATAACAACTACAAATGTTCACTATCCTAAATAAGTTATACTATCAATGCCCAAAAATAGTTATAGTCAACAAACTGAATCCATGTGAATCTGCAAATTATATCCATACACAATGAACTATAAAAGGATAGATCAAACTATAATCAGTGCTTACCAAAAATCTTGAAGGTATTAATGCTGCAAATGATCACTAGGCATACTTGTACACCAGTTTGTTAGTGCAAATAATGTACACACTAATTGTAACCATACAATGTAGTTACAAACAAATGCCCTAAAAATAAGGGTCATCATTTATGTTGCAAGTAGTCAGAATAGACACAATAAGTTTGTATATTACCTACCAAACCAAAATAGTGTCCCAAATTTGCACATCACATTTAACAATAGTAACTAAAATGCATTTCTAAAAATAGACATTTAACACATGCCCACTAAAACTGCATATTGTTGCTAACAATAGTAAATGGTACACTGTCATCCTTTAACACGTAAGAAGTAAAAATATGAGCATTTTAAACCTGTCTCCTAGATCCTCTTACAGGTGACCCTAATTTAAAATTTCAAATAAATAGAAATATGTGAATCTTTCCTTTCGGCATACATTAGAAATCCACAAAATGCTCTCAATAAGTTTTGCATGCTTTTAAAAATTACAGCTATGCAAATGTAAATCTATCTAACTCACATGAGCCTAGATTCTCTATATGAAAATAGAAAAGACTCATCGGTGATTCAATTGTAGATAGATTAGAGGTTGATTCATTTTTAACCTATGGTTTAAGAACTTATTTTACCTTAGATACCAACTTTTCTTTTCATATATCGATGGCTTGTTGGGTGAAGTTTCCAACAATTATCAACCGTGTGTCCACTCATATGACAATGAGTGCAATAATTCCTCTTTTTCTCCTTCTTCTCGAGGTGAGGAATATTTTTACCATTTCTTTCCCATTTTCCATGAGATTGGTTTTTCAACTCATATGAAAAAGCTTATGCAAAAGGATTTCTTCTCAACAAAAATGGCCTAAGAATGATTAGTACCTCTAGAAAATGTGCATGGAAAATCATTCATCATATTCTTTATATCAAATCCAAATTGTTTTAAAAGAAAGAGTGGATCCTCAATAGATTTACCTTGTTTTCCAGATATATGATTATGATAATAAATAGGAGATGGAATTTCATTACATCTTCTCTATGTTTTCTTACCATTCCCATTCGGTTGTTGTGCTAGTGGGGTTTTCAATTTGCTATTGGAAGCTCATCTTTCTTCAACGTTCTTGGAGGTCTTCCTAATATCCTTTATGACACTAAAGTAACCCAAACCTTCATAGTGAGGATGATCCTTGACTTGTATTGGGTTAGTCCTACCTTGGTTGTTCTTACCAAGGTCGATTCCGTTAAAACCCATTTTATCTAATAACTTAGATCATGTACCCTTAATGTATCTTTCAAAACCACCAAAACTAATTTTTCCTAAATATGAATGAGAATGGGATGAGGAATCCAATGGCATTATACTTACAGTGAAATCATTCGTCATTGTTTCTGCATCTGTAGTCAAGGGCTTCTTCCCTTTCTCACCATTTTACAATGTTTCCAAGAGCTCATACTTGTCTTATATTTTCAGTTTCAACAGAGAATTCTCCTCCTCTAAGGAGAAATAAATTGATCTCAGGAGAGAGTTATCTTCCTATATCTGGTACTTAATAGCCTCAAGTTCATCCAGTTTCTCATATTTAGATGACTTTCCCATGAATCTTGTTTCCTTCAAACAACCTGTAACTCCCAATACATCACACTGCAATAGAATATTAGCAATCCCCAAAAGTCTATAGACTGAAAACTGAAATCACACTATCAAAAGCTAATTGGGAAATATAACTACTCTGATACCAAAACTTGATCCAAAAATGGGTGTTTTAATTTTTGTCTTTTAATCATTTTCAAGGATCGTTAATTTTTAAAAAACTTAAAGGATTTAATGCTCCAAAAATTAATTAAATTTTGATTTAGAACTGATCATAAACTTAAATTCATTCCCATTTAATTCAAAAACTTAATTATTCGATCAAATCCCAAACAATCATTGTTTCGGATTTTAATCAATTTTATGAAGTTGTAAAATATTGATTATCATTTCATAAAGATTATTTTTATGAACTTAAAATTAGAAAATACGTTGAGGTTGTTTACAAGGTTCAAATCCTACATGCCCAAGTTCATTGAGAACTGATCCATTAATAATGTTATAATTGTAAATACATTTAACCTTTACAATAAATCAATAATGAATCAAAAACTTGCAAAACTTTGTTTCGGACCTTCAGGACTTTAGAGTGTCAACAACTTCCCGACCTTCGCGATTCACTTGCACTTTGTGTCTCCCTTTGGTTCTAAACCTTCATGTGACTTTAACATAAAATAACTCTATCACAAAAGCTCCAAAATGATAAATTATCACACCATTACTATCACCTAAAAATTATGAGAACTTTCATATATAACTCCAGATCTGATTTTGAGTGTAAGTTCCTAAAAATTTAGGTTTTTGCAAACCGCCTTGTGATGCCCCCTCTATGAGACCTGCCTAAACCTTGCTTTGGATATAAGTGAGCTCATTTTTATATTATTTCACAAAATGTGGTGGGTTTTTAAGGTCAGTCTAATGTTTTAGTGTAGGTCACGGGGTCATTCCTTCTTAAGTGTTTGACCACATAAAAAATGTGTGTTGACTTTCTAAATAAAACAAACATCCCACATTCATAGGATGAGGATTATTTTTAAGTCTTTTAACACGATTATTCACCCTATTTTGTTGTGGCTTAGATCACGTTTGGAGCTCTTTTTACTCCCATGTTGAAGGCATGGTGTGGTTTTTGAAATGGTCATTCCCTTAATCTTTCCACGTATGTTGAGCTATGCCTTATACGTTGAGTAGATAGGTTATAAGGTGGAACCACCTAAATTATGGAATTCAATGGTATCAACTCGAGCATTTCCAAACATAGAAAAATAAAGAGGTTAATATCCCAAATAATTACAAAGGTAAACAAATTAATTAATGTGACATTCCAAATGAAATATGTAAAAATATATAGAGAACCTATCACCATAGTCCACTTGTTAAACCTCGATAGGCATATCGGGTGAATTCAACTCATGGTGGCATGACATGTGGTTGCTTGAGGACCCACCATGTTGGCGTCAGTATAATAGTCCTCATTTTTTGGGCTCCTTTCTTGCAAAATTTAAGCCTCTTATTCCAATGAATAGCTTTTTACATATGAAACCAATGTTGAATATAAACCAATGTCTATTTTTTTCCATCCGTTTTTTCCATGTGTCACAGTGTTGTTAGTCCACATATCGACTGTTGTCAAGTGTTGACCTTTCTATTGACTGAAATTTAACGGGACGTAACTAGAGCTCGAGTGTCTATTTTTCATGTTCTTATAGTCATCGAAAGATCTCAAGGTTCTACTGCTGGAACAATTTAGGGAAGTTTAGGGAGCATCTACAGTGAAAATGATCCCCGATCAGCTTCCCATGTTCCAAGCTTTACGTGTGCTACCCCCACTAGAATTCATCTCCTTGAACATTTTGCCTTCGATCTAACTTACATCTTACCATCACTCATGCTCCCACTCCTCTTGTGTGAACGCATCTCATCTCCACTCATCCCTCTTGCACCCACTCTCTCTGTGCATGATATTTCTATTCCTTTAGCACGCATCCTTCTATCCTCCTTTGAATCCCTCCTATCTAGATGTGGTAAAATGAACAACCCCTTACCTCTTTTCCATCCCTAACCAATGTCATCATGTTCCAAGAATGTAAAACAAATGAAGAATGGTATGAATCATTTGAATCTAATCGTGATGATGAGATCATCAAGGTTCATGTTCCAAAGAAAATTAGTTAGTTCTAAAGGCGCGATTCAAAAGGTGACCGAGTTGCTTGTAGAGGAAAAACCATGCATGATCCAACCTGCAAGCACTCCCCTTCAAGATAAGAGTCTCCAAGATAATCCCATTTGCAGGATTGAGCTTCAAAACAATGGCCAAAACACAAAGATTAAACTGTGCGCAATCAGATATCTTGCTAGCCTAGATCTAAAGATAGAATTGCCACCACTCATGCTCACTTCACAACATGAGGTTAAGATTTAGTGGATCCAAGGTCAGTAGCAGCACCTCCCATATCTAAATAAAGAAATAACAGAGGTATTTATTTTTTTGTTGTTGATACTTTAAGGATGGTGAAAGACCATCTGCAAGGTGGTTTATCACTCCTATTTCTGACCATGCCCAACTCCAAATCAGTTACATTGTCAATATTTGTGAGGAAGGGCAACTACTTCTCCGTCCCTCGTCGGTTTAACTTGAGCGTCATTTTCCTCTCGTTAGTATAGGGTAGATAAGGTTTGTTTTTAGTAAAATAATTTCTCATGCACACTTTGCATGTTCCCTTTGGGACATGTATGATTTTTATCTTTTATACATAGTCATTGTTTGTTTGTTCCGACATGCTCCTTTTGTAACTGTTTCCTTTTCTTTGTGCTGTGCACCCCTTTGTTGCTTCGAGGATGATAGTTCAATTTTTTAGCGAGAGGAAGTTCTAACAACTCCGCTCAAAACTTTCAACTCTCATGAATCCAAGTAAGAACATCTTCACAGAGAGCAACAGATCATTTTAGAGTTCATAAAGAGCTTTGAGTGACTCAGGGGAGTTTTTTAAGTTGTAGATAAGATCTTCAAATTTTTGGGCTTGAATCCATTCCCAATGGATGCTTCTAAGGGTCTTGGTCTCTTCATCAAATAGGAAGATGGAAACCCAATGTCACCAAAATGTGGTCCCTAATAAATTCCCTAGTTATTCAGAAAAACTTATATTTTCATTCAAACTTTGATGTTTCACATTTCAGGTTGTGTGCACCCAATATTGTTCTTTTGGCACCTTTTCATAGTTTAATTTCTTCTACTTGCTATATGCACTATTTTCCTTCATCCTTTTGCATCCATGTTCCTTCACTTCCTCTCATGCTTGCTTCACGTGCTTTCCCTTCCCTTTGCATTCTACTATCTCCTTTCATTCATTGGCACCTTACTTATGCACACCCACTTTTCATTCATAGTCTAACTCACACTCCTTGTGTACATACCCTTAAATTGTTTTCAAATTTAGCTAAGTCCTTTGCATTTCTTCTACGTGCATCACCTTTGCTTACCTGTATTTTTATTCTCCCTTTCTCACACTCCCTTTATGCCTTTTTTTTCACTCTCTATGCCACGTGACATGTTCCGGACTAATGCTACACAAAACCAATCAAATCATGCCAACCGGTGCGAATATTGATAATGAACTAGTGGCTGACATGTGGCATAAACAATAACAAATGAGTAGTTGGTCGATTCCTTTAGTCAATCATTGCTTGCCATGTGCTTTGGGTGTTTATTCTACACTATATACTTATGATAGTCATAACTTCTCCAACGGTGCTCGAGATTCCCATGTGTCAGTCTTGTTGCAAGGCTGCTAACATGGGCTGCATATTAGACTATTCAAAATCAGATTTTCATAGGATTTGGTAGGTGGAAAATAGGGAAACATCTCTCAGATCATTAATGCACATCTAATCAACCTCAACCACCTAATTTATGTAGATTTGGCCTCTTTCATTCTTCTGCATGCCAAAAAGACATGGGTAGGTACATTTGACATCTTTGCAAGTGGAGTTTCATGTAGTTATTCCTAGTTGTTGGTGGTTGGAAGTTTGAATTCAGGTTACCCTCTCTTTCTTCTACTCTTCTCTCCTTCTTCTTCTATACATGTAAGAGCATTGCTCATTGAAACACATCCCTCTTTTTGTAACAAAACCATGCCAAAATAGTGTTCAACAACCCATGGGTTTCATGCCTTGGACTTTGTCTCGCAATGTATGCTTGCCTCCTGTCATGAATGTAAATCAATGTGTGTCCTTTAAGCAATAAAATCAGATTTTATGGCACTTTTGTCTACCCTTGTCTCATTTTCTTATATCTCACCTCTCTATTTGTGTTTTCTAGTATGTTGTGCATATTTCCCACTTGCAGTCCCCATGTTCATGTGTTTCCATGCACTTGAAGGCCAATTCTACATGTTTTGATTTGTGGCGTGCCCCATCCACCCTCTTCTCCTTGTTTTCTCCCTTTCTCCTTCTCCCTCATGGAGAGTGATCAACCCTTTTTCTAGCACTATCATTTTTTTCTAGCTTAGGATTTCCCTTTTTGCATATCCTTCTATCCATGTTCCCTTGGCATCACTTATTTTAGGATTTTCTTTATGCATTAGGAGTAGTGTTAGCATTAGAGATAGTTAGAGGAACCAACCTTTTTGGAGGTCCATCTTTGTGTACAAGGTCCCACAACATAGAGATAGTCCGATATTACCTAGAAATAAAAATTTCCTATTCACACATGCTAGCGAATTTAAGGGTGTTGTTTTTGGCTATAAAAAATTCCAATAAAAGCCAAATAAAATTCCAATATTTGGTATAAGTAAAACCAACATAGTTGATTTTAGTATTTAATTTAGATTGTAAAAGGTCCACACTTAACGAAAATTATGGTTTTGACCTCAAGTGTCAAAAATAAGATCAAAGATAAAGAGGGCACGAGCGAAGATTCCCAGGAGCATCCTAGGAACTAGTGTGTAGTTGTGAGCGCTAATGTCCAAAGACAAGTGATGAAAAATGAGTGGAGATTGACTAACATGGATCCCTGTGACCTAATAAGAACTGGGTGTATGAGTTACAAGTGTGAAAGATAAAATTATAGAAACTAACAAGAAAAGTGGATGGACTAGGGAATGGGTCACCAGTGAATAATTTTCTTATGTAAGATCCATATATAAAACATCTTAATTCATGGTATAGTAAATAGTAGTAAGTGCATAATTTTTGTCTACATTTTCTCACACTTTATGCTATTTGAATGAAATTCAAGTAGTGTAATGTAAGTATGAAACATACCTATGAGAATTTAGGTAAATCCCATGTTACGAAGTATACAAAAATATGAATATATAGTGTTGTGAATCATAGATTAGCATGTGTTAATCCATGAGGCGTAGTGATATAAGTAGGACCATTATGAGGAGAAATAAGAGTCATTGATGATTTTGATATTGAGTGATTAGAGATTTCAAACTTTTCGCTACATAGATGTGTTCAGGTAAGGAGTGATCAGTTCCCAACCCGATATGTGTGTGTGTGTGAAAAACTAAGGATTTGGGTGTCTTGCCACTAGAGGAAGAGTGCAGGTAGAGATCTATTTTTACCATTAAACATTAACTAAATCCTCAAAAGGTCTAGCCACCGTAAATGGAAAAATAATATATTTTGTTGATTTGGATCCATTTTGATTTATTTTGATCAAATTTGAATAACCCATTTATAGATCGGTATAAGAAAGGAAATGACATCTCGTTTCCCCCACTCTAAGGGTGTCACTACAATGTGTATGATATGGCTTCCACGTTAGGTCATCTAGAAGAAATAGAAAATCTAAAATAACTTCCCATGTTAGGTCATCTGGGAAAGTGGTGATGTAACTCCCAAGTTAGGTCATCTAGGAGGATAAATACACTCTATGGTGTTGATTGAAGGATGTGATTTATAGTAGTAGAAGGTTTGTGTTTTTGAGACTTAATGTATGTGATTACTTCATTTTCTACTCATGGAGATATTTTATGTTTGTTTCCATCGATTAGGTCATTAGGGGAATCTTTAGAGAGTGGCATGAAATGTTGCATAATATATGAGAAGTTTTCTATAATGAGGATTAGAAATGTAAAATAATCACGTAACTTTGCAAGGGGGATTATGGGATGCCCCGATTGTATGCCCCCTTTCAGCGAAAGGGAGAGTGATGATGAGAATGAACATTGAGGTGTAAATAATCATGTAATGATGTAATAGTGAATGTGAAAAATGTATGATAGGTATCATAAAAGTGTGTGTGTATTGAGTTAAAATAATGTGAAAGAGGGATATAATGTTTGTCAAATGTGTATGATATGATAATAGGTGGAATTTTGAAAATAATGATGCAAATGAGACCATAAATGGAGTAGGTTCAAGATATGATGGAAACCGTGTGATATGTATTAGTTCAAAGGATAGGTGAGAATAATGACTATAGGGTGGTAACTAATGGAAACTTATTATAAATTATAATATGAAAAAGTGAATAGGAACTTTATTTTATCATCGTTCCAGTATGTTTTGGATCTCTAGTTATGTGAAGATTCCACAAGTGAGAAAAATACAATTGAATCAATTTGATGATTGCTAGAGGATGTAGTAGAGATACAATGTATATGAAGGACTATGTGTCTATAGGATCAGTTTCCAGGGGTGACCAAGCTATTCTAGGTGGAACATGTGTCATAATAGTTTGGTATGGTGAGATGTTCCCAAATCCAAATATATGGGTGATAGCAATGAGGGCACCGAGGAGGGGTGGAGCGAGATGAAGAACTATAGGGGACAATTAGTTCCTATAGGTCAAGATGAATTCAATGTGGTAATAGAGCATATAGAAAGCATACAAGGCATGTTGGACATAAAATCTACGAGTATTTTTGTTTTCGGTCTTGGAGATGTGACATGAACACCACCGGGAGGAGGAGTAGAAGGGAAAGAACATGCTCTCGATAGTGTGAGTACTTGCATAGTGATGTTTTTATTTTTAGTTAGTTGTGTTAATGGTCATTATTGTCTAATGTGTTGATCTATGGCTATAGGTGATGTATATTGGTCACTTATTGTGGACACATCCATCCACACATTTTTGTGGAATGTGCCCACAGATGTACTCATTGGTGGTGTGATGATAGAGTGTCTACATGCTATCACAGGTGAGCATGCACAATTATTTTACCTAGTGGCATTAGCAATGGCTACGTGTCTTGTGTTGCTTTGAGAGAGAGAGGGATGTGGTGCGAGATGACACATAGCGGGCTAGAGAGTCTATGGGTAGAGGTCCCTTAGTACAAGATGTATTTATAATGTTTGTGGAGCTACATGGTCATTTTTTGGAGCATTCAACTAAAATGACATTATTTCATAGGTAGGTAGAGAGATATAGGTGCCATGATTAGCAGCGGTGCAAATTGAGAAGTGAAGTCAAGCGAGTTCTAGAGCTCCACACTGGAGATAGTGATACCGATGACAAGATATGATATGTATTGATATAGTGATATATGGGGAGTTTTCCCCAACAATGGCATTTTTGTAACTATTATTTTGAATGATTATATATATATATATATATATATATAATATATGGACTATCATACGTATGTTCATTGTACTTGATGTTTATTTTTATGTAATGTGCTGATTTGTAGTCATATGATGTGTTGTTATTATTTCTATATTTGAGTTTGTTCATATATATTGATTTGATTTCCATCTCGTAGTTGTTAATGTTGACTATTAGATAATGATGATTAATGTGATCATAGATAGATAGATGATGAAATAGTGTATGTGATAATAAAATGTGTATATAGTGTGATTGCTTCATGTGATAGATGAATGATGGAAAAATGTAATGTATGGATGAATAGAGTTTTGATGAATGATAAAGTATGTGTAATATAAATGATTTAAAATAGTATTCAAATGAGTTTGGCTTAAGATGGAACTTAATCAAATGTTAGCATGATGAAGAGGGAGTAAGGAGAATTACGATGCCTTTGAGTGTGTAGATGATAAGGTTCATTTATATAAGACCCTTCAAAAGAGTTATGAATGAACCATAAAGTAAGATTGTGTAATTAGTCCAAGTGATTTGGTATTTTATGCTAGATAGGTATGTCGATATAACTTTTAGCAAAAGAAATGATGAGGTTATTTTTGTCACATATCCCTCAACAGTCATGTAATAACCATAAGAACAAGAGTGTGTCATCGGGGGCTAAGGTGAGGAAAATCAAATAACAAATACCAATAAGGAACGAAGCGTGAAATCATGTGGAATGGAGGAAGCATGAGCATATGAACCAAATTGAATGCCTAATGAAATGGTGCCAATGATGGGAGATGTAGTGGTGGGAAGTGTATATGCTAATGGCTTAGGAAGATAATGTGTAGAAACAACATTATGTGGTAGATGAGATAGTGCAACAATGGATGAATGAGATGGAGAGTGCACATGAATAATTATGTGTGGTAGTGGATGAATAATGACCTTAGATATAAACGAATGAGATTATTAAACTAGAGTAACAACACATATGTGTGTAATTAGAGATATAGACTACTCACAAAAGTGAGAGCTAAAGGAGATGACACCATTGTATTTTAATTATTGTAATCTATCATGAAGGGTGAAATAATCATTGTCAAAATGGCCATTAATATGATGATAGTTGCAAATGATGAGGTTGATGATGTTGATTATAAGGAAAATGAATCAAATGCTTGTCAAGAAAGGCATGTAGCACATCATGATGTCCAACATGATGAGAATAGTGTAGTGACTTATGTGAAGTAGATATATAGAAGTCTGAGGTGGATCTTGACATAATGGAGGAGATGAAGGATGTTTATGTAGTGGAAAATACTTAACTTTCTTGTGAAGTAGAGGAGATGGTGACTGTGGAGAAAACTCAACATATGGAAGTAGAGAAAAACTAGATGATGTAGCAGTAGGAAAAATAGGAGGAGGATCTATAACATGTGCAACAATGAGATCTTGTTCTAGATGCATGACCTTATAACATAAGAGTGTGAATGATTCACATGTGTCATATTGCAAATTCTATTTTAAAGCATGGATCAAGCCACGAAAAATGATGAATTGATTTTCTAAGTTAATGGGCTGAAAGACTAAATGATTTATGCAAGCATTAAAAGCAAAATGTAATTACCTTGATGTAAGCTAGGTAAGTGGTCATGTGTGAATTTAGGGCCATTGTTAAGTATGAAGCGCTTAAGAAATACCTCTTCCATCTCAAAATATGTACTAATAAATGTGAAAGGTCAATGTGTGTACCATTTGAGATCATCAGTAGTTAGGCTATGATGAAAGGCTTTAAGCAATAATCTATCATTGGAGTAAAAAGCTATAGCTAGACGATAGTGCTTTAGATGTAAATATGGGTTTCAAGTACCATCAAAGCATGAAAATGTAGGCATAATTAAATCCTTATGGAATGCTAAATTGTGAATCTTCTTTTGAATATGATTTGCATTGAAATAATTGTTATCAATGGAAGCATAATAGGCCTTACTTTGAGGAGTGAGAGATTGGACCTGATATTGTAATTGACCAACAAAATGCATGAGCGATAATATATCCTGTGATGGAATAGTAAGAGATAAAAATGGTGTATTGATAGATTTGATATTTCCATTATGAGTGATCATAGGAATATCGAGAGGAGGTGGTGGAGGATGGAGATTCTATAGGAACCATAGGTGTAGGTGCAAAAGAGGGAGTGGGTGGTGAAGAACATTGAATATAATAACATGATTAGGAAAATCATTGGAAGAATTCTTAGGAGTTGAAGTAATGGAAGATGAATAATCAACATGCATAATACTAGACACAATCTCAAAATATGATGAAAGTTGAGTGAGGGATTCACATTCAACGGTATGCGCAGAGAGGTGGAATCATTACTATCACGCACCTCATCAATATCAAAAAAATATTTAGAGGTAAGGATTTCATCAAGTGTATCATAAATGTATAATGAAGGAGAGATAGTATGAGATGTAACCTTAAAATCAATAGAAATATTTTCATATATGCATGGAATATGAGTTGTAAATATATAATTATCCTAAGTAGTATTAGAAGGAAAATCCTTTGCATGTACATTTTCATTATTTGTTTTATTTTTACTACTGCTATTAAGGTTAAGAATATAATCAATAATAGCCTCATCTAGAGTTGTAGTAGAAATAGAAGAATGTGGGGAGGCCTATTTCGTAAGATAAATAATATGATAACCCAAAAACTTGTTAGATCCAAAACAATACTAATTGTAGGATGATAAAAGCTATTAGGAATATTGCATTCATTAGCCAAAATATGTATTTGAACCTCAATTGGAAGAGTTAGATTGTGATAGAGAGCATGAAGTTTAGTAATAGTTGCTTCATCACAAATAGGGTAGATACTCTCATGAGGTATAACTTGGGAGGGAGGAGAAGATATACTCTTATAAATTAGGGTTTTAGTGGATCCTAGGGTAATGAGTTCTAAGATACGGGTTAACTAAAATGATTTAATAAAATATGAATTATTTTATTAAAATATGATATCAATGACTACCGTAAAGGAAATAAATTTATTTTATTTTAATTATGAAAGTAAATGGGAGAGATAAGTTAATTACCTTGATTTAATTTATCCCGAAGTATGTCTAGGATGAAGAATGTGATGATACAAAAATAAAGACCTGTCATAATGAACCTCAAAAAAGTAGAAGAGGTGGAAATTCCTGAGACATAGACACTTGGGAAAGATACATGCACATACAGTGCACCAGGGACCTCTTTGGGGGTGTTGGAGTCTGTAGAAAAGGTCAAACCTAGTTCTAATATTATTTTAGGGTTTCACACTTGTTCACCTTTAGTCTCTTATATGTCACACTTGGATGGCCGAGGTACTGTAAACCTTCATAAAAAATATCCTCCCCGCAAAACCCTAAAAAACACATCAAATCCTAAAAAGAATATTTATAATGAGGGGTCGACTATCCTCAAGCTATCACAATGGTTAACTTATGACTATGCATTATACTACATCTCATAAATAATTTAGTTCTATGTGATTGTGTGTGTAATAGTGCTTCTATGTCACCCTCATGCCAATGACGCCAACATATCTAGTGGTAGCTAGATAAAATGCAAATGTGTGGATGGAATAGAATAAAATCCCCTTCCTATGCAGTGTGTATATAAAATAATGCACCCAAGATGAAGTCCCTTTTATATGTACATACATATCCCTTGATATAAATTTCCTTCCCTTATTATGGTGTTTATGTTGTGTTTATATAGGGATCTATTGCTTGAATTTTGACACTAATGCAATCCTAAAGTGTCAAAAATTAGATGAAACATAAATATGGCACAGTGTGCACAAGATTGGTAGGAGCACCTGGCACCGGTGTTGAGTCCTGGCACTAGTGTTCAAAAACAAGTGAAGACAAATGAGTAGAGACTAATTGACAAGGATCCTTGTGACTGACCGAGAATCGGGTGTATGAGTGAAAAGTGTGAAATATAAAAGCAATAAAAACCAACAAGGCAAGTGGATGGAATACGGAATGGGCCACCAAAGTGAATACTTTTCTTATTTAAGATCCATAAATAAAATAACATACTTGGAGGTATAGTAAATAGTAGTAAGTGCATGATTTTTGTGTCTACAATAAGTCATTTTTTGGGTTATTTCACCAGGAATTATAACTAATAGCCAATATTTATGTTAAATTCATGATCCTTAATGAATTTTTCTAGATCAAGATCATGTTCCTTGGATTCCTTTCAGAAATTAGGTACGAAAAGTGTCAACTTGTCTACCTCTTAATGCATACATAGCTCAACAACTTGATCCATAACTTTGGAACATCCTTAATCATTTTTTACTAATAAGACCATCATTTGAGATATATTACAATATCGTAGATACATCCTATGATGTTATACAAGGACTCTAAGGAATATTCATTTAAGGAGAGAGTCACCTACTTATTCCTTAACCAACTCCTAGAAGGAAGCAATGAGTTCTTGTTGATGAAATTTTGGTGAATGAAGGGAACTCAAGTTTCTTAACATATTTACAAACTTCATTCAATTTTTTAAAATCATATTGTCCACAAGACTTAAGTTCAAATATGATATCTTTGATCATTCAATATCTTTCATCCACGATGTGAATCCAAACTTGAGTCAAACTATCATCGGCTTACAAAAATGTTTTTCTCACAAGGATAATCTTTTTACAATCCCAGATTCATTTTATTTACTTATGAAAAGTGGAAAGAATTTTCTTCATTAAAGAGATGACCTCTAGAAACAATGTCTTACTCTCTCGATGATGTTCCCAATCCACATATTTTTATCCTTCACTTGCATCATATAACCTTATTCTTTCTTGATCATCCTCAGGGTCAAAGATAGTGATTGGAGGAGTGTATTCCATGGGTTATGAAGGTGTTGAATCAAGATCTAAGAAAGGTTGAATGTTAGAATTGAGAATTATTACCTAGTCCTCTAATTACTCAATTCTTCTCTTGTACTTTTCATTCTCGAGAAAGGAGGAGGGAAGATGATTCCTTAACAAATGAGAATGATCCTCATGTAAATATTGACTCAATGACATGTGGATCAAATCATAGTTTGATGGATTCATCTTCTTCATATCATTTTCACATTTAGGCCTAGAGACTTCTACATACTAGTTACCCGAGATACCACCAAAGAAGAGAGAAGTTATTCGGTCCTTCCTCATTCACTTGGATTTTAAATTTCTTAACATAGCTTCAGGTTTGGGAATGATATCTTGTTGTGTTTTCATTAGCTCAACTTCAAGAATTTCTTGGATCCATGGGAATGGATCTTCAAGAGTTGACATGATTTTCTCTCTAGAGTACATTTATGGACTTGATTCAAGATCACTTCTTTTTCATCATGGGGAAGTTGTGCCTTTCGGGAAGACATGCCTAGATTCCTTGAACATATGGAGTCTATGATGGATCGCTCTTGTTTTACTAGATAAGTTCACTTGAATTAGATATTTATTTTATCCCCAAGTTATTTATCTCATTTATCTTACTAAGATCATTCCAACTAGCTCACCTAGCTCACATTGGGTTACGTTAACCACTCACCCAGTTCATCCATCTCATCTAGCTTGACTCAACCAGCTCATTGGAGAGACGAAAGTGGATCTAATTTGATTTATGAGTTTTAATGACATGATAAGCTTGAATTTAAACAAGAATCTTAACTCTTTTCAAATATTTTTGAACTACATAAATTCTTTAGATTTCACCTATTGTGCCTTGTTGTGTTGTCTTGATTCTAGACATAATAACTAATGATGCTTCAGGATCTATGTCAACATATTATTTCATTTTTTATCTATGAAACCACATTAAAACCCTATGAATATGTCATAAATCAGAAATAATATTGAAATAAGAGATAATTAAGACTTTCTGCATCCAAAACTGAAACTTTCTATTTTTAACAAGTGGGACCACGACCTGCTATTTTTTGGAGATCTTAACATTTTTTTTATCAAACTTGATCTTCTAAATATATTGACATATTCAATTCAAATTCCTTATTATTTTTTACCCTTTTTCAAAACTTTCTATTTTTAGCATTTACTTTTTTGCTTTTTCATGAAAATTGCTATATTGGCTTAGTTTGTCATCGTCATTATTTTTAAATGCATTAATATGAGAGAACATGCTATTTTTAGTAAGTGATGGAAATAGATATTTACTATTTTTATAATTATCACTTATCCATATCCATTTGCAATGAAAGTATCTTCATGAGAACCGGCTCTAAGCTAGGATTCGTGCTCTAATTTTATTATCTTTCACCCATTGAAACTATTATAAATCAAAAAATAAAATTTCAAGGGAAATGTTTACATATTTAAATTTGTTATGGAAGCCATTAATGGATTATATGAGTTTCATTGATCTCAAGGGTGGTTGAAAAGAGAAAAGTAAGTTCACATCTTTGATGTAATTACTTTCCATGTTCATTAAGAAGGAGAAAAATTCTATTTTAGAAATCGTGGATGCCATGGAATGAATTTAATAGAATGGTTACTATGTTTGTAGGTTTTTAAAGTTTTTCAACTTTAAAGATGGATGTTACCTCAAATTTTGTGAAGAAAAATCTTTAAAATAAGTAGTTATGAGTTTATGAGCTTCACGACAATGTTTCTTTGATCAATAGATGTACTAATAGCACTTAGTTTAAAATTATGGTTTTATCTTCATGTCTTAGGGCATATTTTTCTTTCCTCACCGTCTGTTTGGAATGGGTAAAAATATTTAAGAAAAATCACCTCATTTTGGGCTTGACAAGTATCACATTTCGATTAAACAATGAGGGGAAGGAGAAACCCAACATTTAACACCCGAGGGGATGAGACTAAGTCACATAGAAAACTAGAATAGAGGATAGAGTGGGGAGAATTTTCTTGTTCCCTATTTCACCTTGGTAATGTGGAAAGAGGGTAGTAAAAATTATCCCTCGCCTAGTTATGACAAAGTGGCAACAAAGATTTGGTGAGGAGGATGAGGAAGAAAATCTAGTTTTGGCATTGTGGGGCTCAAACTTCACCGCATGAAAAGCCAAAGAAAGGGATACAGTGGGGAAAGTTTTACTATCCCTTTGTCCCTTTGGGAATAGATACAGAGGAAATTACAAATTTTCCCTTGCCCCGTGTTGACAAGTTGCGCTTCTCATTGCACGATGCGAGGAGATAGAAATAGGTAGATAATCTCTTTGGAGTACTTTTTGTGGTCATGCAAGGAACATGGAGGAAGAGTTGAGGTGGGGAATATTTTTATTTCCCCTTTATCCCCTTAGGAATTTGGACAAGAGGAAACAAAATAAAGTGTCAACCTTAAAGTGATAAGTGTCCACTTGAAAAATTGGCCAATCGAGAATCGTAACTACGAGGGAGACAACTTGTTGACAATAATGTTGGATCTCCAGGAGGTATTTTTGATGAAGCATTAAATTATTATAAATCCTATAATAATTATAAGAATTATGGGAGGGGTCTCATCCTTTAATTCTTCCTAAAACAACCTAAAATTGCTCCTTTTTGTCGGACATTATGGTATGTGTGGACAAATTGAACTTTCCTAAGAGATACTTGAGTCTTGTGAAAGATTTTAAAGTTTTACATATTTAGATAATAATTATTTATTTCCAATGAATATTTTATTTTATTATAACTCCTTATGGAGCTCTTGAAATCATCTGGTGAATATCGACTCCATTTACGACTATACACTCCTTGCACCTTAGTAACCCGATGTCACACAAATTGTCCCTAAACCTCCAAAACTTCCTAAATATTGTAAAATGATTTCCAAAACATTGATATATATATATATATATATATATATATATATATATATACAAATTCTAGATGAGGATAGGATTTTATATCCCTCTTATAAAGTGCACACTTCCCTATAATGGCGAAATTATACCTTTCTAGACCTATTGAGAAACTAGCTATTGGAAGAAATTTACCAAATGGAATGAATGATCATACTACCTCATTTAAAATAATTAATCTATCTTGTTTAATATATGTTAATAACTCACAAGTTCTTGATGTGCATTATACATAAGGGAAATTGATTCAGAGAGGATTTTGAAAAGGCTCGAAGTAATTTTCACATTTGGATCTAGCTATCATGCTTGAAAGATTGAAATTTGTATGTAACACATTTACATGATAATAGGTTCTCTAGATGATTTAATGAAGAAATGTTTACCTAGAGATATTAGAAGAGCCAAAAGAGCTATGAATTTGAAATAAAATTTGGAGGATATGTCGATCCAGTACAATGCAAGTCATCTAGGACCAGCTATACTTTCCCGATAAAACTATATAACCTTGAACATGAAAGGAAAACATGAAATCTAAAGTTTTGAAGTTATTATTGATATTTATTTATGGATTTTGTGCATTTTACTCTTAGGATTTTACTATATGCCATTTTGAAAAGATAAACAAGTTAAAGAACAAGTTCATCTCACTAACAACTCCATTTTCATTTCCTTTGTAAATGTTTTCATGTTTGTTTGTTTTATTTTGGGAAATTTCCTTTTCTAAGATTGTATTTATCACTGATTTGTGAAATATCTTACGTATTTCCAATTTAACCTCTTGGTCATTTCTTTGATATTTTAAATCATAAAAAGTGAAGTTTCAATATGTTGAGTATGAGACTATTTATTTTTTGGAAACCATTATCCCTAAAATTATGGATAGTGATGGTAAACACAAAACTTCCTGATTTAAAAAAATTATATATTTATTAGTGGAATAAAATCAAATAGATATAGAAGTATTAAGAAATATATATCATGCAAGGGACAAGAAAATGTGTATAATAGAGAGATAAGAATGAATTAGCTTGTATTAGAAAATCTAAGCTAATCTGGGCTAGAAAAAAATTGGAATATGATGGATTTGGACTGAGAGTTCTTCGTATAGAATATTGGATCTCAAAACTGATTTTGATAGAACCACCAAAAAAGGGGAACACAAATGCCATGGGTAATAGTGTCTTATTTGAGTTCTACTCTCTTGGAAAATTCTCTCGATTCTCTTTTTCGATGTTTGATAAGGTCTTATTCATTTTACTCTTTTTCGGTCTATCTTTATTGTAACATGAGGTCTCACTATCACACATGAACCTACAAAAATACCATAGCTATATGGAAATACTCAAGGAAAAATTATATGAGATAAAAAAATCATATGCTTGAGTTGGACTAACCACATCATCACCCCGATTTGATTTTCATTGAATTATGTCTTGTTATCCAATTTTGCTACACCAAAAAATTAGATGACTGATAAGCTTGTATTGAGGGGCCCACTATACAACATTAATGGGAAATTTAGTGCTCATGCATTTTTTCCTATGCTAGGAGATCCATCAATTAGAAGGGGTTGAGAAAGGTTAAAAATTTCCTTTGGGTTCCAATGGGTTGGTTGAGCTCATGATTGAGCTACTCCATTTCCCACCAAGTTGCCTTGTAGAGAGAATGAGTTGTTTCATGGGTAGCATCGAGATAAGTGAGAAATTATTTGGCACCAAACTCCTAAAGGATCCACTAGCCATGCAATATGATAACCGAGCTCTTCACATGTTGTTGAGCCAAGATGTTTGAACCATGCAACAAGCTATATTGTGCAACTGACCTGTTATGCAGAGTAGCCGAGTTCTTTCATACATGGTTGAGTTTTCTTACCAAGCCATCGAATGATGAAGGATTTTGCGAAAAATCAAGAAGAGGCACTCAAAACATGAGGGCCATAATGGCCACAAAAGGACTTGTGTTGGAAAAATGGTGTTGGAATACCCAAGTCACACTTGGGCCATTCATACGTACAAAAGGAAAAATTCATGTAGGAGTGTAATGCGGAAAAGGTGGGGGTCAACAACCCTCATGTCCCTATCAACACATTATGGAGAAGGCATGTGTTGTGGGCGAAGTGGGTTGGAGCATCCCAAGTGGCCCAGGGGACATGAGTACAACCTGAACCCGAAATCACCAAATTACCTGCGGGAAAGTGGTGTGGAGAAGTCAGAAATCAAGGGCCTACCTATCCGGTCAAAAATGGACATGCGAGGACAGGAAGATCCCGATTCAAGAGATGCAGAAAGGAGGCCGCACGGTCCAAGTACCATGGGGATGTGAGTTCCCAGAGAGGTGAAATGACTACAAAGATTATGTTGTAGATAACACGAATTTCAAAGTCATAAAGGCCCTTGTTCCACAGGGACATGAGGTCACCAAAACCCACAATAAGTGCATGCCATAGTAAAAAGGATTAAAAATCTAGTGTATTGTGGATTATGAGATCCTACATGGAACATCCCGATCCCGATTTTAAAATAGTCATATGTTTTGATCTAGAGCTCTAATTTTCACAAAATTTGAATTTTTGGAAAGGGTTCGAGATCCTCCAGCCCTAAGAAATTAAATTCCCAGGTCTACGTAAAATACAAGAAATCCTTGAAAATTTGGAAATAACTTCTCACAATTAGAAGACCATAACATATGCAATTCTCAATGGATTTCCACAAAATTGGTCTTGTTGGAATCGTGACTCTAAGCCTGATGCATGGAATTCAAGTAATGTATAAATTGATGAATTTTTGATAATAATTTTAAGGAAAATGTGTCATGTTTTGAACATGGATTTTGAAAGTTGTTTGAGAGGCATTTAATAAGCATAGGAAATCACTCTTTTACTGTTGCAAGTTATGGGGTGCTTTTAGATTGCTTTTGCAGGTCCAAAATCACCAACCACACTAATGTTTGATGACTTGAAATGAGTGGGAAAGTGGATTTTTTTAATGTTTGTGGAGCCTATTTTCATGTTAGAGTGTGGTACACCTTCTATGTGTTACACTTGGGTATTTTTACGGCGGTCCCGCTTGCTGGTGAGCGGGTCAAGGGGGTTTAGGGGCGAAGCCCCCGAAGCAAATTTTCATGGGTGGTTTATTAACCCATGGGTAATGGGTAACTGTTATGGGCTGTTTTTGGGCCCATGGTTTTTCGGTACCCATTGTTTTGATACCCATGGTTTTTGCCCATGGTTTTGATACCCACGATTTTTGCCCATGGTTTTGATACCCACGGTTTTGTATCAAACTACTTAAGCAATTGTCTATTTATATGGTCTTATGCATATGATACATATACAAGAAAATGCATTGTAGATGTGCTTTGAATTCGGGTGTGAATTTTGTAGAGTTTGTTGAGCATAGCTCCAAATGGATCTGGGTATTGTATTGAGAGAGTGGAGGCTTGTAATAAAATCTGAGCAAGTGATTCTTGGTGGACGTAGCCCAAATTGGGTGAACCACATTAAATACTTGTCTCTCTATGTTGTGTTATTTATTCTACACTTTTATTTGAGATCTGTAATATTTTCTGCATATTAGTTTCTACTGTTGCGATTCTATAAGGGATTATTCCACATATTTTATCTCTTATTTCCTATCAATTGGTATCAGAGCCTGGTTTTGGTTTGCTGAAGTGTTGAATCGTAGGGAAAGTTTTATCTTGAGTGGGAGCTATGGCAGATGATGGAAGATCTAGGGTTGATAAATTCAACGGGCAGAATTTTAGTCTTTGGAAGATGCAGATGGAAGATTACCTTTATCAGAAGGATCTTTATACTCCGCTTTCTGAGAAGGTGAACAAACCCTCGAGTATGACAGATGCGGAATGGGATTTGTTGGATCGAAGGAACTTGGAGTGATCGGAATGTGTCTTGCATCTTCGGTATTATTTAATGTTTCAAAGGAAAAGACTACAAAAGATCTAATGGATGCATTAGGGAAGTTGTAGAAAAACCCTCTTGCCTCTAACAAGATATTTTTAATGAAAAAGTTGTTTAATATGAAGATGTCTGAGAATAGTTCAGTAGTAGATCATTTAAATGATTTCAATACGGTTGTGAATATGCTAGCTTTGGTTATAATAGAATTTGATGAAGAAGTTAGGGATTTATTAATTCTGTGCTCTTTACCTGAAAGTTGGAATAGCCTAGTAATGGCGGTAAGCAACTTCGGTTCCAGCTAACTCGAAGTTGAAGTTTGAGGATGTTGTAGGGGTGATTCTAAGTGAGGAAATGTGAAGAAAAAGCTCTGGGAATCTTCTACTTCAGGGAATGCTTTGACAGTGGAAACTAGAGGGAGACAGAAGAATAGAGGAAACCATGGAAAATTGAAAGATCGGGCAAGGTCAAAATCCAAGAGCAAGATTATATGTTGGAACTGTGGAAAGTCTGGGCATGCAAAGAAGGACTATTGGGAGCTTCGGGACAAGAAGAAACAACATGAAGAAAACAAGGAGGCAAATGTGGCATCGGGTAATGTATGCCAAGATGCTTTGATTCTTTCTTTGCATAATATTACTGGAATCTTGGGTTTTAGATTCAGGGCTTCTTTTCATGCTACTCCACATAGGCATTATTTTGTTGATTATGTTCAAGGGGATTTTGGGCATGTTTTTCTTGGTGATGATGAGCCTTGCAGTATAGTTGGAAAAGGTTTTGTTCAAGTTAAGATGCAGAATGGGAATACATGGCTATTGAAGGATGTCAGACATGTGCCTACATTAAGGAGAAATTTGATATCGGTGGGGCAATTGGGAAGTGATGGTTGTACTGTGATATTTACAGCTGACTCTTGGAAGGTTACCAAGGGTGCTCTTATGGTGGCAAGAGGTAAGAAGGTTGGAACCTTGTATTTATCCACTGATAGTACTAATGATTGTAATCTTGTGGCTTCAGATGTAGATACAACATTATGGCACTATAGGCTCGGTCATATGAGCCATAAGGGCATGGACATCATAAAGAAGAATTTTCCTGGATATACAGAAATAGTTTGGATTTCTATGAGAACTGCATATATGGGAAATAGAAGCGAGTAAGGTTTCTCAAGGTTGGACCTACGAAGAAAGAGAGTAAGTTAGAGCTGGTACATTCTGATGTGTGGGGGCCAGCTCAGGTATCATCTCTTGGGGGTTCAAGTTATTATGTTACTTTTATTGATGATGCAACAAGGAAAGTTTGGGTTTATTGTATTAGAAAAAATCTATGTATTTGATACTTTTGTTAAATGGAAAGCCTTGGTAGAGAATGAAACAGTCTTAAGTTAAAATGTCTCAGGTCAGATAATGGAGGGGAGTATTGTAGCAATGAATTTGATGATTATTGTTCTAAGAATGGAATCCACAGGAAAAAGATGGTTCCAGGAACCCCGCAACAGAATGGGGTGTCAAAAAGGATGAACAGAACAATAATGGAATGTGTTAGGAGCATGAGGATACATGCAGGACTGCCTCTTTATTTTTGGGTAGAAGTGGTGAGCACAGTTGTGTACTTAATAAACAGAGGACCCTCAAGTGCCTTGGATGGAGGCATACCTGAGGAGGCTTGGTACGGTAAGAAAGTCGATTACTCATTTCTTAGAGTCTTTGGATGTGAGGTGTTTGTTCATATTGACAAGGATGATAGGACCAAGCTAGAGGCTAAATCAGAAAAATGCACTTTTATTGGTTATGGTGGTGATGACTTTGGATTTAAATGTTGGAGTATTAAGGACAAGAAAATCATTCGGTCTAGGGATGTGGTCTTTAATGAGAAATTCATGTATAAGCAATAGTTGCAGGAAAATAGGGAAGAATCCAAGAAAGAATATGTAGTGGTAGAGGATCTTCGGATGGGACAGTGACCCATGAATCAGTTCAAGAACCTACTCAATAGGAACCCCAAACTCCTACAGTGAGGAGGTCTTCTAGGGTAAGAAAAGAACCTAAACGTTTTTCTCCTTCTCTTTATTATTTATTACTCACTGATAGTGGAGAGCCAGAGAGCTTTGATGAAGTAATGTAGGTAGATGCCAGTAAGAAGTGGGAGCAAGCCATGGATGAGGAGCATAAGTCTCTCATGGAGAACCAGACTTGGGATTTGGTGAAGCTACGGAAGGCAAAAGAGCATTGCAGAACAAGTGGGTGTACAAAGTTAAAGATGAAGGAGGAAAGAAAAGATATAAGGCCCGGTTGGTGGTCAAGGGGTTTACATAGAAACAAGGTATAGATTTTGATGAGATCTTTTCTCCTATAGTAAAAATGACTTCTATTAGAATTGTTCTTGGAATAGTGGCAGCAGAAGACTTGCACTTAGAATAGTTAGATGTAAAGACTACATTTCTCCATGGTGATTTGGAGGAGGAGCTATATATGTAGTAGCCAGAAGGATATGAAGTCAAAGGTAAAGAGGAGATGGTGTGCAAACTGAAGAAGAGCTTGTATGGCCTGAAACAAGCTCCACATCAATGGTATAAGAAGTTTGATAGCTTCATGATGGAGCAAGGTTATATCAGATGTCATTCTGACCATTGCGTGTATATAAAGAAATTTGAGGATGGAAGTTATATTATCCTATGTTTGTATGTTGATGACATGTTGGTTGCAGGTAAAAACATGCAGGAAATAAAAGTACTCAAGAAACAACTAAGTGAATCCTTTGATATGAAGGATTTGGGGGCTGCCAAAAATCCTTGGTATGAGGATAACTCGGGATAGGAAGGAATGGAAGCTAACTTTATCTCAGGAAGAGTACATTAAGAAGGTATTGGATAGGTTTAACATGCAGGATGCTAAACCGGTTGGGACTCCTTTGGTAGGCCATTTTAAGTTATCAAAGGAGCAGTGTCCCAAGACAGAGCAGGAAAGAAACCATATGTCCAAGGTACCTTACTCATCAGCGGTTGGCAGTTTGATGTATGCTATGGTATGCACTAGGCTTGATATTGCCCATGCAGTAGGAGCTGTGAGTAGATTTATGAGTGATCTAGGTAAAGAGCATTGACAAGTAGTAAAGTGGATCCTTTGGTATTTGAGAGGGACCATGGGGATAGTTTTATGCTATAGTGGATCAGACACCACTTTACGTGGTTATGTAGATTCAAACATGGCTGGAGATGTAGACAGCAGGAGGAGCATGACAGTTATATTTACACTGTAGGTGGGACAACAGTAAGCTGGATTTCATGACTATAGAAGTTGGTGGCTTTGTCAACCACGGAGGATGAGTATGTTGCTGCCACAGAGGTAAGCAAAGAGATGATTTGGTTATAACAATTACTTGAGGAGTTGGGGCATAAGCAGGAGGAATGTAAGCTGCATAGTGATAGTTAGTGCTATACACCTAGCTAAGAACTCTGCTTTCCACTCTAGGATGAAGCATATACAGTTGAGATATCACTTCATCAGGACAACTTTGGAGGAAGATAAGTTGAAGTTGGAGAAGATTCATACTAGTCAGAATCATGTAAACATGATGACCAAGGTGGTCACAAGGGATAAACTAAAGCTATGTTCAACTTTGGTTGGCCTTCGTGGATGACAGTGAAGGGTTGAGAAGCTTGCTCAGTGGAAATCAATCTCCAAGTGGGATATTGTTATGTTTGTGGAGCCTATTTTCATGTTAGAGTGTGGTACACCTTCTATGTGTTACACTTAGGGTATTTTTACGGTGGTCCCGCTTGCCGTGAGTGGGTCAAGGGGATTTGGGGGCAAAGCCCCCGAAGTAAATTTTCATGGGTGGTTTATTAACCCATGGGTAATGGGTAACCGTTATGGGCTATTTTTGGGCCCATGGTTTTGATACCCACGGTTTTGTATCAAACTGCTTAAGCAATTGTCTATTTATATGGTCTTATGCATATGATACATATACAAGCAAATGCATTACAGATGTGCTTTGAATTCGGGTGTGAATTCTATAGAGTTTGTTGAGCATAGCTCCAAACGGATCTGGGTATTGTATTGAGAGAGTGGAGGCTTGTAATAAAATATGAGCAAGTGATTCTTGGTGGACGTAGCCCAAATTGGGTGAACCACATTAAATACTTGTCTCTCTATGTTGTGTTATTTATTCTACACTTTTATTTGAGATCTATAATATTTTCATATTAGTTTCTACTGTTGTGATTCTATAAGGGATTATTCCACATATTTTATCTCTTATTTCCTATCGATTTCGGGATTTGTATCCCATCTCTCTCTATCAAAATTATATAGATTAGAGTGTTGTACCCATTGTAAAGGGGGATAGTCTTGAGTAGAAAAGCTCTGTCATTTTGGTTTTGTGGAGCCAATGTATTACAGGCCCTTGTAGTGGACTCCTTGCATGGTGATTCAAGCCTTTATTTTGTAATAGATTGAACTTTGCATATCATGAAGCAATAAATACAATTTTGTGGATGCATTTTCCTTGTTTTATTTATTTTCATTCTTATTTCCTTTAAACCTCATTACAAATATATTGTGTCTATTTTATGCTCTTGTAGGGATTCATTATCATTGTGTGTGTATGAAATATTGTTTTGAATGTAGTTCTTTAGACTATGGAGAACTATTATCACCCTCTCTAGTATGTACTTTTCTTCCATTTTCACACATTAGAAATCTATTCTCATTCCCTTATTTTGGTGCATCACCTCTATAGTGTAGTTTCCTTCATTTGCATGTTATTTCTCTCTCTCTGGTCCCTTGGAAATTTTATGATAGAGATAGTTAGTAGCTTCATTTTAGTAGATTTAGTTTGCACTAGGATTAGGAAGAAGAGCCATCTTTCTCTGGAGGTCTATCTCAAGTAGCAAGTCCCACAACTTGGAGATAGTACCCATGTTACCCAAGTCACCGTGAGCTTGAGCACACACACTTGTGAAAATCAGAGGGTGTTTTTATTCAACAATAACATTTACTACATTTAATACTCTATGTAGTTCTAATGTGTATTTTATTGATTCGTGTCCATTGAAGCTAGTTTTACCTTATGCCATTTGCACCAAAATAGCGTGATATAACTAATTTTACCGTAAGGTGAATGAGATGGAATTTAGAAACAACCCCTCAAATGCTCGAGAATAATGCATCCTAAATTCAATATTTGAATGTTGCTCTTTTTGTATGTAGGAAATAGTAAGTAATAGTCCAAATTGGCTAGCCCCTAATAATAGTGAGTAGGTTACGTACACACACACACACACACACACACACACACACACACATGAATTCCTTGTTTGAAATTTGACACTTAGTGACACAAAAGGATGACCCATGGAATTATAAAATAAAAAAATAAAGTACTAAATTATTAATTTAGAAAATTAAGGAGAATGGACAAAAGCACCTAGAATGGACACTAGCGCTGGGTGGTAGTGTACTTTCTAGGAAATACCATCCTAAAATATAATTAATACAAACAAAACCAAGAAAAAGGATAAGGAGGATCCCTTGACTCAAAAAAAAAAAAAATGTAAATCCAAAAAGTACAAGACATTTTCACAATCAAAAGTAACAAAAAGACTAGGAAAAATGGTTCACTAGTGTCTAATATTCGTACTTTGAAATTATATATACACCAAGATACTAGAGGTGTAATGTAATAGTAAGTGTGTGATTTCATGTTTAAATTTCCCCCACATTATTTTGGTGAATGAATTTTCAAAATAATAAAGTAGATAGGAAGAACATACCTTGTGGAGTGCCGAAGGGAGTTATAAATGATAACGTGTTGAATGAGGATTTTACTTGATATGACACCTAACGAAGATTATAGAATGTGTATTGTGGAATTTATGAGAGGATAAGAATCCTAGGGATGACCTTGCATGCATAGTATAAATGATACATGTATTTGTTTCTTTAATTTTACCTTTTGTGAACATTTTTTCTTGATAATGTTCTTTATTCCATTTGTGTGTCTCTTTTGTTAGAGTAAGGTTATCCCCTGTAAAAAGGATAACTAGTGTAGTCAATGTTTATGATAAATAAAATTGAACTATAACTTATAAAATATGAGAATATAAATGCGTATTAAAAAACATGTTAATAAAAGATAGAATACACATGAATGTTTTGAGAATAGAGATAACATTGATCGTGTGTTTTTATCACCTTAAAGATGGTTGAATATAAACTAATGATATAGGTTTCCTATCACCAAATGAAGGATTTAAGTGTCTTGTCACTATACTGAGGATTTAGGTGTCCTATTTCCATAATGAAGATTTAGGGATATTTTCACCAAGGGAAAGAGTATTGCGAGAGATATAGGCTTTTCCTCATCATGTTAACACTTCCCCATGGATAAGTGCTACCACATATGGTCACAAACCTAATAAATATTGGTCATAGATGACACATAATTCCAAGAATATACAATTCCTACATATTACCTATGTGTCATTCCTTTTTTTATCTTAACAAAACAGAGTAATTAAATCCCTTGCTCAAATATTGTAACTTGTGATTGATTTTGTTCCTCTTATACCTGATAGTAACTTGTAACTAAGTATATTTTGCTAGATTTTGGAGAAACCTATCAATAGAATCATGTTGGTCCTATATTTTACCTATTTCTTCTTCAAGGATAATACTTCCTATGAGTGACATTAGCACCCAATGGTACTGTCTGATCTGGGTGCTTTAATCCCTACATTGATTTCGGCTCGATTCTTATTCTAAACCAATTTTAATTTTTTTTTATCCAATTTTATGTGCAAAACATTGTGTCATGTTTCTATACTACTAAGAGGGTGAAATAATCACTCAATGATTGCCCCCACTTGTTTGGGGTGCATAAGATTAACGAATGCGAGCATGACTAAAATGATTAAATTTGAGGCTAACGTGTACATATTAACTAGAACTATTATAAGGCAAAATAGGATTGTTCATTGTAATAGCCATGGAACATGAAAAAGGGGAAAATATAGCATAAAGTGTTAGTCACAAACAAACATAGCAATTTGTAATATAAACTAGTATAAGCACATAGTAACATAGTAAAGGACATAATGAGTAGATGGTTGAATACATGGGACACCACTCAAGATGTCACAATATAGTCAAAACTTTTAAGGATATACATGTAATCAAGAAATCAATCATAGTGAAAATCCTACAAATAATGTGAAACAAGACATAAGCAAATCAGATAAACATGATTAGAAGTATGCTTGCAAGACAAATTCTACACATGAAGCACCCATTATCATGTTAGAAAAATTGATAGCATGTCACAATTTATGAAGTCGGAAAATTTGAATGAAAGTAATAGATATTACAATGATAGAACCTAAATATAGAGAAATATGAAAGGTAGATGCCCTCAGGAGCCTTAGTGGGACTAGTAGAGAATAGTTCTAAGCATCATACATCATGTGATAACATGTAAGTATCATACATTCATGTTCACCTCAAGAGTACCATGTGAATGCACATGCGTGTATGGAAAAAGGATAAATCATACAATTATCCAAGTATTATGGTAAGCAATGTGTAATATAGAATAATATAAACAAGAAATAATATATCCAATCAATATCTTAGATAGTATTTTTGAATTAGTGGAATATGAAAAAAATGACTAAGAGAGGGGAGCGACATTGCCCCGCAAAGTGCATGTGGGCAAAGTGAGGTCCATGTAAGTAAGTGCACCCTCAACGAATGTGTTTGAAACTAAAATAAGAGTGCATTATGAGGTAGCAAGGCTAACCCAAGAGCTAGCATAGAGCATCGTCAACATAGCGAGGGAGAACCCCATAGATTCCATGATCCCAATTACATGAATAGGAAGAGAATAAATAATAAGAGTGTATTTAGTATGAGAAATTAGAACAGTGTAGAACATTGGGCTTGTTGGAAATTATGGAACAAGTAAGTAAAAGATAAGGATCAATGAGTGATTCAAGAGATGTGTAAGATATGTAGTGTTAAGAGGGTCGTCAACTATAAAAATGGAGGGAGATATACAATACTCATGCTAAGAAATGAGTGTAATTTGGGAATATTTGAAGCATTAAAGTTATATGAACTAGCCCATTTTACAATATACATAAATATTGAAAGAGGGGGATTGATTTCCCCCATGAATACAACAATGTGAGGTGTAGCCATAGTATATGAGTCATGCATAGAATTTTGGAAAGTGAGTGAGGGAGTAACATCGAGAATCATTATCAAATCATCACATTGTGTTCTTACTTGTATGGAGGACAAGATTTATAAGTTATGTAACATTGGAATCAATAATAATATGAACATTAGAATTGCATCTCAATTTGAGAGGAGTAAAATATTTGGAATCCATGGTGATGATAACATTGTGAAGGGGATATGAATGTTAATATAAAGTTCATCATGTTTATCAATAGCACTATAGTCCATCGAAGAGGAGAATGATGTGAAATGAAAGTAGTTTCTTCATCATCATGTATGAGATGGATAACATAAGTATTAGAAACATGAGACATGGAATGTATTCTAGAATAATCCACAGAAGAAGGTGTGGCAAGGGTGTTAGAAAAATTAAATAATACATTATTGTAAATAGACTCGTAAATTGACTTGGTCTCGCTTGTATATATTTTTTTGCTTTGCTTGGTTTACAAATGGAATAAAATCTTATCTTTCTCCAATCATTGGTATCGAGCATGGGTTCGTGTTTTACATTTATTTCTATCCTTCGGTGCTTGGATCTTGCTTAATTTTTCACTAACATCTAAGTGAAGGAGACATATAAGAAGATCTACATGGTAGGTCATCCCCATTTTTCTTGGTGTGTTCCATCTTCCTAGAAGTAGTGGTGAAGTTTGCATACGAATATTTAGTCACAACAATCCAAAATAAATTTTTGCTCTTCTATGGCTGATAGTCCATCATTCAATCATGGAGGAAAGAAAATATATCTCCTAGAAGTAGATGTAGTGTTGGTGTCACACCTGGAGCTTTCTCGAAATTAGATTTTAGGGTATACAAAGAGAAAGATAAACACAATTCTGGTTCCTCAGAAGGCACAACCATGGAAAGTGACAAGCAAGAAGATGCAATGATGTATTATCATGTCAATATTTTATTGGAAAGTAATAAAAATTTAGGGAATATTATCAAAAATGCCACTGAAAATGCTATGGTTAAAGCTTGCGAGGAAGTTCATGAGGAAATTGTTTAAAAATTGTTTCCTTATACCTCTTCTAAGTGTGAAAATAGAACATCCGATGGCCGATACCCTTGTACTATGCCATCCTCAAAGGCCATTTGTGTATTTTCAAGAAAATAGTGGAATGTTTTAGTATTGTAAGATACATGTTTATTAGTATTGATAATTTACAAAGAAAGTCTTGTTATCACCGAATCATAGCACCCCCTCGAATATACTTAAACTGCCACAATCTACTCTAATGCAGGATAAGCTAACTATTCTAATCTAAATTTCCAAGGGACTAGGGAGAGAGAATGCATAAAATGAAAGCCTACACTAAAGTGGTGATACACCAAAAAAGGAGGGTGTGAGAGTAATCTCCAAATGTGTGAAATACAGAGGCAAAGTGCACACTAGAAGAGGTGATGACAGTTCACCATAATCTAGCAAAATGCATTCACAACAATATTCCAAGCATACACAATGATAATGAATCCCTGCAAGAACATAATAATAGACACAATATTCTTATAGAAAGATCAAAGGGGCAAGAAGAATGCAAGAAAACACAGCAGGGGAAGATACATCCACAAACTGGTATTTTATTGCTTCATGATATGCACAGTTCAATCTATTACAGATAAGGGCACGGATCACCATGCAAGGAGTCCACTACAGGGCCTACAACACACAGGCTTCACAAAGCAATTTTGGCAGAGCTTTGCTACCCAAAAACTCTCTCTTTTACAATGAGCCCAACACTCCAATTTATAGAAAAATGAGAAGGAAAAGAGAAGGAAAATGGAAATCCCGAAATCTGTCCTTCAACCACCTGTAAGAGGCATTAAATTGAGTGAAATGATTATATATTACTTGCAAAAGGCTCCCCATACTGTCCCATGTGCTGCAGCAGAGAAAGAATGATGACCATGCCTCTTAATTGCACTCCCAACTACGAATAAAACAACATTACGAACCCGGCCACGTTTTCTTAAAAATCTCAATCAATTTCTAATCAAATCTGGAATTTCTTGATTTTTGTGCATCGGGCTTGGAACCAAAATTCCAACGGTACCAATTTTGTGTGATTTCGTTGAGAAATGCAAAAGTTATGGCCTTCTGAGTGCGGGCAGCTATTTTGGGTCAGCGGGCGTTTTACATCATTTGAGGGAATGAGCATTAAGCGGCTGGAGCCGAATATGTTTCTCTTATTTAAATATATCTACCCTCATTAAAAATAAGAAATCCAGTTTTGTGGCGTAGAGGACGTCGTGCTCGTTCCAGAAAGTCCAATTTTGTGAAAATCGGAGCTCGGAGTCAAAAGTTATGGCCGTTTGAAGTTTCCGGACCAAATGTTGACTTTTCTTCTTCTCCTTCGGCCGCTTCGGCTTTTCGCGTCCCACGCGTCCCTTTGTCCCAAATGTCCCCGGATGTCCCTCCTTCGATCCGCCGAAAGTTCCCCTTTTTGCCGGTGACACGTGGCGTGATTTTCCTTTGGCCGAACCGTCGTCCCGTTCACGCTCTTTGTCCCAGCATTGTCCCATTTGCTTTAGTTCAGCCGTTTGGGACAAATTTTCCCAATTCACCCGGTTCGGCCGGTTCGCGTACTTTTGTCCCAACTTGTCCCGATGCGAAAGTTCTCATTTCGGCCGATCCGGCCGGTTCGCGTACTTCACGTACCTTCGGCCCAACTATTCCGGGCTGCCTTAAGTCTTTTGGCCGACTTGCGTCCTCCACGTACTAATTGCCCAGATGTCCCAGGTACTGTTTGTGATTAGTTAGTCAATTTTTCCATTTTTCGGCGATTCGGATTTCGCGTCCCGCGCGTCCCTTTTTGTTCCAAATGTCCCAAATCTTGCCTGAGACCACTTTGGCGGCCTTTCGGCCGATTCGCGCCTTTTGTCCCAAATGTCCCGGCTCCTTTGCGAGGACTAGGACTTAGCCATTTTTCATGATTTTTTCTGGCCCGAGCCTGTTTTTGCAATTTTTCTTACCTTTCCTCAGAACTTGCTCTCTTCTACTTGGACAGGGGAGTTAGAAAAATATGAGGGGACCCTAGAAACATGAAATTTTGCCCTGACTCAATCTATTTGCCTGGGACTTGAGAATTTGATGCATGTTATCAAAATTTACCTTGAGGGTGAATTTTGGATAACAATTTTGGCGACTCAGCGGGGTCATCTGCCTGCCAGATGAAGAACGGCCAGCTGCTTGTAGCAATCCATTGGGCATGGAGTCTGTTTGATAACCTCTCAGCTGATCTGAAATTTGAAAACTTGTGTCCTTGAGCCATTGAAACATTCGTTGAGCTGGTTTTCCTGTGGCTGCAAATTCTTTTCCAGGAGCTTGATGAACTGCAAACATGCACATACTAGAAGCAATAGGACATGTGCACAAGCACTTAGGGAAATAAAAACTACTCTAACAGCAGTACAATGTGCATAAGCACTTAGAGGAATGGAAATTCTAAATTAATATTTACAAGGGTGAAAATCTATCTTTCTAGTAGCAACGTTTGAGATAGATCCCATTGACCGGAATCTGCAATTCTTCACCATCCAACTTAGCCAGTCGGAAAGCATTGCTACCTTTGCATTCAATGATCATGTATGGGCCACTCCGGATGGCATCAAACTTGGAGTGCTTTCTGGTTTTACGATCAACATCCCACTTGATGCCAAATCTCCGGTTTGCAATATCACGGCCTTAGCTTTCTTGTCAAAACTCTTTTTGACCAATGCTTTATCCTTTTCTATGAGTGCACGCATTGCGTGCTCTCTTGTCTCTTCTAATTCCATCAGCTCTGCATACCTATTTCCATAGGTTCAAACTCAGGCTAGTTCAAGTGTTTCATGAGTTCCAATGTTTCCAGCGTGACTCAAGTGATATAGGTAGAACTGCTTCTTTCCCGTATACAAGCTTGTATGGAGAGCTTCCTGTAGATCTCTTGGGTGTGATCCTATCAGCCCATAGGGCTGATTTGAGCTTTGCGTGCCAAGTTCTTTGATTTTCATCTAGAGTCCTTCTGATGATTCTTAGTAGGTTCTTGTTTGTAGACTCGGCTTGGCCATTACCTTGAGGGTAATAGTTCGATGAAGTGCTGAGATACACACAATTCTTGACAGCCCATTCAGTGATCTTTGTGCGAGGAATGCCATGCATTATGATATGATAGTGGCAGGGGCACCAAACCTCGTGACTATCCTTCATAGAAATCTAAGATATTAGATTCATTTGCCTCCTTGAGTGCCATTGCTTCGGTCCACTTGGTGAAATAATCCATTCTGTAAGTATCCACTTGTGGCCTTGACTTGAATTGGGATTGATAACTCCAATGATGAAGTCAATCCCCATTGCATGAATGGCTGATTTACTGAAATTGGACGAAGGGGCAGCGCTGCTAACCTTTCTTTCCCTGTGAAGAATGCACATTTCTTGCATTTCTTGACCCATGAATAGCAATCATTGAACACAGTAGGCCAATAGTAACCAGCTTTCATGATTTTGAGAGCTGTCACTCGCGGAGCAAAGTGGCCTCCTGCTTCCCCGTCATGGAACTCGTGTAAGATCTTCTCAACTTGACCTGTTCCAATGCATCTTAATAGAACTCCATTGATGTCCTTTTTAAACAAAACTCCATCAACAAGCACATATGGAATGGCTTGTAATCTAAAGTATCTCCTCTTTGCTTTGCTCACTTCTAGAGGGCACAAGCCTGTTTGGAGGTAATGCACCAAGTCTTGAGTCCAACATGGGATGGGTGCATCATCAGCTGGTTGTTCTTGATCATTCTGTAGTAGTAGGACAACATCCTCTTCACTTTTTGACTCGTCTGGTTGTTTGGAAGCGAGCTGCTCACACAAGCCTTTGCCACGAACTAGCTTGGTCACTTTGATTTCAATATCATATTCCATCACCCGAGTGATCCAACCTGCTCTCTTCTCATTTAAATCCTTGTTTAGGAGGAAGTCCTTGACACCAGCATGAGACACCAGCAGTTGAATCTTATTGTTTGAGACCAAATGTCTGAACTTCTTCAAGCTCGATGATGCACAGCGAGGACATGCTTTTCGATGAAAGAATACTTTATTTCGTAATCTTCCAGGTTTGGTGAAGAATGCTATGGGCTGTTACAACCTTCTCTATTCAATTTGTGTCAAGATAGTTTGAGATTGTGTCGATCCTCCAAATGCATACAACATGAAGTCCTTTGAAAATGCAGGTTGATAAGAGTTGGAGCTTGTGATATTGCATGCTTGATGTTTTCAAAACTCTCTTTGCCTTCTGCTGTCCATTTGAATGCGAGACTCTTCTTGACATCATAGTTAGAGGCTTCACAAGAGTGGAAAATTAGGCACAAATCTGCGGACAAAGTTTATCCTTCCTAAGAAGCTTTGGAGAGATTTCTTGTGGTGTGGTGATGGAAGCGTTCGGATGGCTTCAACCCTTTCGGGATCAATTGTTAGCCCTTCCCTAGAGACAATGTGGCCCAAATTTGCCTTCGTGTGCCAGAATACACACTTCTTTGGATTGAATGACACTCAAACCTTCTACACCTCGAAACACTTGTCTGAGAGGTGAAAGAGATGATCTGCTGCATTCTTTGAGAAGACAGGTGATATCATCTAGGTATATACAGCACTATCTTGTTGATTAAGCCTTTGAACGCCATATCCATAGCTCATGAAATGTTGCTCCGGCATTTGGCAGCTCCAAATGGCATCTTCTTGTAAGCATATGTGCCCCATTTTGTAGTGAAGGCCGTCTTGAATTGATCTTCTTCCTTTACCATTATCGATTATAGCACGAATATCCATCTAGCAATGAAAACCTTTACGAACCATTCTGACCTGCAATATTTGTTCCATTGATGGAAGCGGATAATGATCTTTGAGTGATGCTCTATTTAGATCGCGAAAGTCCACACACAATCTTATTTCTCCGTTTCTCTTTCTTACTGGCACCAAGTTTGCAACCCAACTTGAGTGTTTGATGGGAAAGATGATACTAGCCTCAATGAGCTTGCTTAACTCTTTTCTCATGAGAGGCTCGATATGAGGATTTACTGGCCTTTGCTTTTGCCTGACAGGCTTGGATTCTGGATCCAACTCAATAGTATGTTGTGCCACTTTGGGTTGAAACCTCTTAAATCTTTGTAAGTCCAAGCAAAGACATCTGGGAATTCTTGACAAAGCTGAACAAAATCAGATTTCTCTTGTGGAGTACTTACTTTGCCAATTTGCAATGTCTTGCCTTCTTCTACTAAAATAGGTTCTGAATCTTCACCCTTTACTTGAATGTTCACTTTCTCCTTCCGGAACTGATCATTCGGGTTGAAGATTGACTCCAAGGTTATGAGGCCTTTTGGCAATTTGTTAGTCCTAAGCTGCACCACTTGGTCACCATACTGCTGCTCCAGCTTGTCTTGATTTCTCATGGAGAACTCAGCTTCTTCTTGTAGGAAATTAACAATCTGCTGATCATTCTCGAAGACTTGCCAACTTGTGTTGTTATCTGGAACAGCTGGTCTCACAACCACTTTGATATGAGGCTGAGTTTTCTCACTTTTGATACTTTCTACAACATCAAACGCAGCCCCAATTGCTGCCAGTCTGTCAGCGGCTTCATTCTTTTTTCTTGGGATGGAAATGATGCTAAAAGCTTCAAAATCTTCAATAAGATCCCATACCCGATTTTTGTAGTTCTTCAACAGATCATTTTTGGCAGCATTTTTTCCTTTGACTTGGTTTACGATCAGCTCACTATCACCAAATACTTGTAAATTCTGATGCATTTCTTCTTTGCCCAGTGCAATCCATGAATTAAGGCTTCATACTCAGCTGTGTTGTTTGAACAGGAAAACTGGAAACGGAAGGCTGAGTAATACCTTATACCTTGCGGTGAAATGAGCATAGCTCCTCCTCCTGCACCTTGTCTACTCCTTGACCCATCAAAGAACAATTGCCATACTTCATTCTTGTCTTTATGATCTGGCTTGGTGATGCTGGGAAGAGGTTGATTCTCTTCATGTAAACAATAGACTCCCAGCTCAGATTCTTCTATTTCTTGATAAGGATCAAAAGCATGCACCTTGCTTGCCCATTCATCAAGAGTCAAATCTGGGATGCTTCCAACCTTGGTGTCAGCTTCATCAGTGCTTGGATAATCTTCTTGATCAAACGTTGAACAGTTGGTATTGATTTGGCTTGGAGTGTAAGGCTCAATGTGAAAGTTTGCAATAGGTTCAGACCTGATTGTGGCTTTGGTTCCATATCTTGTTCTGAACAACATGTGTGACCAATCCGCCGAAAGATAGCCTCCAATTTTAGCAGTGAAGTCTCTTGACAAGCACAATGCAAAGAGTGGTGGTAGGTCTATGACTGACACATCTTGTAACACTATTACGTTGGGACATGCGTGCAGTGTGAGGCTCAATCCTTTGATTACTCCAACCGTTGTCACTGCTGTCCCGTCTAATTGCACTACACCCTTGGAGATGACTTCATATTGGAGTCCTAGCTGATCAGCTATTTGCTTGGGCATTACTGAACTACTTGCCCCCGAGTCGATCATGCAATTATGTACCAACTTATCTCCTATGATCAATGAAACATAAAATGGAGGGGGCTTCAACATTTTACCTTGTTGTCCTCCATGATTTCCTTCAGGCTGGGCAGCATTTGTGAGTACCTTCTCTTGCATTTGGACCTGTTGATTTGAAGTTGACCAGTCCTTCATGGCAGCTTGTAGCAAATCTCTTTGTCCTGGGATAGATAGTGATTCCCACATTGATATGTTTACATTTGTCTTCTTCATCTGATCAATGATGTTGAATGGAGATGAAGTATCCCTCTGCTTTGTCCCTTGGCCTGCACATTCATTCCTTGCACATGGGCAGCGGCACAGCTGGCATCTGAGTTGGTTTAGGAGCTGGTTTGGATGCTCCTTGCATGTTTGGAACTACAGTTTGTTTGCCAGCGGCTTGTGGAGTGGTAGAAGGTTGTGGATTACTCGAAGCCAATGGCTGTTCTTCACCCAAATTTCTCCTCTTTGACCTTGTGTTGGCTGCAACACTTTGAGAGGGTATTTGATTCATACCACAGAAATCTTCAGCCTGCCAATTGACAAGAGTAGTTTCGTTCGGAGATGTTCCTTGCTGAGGTGCCCCTTGCTGCTGGTCTTCTTCGTGGCTGGACTCTTGTGACCCACCAATGGTTTGCACCATTAGAGCCTGATTTAATGCACCGTTAAAGCACATTGATTGGTTATGTGGTTGACTGCATGGGAAACACCAATCATATTCTTGGGCCATGTTATTTTGGACTGGCACCAAAGCTCTGGATGCGGATGCAACATTGGGGTTATAGGGCTGAAATGGTCTATTGGTAGGAGGCCTTGCTTGATTCTGATTTGCAGCTGGATTGGGTGGTCTTTGAGGTTGATATGGTTGCCTGTTAGGCTGAGCTTGAGGCTGATACGGTCTAGCACTTTGAGCTTGCTGTCTTTTGATAGTAACCAGCTCATTTCCCAAATTTTGCAATTGTTTCATGACCTCTTGGAGTTCATTTGAAGCACTAGAGGATGAGGTAGAAGTCTCATTTGAACTTTGATTTCTAGGAGTGGGAATAGGAGCCAAAGTGGGTGCTTGACTAGTGCTTGGATTTTCTAAGTTTGGATACAAGGGCATGGGAGGCCTAGGAGCTAGCTTACCAGCTTGAATAAGACAGTTTTCAGCCTAATGGCAATCTTATAAGCGGCGGAGTAAGGTTGTGCCTCCCATAGATTGAATTAACATAGAAATATCGAATTCAAAGCTTTAAGGTAATATAGAAAAGCACCTTCTGCTTGTTGGCTTTGTTGCCACTTTGGAATCCTATCCCAAGACCTTTGAAATCTGAAGTTGAAGTCAGTCAGCTGCTCGTTGGGGGCTCTCTTGATAGTTGTCGATTGTTCTAGAGAGACAAGTTGTCTCCCTTCTCTCCAAACTGCTCATGGAGAACTATGCATAAGCTGATTCCAATTTGTGATAGAACCCGACTTGAAGGCTCTGAACCATTGCAATGCCTTCCCTTTGAGCGATGATGCCAACAATTTGTGACCACATCCATTTCATTTATCTCATGGATTGCCTGAGCGTTAGCAATGTCTTTGACATGATCACCGAGAGTGGTATGATTTTCTCCGGTGAAAAATGGAATGTTCTTGAATGCTGCGGTTGGGCTGGATTACGTGCATTGAGGGCAAGTGGGCTGCTGCCAGTGAAATTGACAAAGGGATTTAGTGGTTGCGCCATTCTGATTGGCTTTGAGAACCCTTGTTGATGCGAGAAAAGGTCTACCAGGTGGAGGTGTAGACAAAGTTCTATTAGGTGGAGATGGAGATCTTTGAGCTCTTCTTCCCCTTCTTTCTCTGCCTGGAGATAGATGTAGATAAACAAACAATCCTTCCTCCCTAGTTCTTGACCTGGTCTGTATTCTTCTCATAAATTTGCCAGGCTTGGACTTTGAAACCAGCGGATTATGCCTCTTTTGGAGTCACCAGATGTGTGATTTTAAAGCTCCTTCAAAGCTGGAACTTACAACAAGTGCACATCAATCTTGTTGCAATGAAAGTGAAGACCTCTAAGGTCCCACCGGTGTGCCAGAACTGTTATCACCGAATCACAACACCCTTGTGTTTATACAAGTGCATATACTTGAACTCACGGTGTGATTGGATAACATGGGTACTATCTCCAAGTTGTGGGACTTGCTACTTGAGATAGACCTCCGAGAGAAAGCTGGTTCTTGCTCTAAACTACACCCACAATCTACTCTAATGCGGGATAAGCTAAGCTATTCTAATCTAAATTTCCAGGGACCGGGGAGAGAATGCATAAAATGAAAGCCTACACTAAAGCGGTGATACACCGAGAAAAGGAGGGTGTGAGTAGTCTCTCCAAATGTGTGAAATACGAGAGGCAAAGTGCACACTAGAAGAGGTGATGACAGTTCTCCATAATCTAGCAAAATGCATTCACAACAATATTCCAAGCATACACAATGATAATGAATCCTGCAAGAACATAATAATAGACACAATATTCTTGTAGAAAGATAAAAGGGGCAAGAAGAATGCAAGAAAACACAGCAGGGGAAGATACATCCACAAACTTGTATTTTATTGCTTCCTGATATGCACAGTTCAATCTATTACAAGATAAGGGCACGGATCACCATGCGAGGAGTCCCACTACAAGGGCTGCAACACATTGGCTTCACAAAGCAATTTTGGCGAGCTTTGCTACCCAAAAACTCTCTCTTTTTTACAATGAGCCCAACACTCCAATTTATAGAAAAATGAGAAGGAAAGAGAAGGAAAATGGAAATCCCGAAATCTGTCCTTGACCACCTATAAGAGGCATTAAATTGAGTGAAATGATTATATATTACTTGCAAAAGGCTCCCCATACTTGTCCCATGTGCTGCAGTAGAGAAAGAATGATGACCATGCCTCTTAATTGCACTCCCAGCTACCAAATAAAACACTGTTATGAACCCGGCCACGTTTTCTTAAAAATATCAATCAATTTCTAATCAAATCTGGAATTTCTTGATTTCTGTGCATCGGGCTCGGAACCATGATTCCAACGGTACCAATTTTGTGTGATTTCGTTGAGAAATGCAAAAGTTATGGCCTTCTGAGTGCGGGCAGCTATTTTGGGTCTGGCAGGCGTTTTCTGTCATTTGACGGGAATGAGCATTAACTGACTGGAGCCGAATATGTTTCTCTTATTTAAATATATCTACCCTCATTAAAATAAGAAATCCAGTTTTTGTGGCGTAGAGGACGTCGTGCTCGTTCCAGAAAGTCCAATTTTGTGAAAATCGGAGCTCGGAGTCAAAAGTTATGGCCGTTTGAAGTTTCACGGGTCAAATGTTGACTTTTCTTCTCTGCCTTCGGCCGCTTCGGCTTTTCACGTCCCACGCGTCCCTTTGTCCCACTTGGCATAGTGCTGAAAAATCCCATGTTCGCCCGTTGGGCTTCGCGTACTCTTACTCTGCACACGTGGCGTGTCCCATTTGCTTTCTTTGGCCGTTTGGGACAAATTTTTCCGATTCGCCTGTCCCATTGGCGGTTCGCGTTCGCGTTCTCCTTTTGTCCCAACTTGTCCCGATGAAAGTTCTCATTTCGGCCGATCCCGGCAGGTTCGGTTCGCTTACTTCACGTACCTTCGGCCCAACTGTTAGGGCTGCCTTAAGTCTTTTTGGCCGACTTGCGTCCTCAGCGTTAACTTGCCCGGATGTCCCAAATTGCTGTTTCAACATTAGTCAAATTTTTCCATTTTTCGGCGGTTCGGATTTCCACGTCCTCGCACGTCCCTTTGTTCCAAATGTCCCAAATGCTTTGCCTGTGAACCGCACAGGTGGCCTTTCGGCGGTTCGCGCCCTTTTGTCCCAACTGTCCCGATGCTACTGCTTGCGAGGACTAGGACTTAGCCATTTTCATGATTTTTCTTGCCCGAGCTTGTTTTGCAATTTTTCTTACCTTTCCTCAAAACTTGCTCTCTTCTCCTTGGATAGGGGAGTTAGAAGGAAATAGATTGGAGGCCGTCATTCCTTGGCATGAGATAATGAAGAGGATGAAACAAGACCTCCAAACAACCAGTCGAACCATGAATTTCCATGTAGCATATGTAATCTACCTTGCAAATATATTCAGTAGTGAACATACATTGAATTAGGATACGTAGAAGTGTATTGAATCATTTATCAAATAAGCCTTAAATCCATATCTTCTAACTAAGTAGTAACTTACTAGAGGCTAGAGGATACACAGAGGTTGGAGAAAATTGACATCCTCTCATCAGCACCTATGACAGGTAACATCATTGCTATGGTGAAAGTTTTTTAGTGTGTTTTTATGTTGTGTGTAATGTGTTTTGTTGTAGTACGTGTTGGTACCCAAATTTAATCTCCTTCAAAGAATGAGAAACATCATGGATTTGACAGGACACTCAAGAGACAGATAGATAATCATGTATTTTGTTTTGTAGCAGCAGGGAAGTAATCTATCTAACTTGTTAGCACTTAGGTTTTGAAAGGGGTGGGTAGTACCTTAAAAGGATGTGATATGATCCTAACTATTGTAGGTTTTTCCTTTCAACCAAGGTAAGAGAACCTATTTTGTAACCTTTATTATTGAAGAATGATGATAAATCCTTCTTTTGCATAAATTTTATAGAGAAGACCTTGGGAAAATATGATCAACACACCAAATCTGACTCTCACAAGTTGTCACTTCCAGATCATGGAGATATTTTCACAACAAGGCAAAGGTTACTAAAGATATTTGGGACCCTGATTACTTCTACATGTTTTGGTAACAGAGATTATGCATTTGTATGCACATAGGACAAACATGTGTAGTACAGGTAGGATTGGTTGTTTTTGAATAAATTTTTTTGTGGGAGGTGGGGCAGATGAACTTGATTCACCATATCCTTGAGGAATCTTACAAAATGGAAGGTTAAAGCAAATGTAATGCCATAGAATAGCTAAAATGTTACTTTAACTAGAATATGTGCTTCAATGGAGGCCTAGATTAGCATTTTTTCACACAATATTTGAGATTCTATCATGAAGGATTGAGTTATAAAATCCAACAAAGCATCAAGATCTGAGTCAAATCATGCCTAAGGTACACCCAGAGGCTTACAAACAATCTCTATCAATAGATGAAAGAAAAGTGATTTTAAATCGTTTATTCCAATCCCAGATGAAAGCTCTTCTAAGAAATGAAATTACAGATGCCACTAAACTATCACAAGGATTGAGGCCTATGTGATTGAATAAGATTTCAATACAATATTGCAATAGAAACAAGAAAAACTACTCGCATACATTCGTAAATAAACAAACACATTTTTCTCAAGGTAACACAAAATAACTCAAATTTGATTAAATCTATTGTCGAGGGAAAGTTTCTAGAATAGTCTTAGAGCTTTTCAATGGCTCAGTACACTTGTAACCACCTTGACATGATCAAATTTAATACAAGAGAGATATACAAGCTTCTCAAAATGATGGGACCATGCATACTAAAGCTCTGTCAAGATTTTTCTATTAGAAAATTCAGTCCCAAACCCTAACACTCCAACCATTTGCAAAAACAAATTTTGCCATTTTTAATATTTATAATAGAGTCCCTTTCCCCCAAAATTAGGACCTTGAGTGATACCAAAGTGCTTTCCATGATCATGATCGTGATTCCCGATCATATCTATAAAAATTTTCTAGGTTCTCGAGGGGTAGATCTCATTAAATATCTCCCGCATTCAACTCCTTCCTCCGGTGGCTCACTCCTTTAATTTGCCAACCACTTTTATCCCTAACTGCATTAATCTGGATCCTTGCATGCTTAGGAGAAGGAAAATGGAAACTCCGATTGAGCACAATAGTCGACCATTTGAATGGCGAAAGATATCTTCAAGATCTCTCCACCAAACTCGTATAACAACATTAACTCCCCTCTCTACTGTGTGTGTAGGAGATATCAATAAATCATGAAGACATGCACGTTTAGGCGTGTTTTAGTAAAAATGGGGGAAAAATAAGATTCAAACTCTCACCGCCATTGATCTTTACTTTGAATTTGGGTCATCCACGTAGAAGATTCAAAATTTAAAAATAGACCTGTGGGTTTCCTCGACTTTTTAATGCCCGCATCAACTACCACTTAACACTAATAAACAAACAAGGAAAAATATGGAATAATTTTTTTTTGATAGGAAGAGTCTACAACCAAGTCAGCAAGACACTAGTTTGAAACTAAATAGATTTCGTAATGCATTCGATTAACCAAACACAATATTTCTATTTTTATCTTATAATAAGTTTACGAGGTTCCAATTTGGAGGTTACAAGTTTCACTAAGGTTCAGGGAGAAATTTATCCCTGTGCCTCGCTCTCTAACAAGCCGTGAAATTCAAATAATTTTTTCACACATTTAGATCTATCAAAACTTTCCTAAACTACTCTCATTGGATAGGAAATTTTCTCACCTTTCCAACCATATAAAGAAGTCCTCTTAACTCCTCAGTAGAACTCAATTATGGCCTGCGAAGTTTTATGGGAAAATTTTCCCCGGGAGGTCCACGGAGTTAGGGAGAAAATTGGGAAAATTTTCCAAATGCCACATGTTATCACGTGATTCATTCAAAGAAGGGGTCATGGGGGAAAAACATGAAATTTTTCCCAAAACTAAGTTTTGAATTTTCAAGGAAAATTTTCCTTTGTGCCTCCGCGCTTGCCCAAATTACCACGTGGTGCTTTGTGATTCGTGGCGGGCAAAGGCAAAATTGTGAAATTTTTCTAAAAGTGCAAAAATTTAAGTTTTCATTTCTAACTCCGTGGGCTCCTGCACGTGTTAGCACATGATTGGTGTGGGGTTGTGGGGTTGCAGTGAGAATTGGGAAATTTTTCCCAAGGCAAAATTTTCAAAATTTTAAGTTTTTATTAAGGGCCCGCCTCCATGGTGCCACATGGAAACTTATGATAGGATGAGAGCGTGGTGGGACTGCAAAATTTTTTGAGAAATTTTTCTAAAGTTCAAAATTTAAATTTTTCTAAGGTCGAATTATTTCATTTTTGTTTTGGGATGGCCTTTTTGAAGTAAAACTTCAAATGGCCATAACTTTTGATACGAAGCTCCATTCTAGGAAAACGAGGACTTTCCGGAAAGCTCTCGAGATCTATTTACATAGAAATCATCAATTTTGAAATTTGGTGAAGTTTAAAGGGTTAATTTTTAAGAAATCAATCTGCGTGGTTTATAATTTTAAAACTCGGCAATTTTTCCAACTTATAAGATTTATTCAATTTTGATTTTTCTTCTTCTCAACATGTAAATTGAACATGGAGGAATGATATTGGATAAATTTTAGATTATTTTCAAGGTTCAATTTATGGATTGAGTAGCAACTAATATATTTTACGTCCCTTTGATGGAAGGTGGTCCAACAAGTTTAAAATTTGATTTTATGAGGTTCTAAAATGTCTTTCTTTCGGTGTTGAGGTTAAATTGAATTCCTTATAACTTATTACATCTAAATTGCATTGTTTCAATACTCAATTTAAGTTGTAGATCTAAAGAAGATTTTTTTGATGAAATTCAAATGCCGTAATTATAGAAAGAAACAAAATATTCTTTCTAACGAATTTGGAAACAAAAGTGCAACTTTTAATTGTAGAAAGCATATCAATCTCCTTTTCACAGATTTAATTTATTCATTCAACATTTACATTCAAAATGAAAAGTTGATTTCAATTTTTTAACTCCTCTTCAAGAATCTAAAATTTTGTCCTTTCCCGAGTACGTGTTCTCATTTCCAAAACATAATTGGTGAAACATATATCACCATTTAAATTTTCAACACTACAATGCAACTCAACTTACAATACAATTCTAGTACACATTACCAGATGGAATTAAAAGAATCAATGCTATCTTGTATTGAAGGATTAAATAACTTTACAACTTATCATTTTCCAATTTGATTTCAAGGTACAACTTTAATGCAAGTAACATTTTTTTTTCTCTTTAAAGTAAAACAGAGAGATAATTATTCTCTACATTTCTCAAATCAATTACACTTCCATTTGCAATATAAATACTTTACATTTCAATATCAATATATTCACCCACTCTAAGTGGGAAGGGTACAATAAACTTGCCCAAAGGGAATAATCATAAACCGATTTCTCCAAGCTCCAAACAGCAACATGATGATTTCTTCATCTTTTGATCACAACAAGGAATGGGGAAAGGCAACACTCTCCACCCAACCAAGACATCCAATGGGAAAAGAGAAGCCATCTTTACCCATCGGCCCCCAATCCCCAACCATATTGGAATGGAACATGATAAAACAACACATGGCAACATAGTTTCATTCACATCTAACATAAATTCACATGCACAAGGAAATTCACAAACAAAAATATGTAGTTCTCAACTACAACAACAATTTCAATAAAAAAAGGCTCCTTCTCCAAGCAGAAAGCCAAGCAAGAGAAAGAACTATGGAGGTCTCCTTATGCCTCCCATGTTGAAATTGGGCATCCACGTAAAAAAAAAAAACCACCAAAACATAACCATCCCATAAACCTTATCCCTCCTCAACCCCTCCTTATCCCTCCTCCAAATTTATCCCTTATACCTCCCCAAAGTAAGAAATGCAAGCATATTCTTTTCCCTAGGTGGATCCCAACCAACACTCCCTCCACAAAACAAGTGCCAATGGTAAATTGCCTTATCCCACCTCTGATAAACCTCATAGTCTTCTCTCTACACCATGCCCTAAGCATTCTACCCATCCCTCAAAAAATTACAAACACAACACATTCAAATTTATGCTAAAAGAGGGAAATATAACAGCTTTTAAAAGAGTGGGAGCCTACCTCTTCATAATGGAGACTTACTTCCAAAACAATAGTATTTATTTCACCAAAACTAATCCCAAATCAACAAGGTAAATGTATGCACAAGAAAATCAAATTCTTCCACAAAGCAAGCTCCAAAGGCAAGAGAAAATTTGACCCAAGAGTGCAATAACAAAGTTTCAACAACCCCAAAATGAGGAGGAATTTGAATTTTTAAAGGAGAAGGTGGGGAGAGGATGATGTGGATTCCAAGTGGGATGCCACATCATTTTTCTTCATTCCCCAAGAGTGCAATCCACATCAACAACAAATCACCATAAATGAAATATGAAAAATTACTTACATACACAATGTAGCCCATACCCCAAAAGGAATGCATTTAAAATTTGTAAGACAAGTGCAATCAATACTTACACAAATTTATGTCAAAATATAATAAAATAGATTGATTTTGACTCCTAAATATTAATCATGGTTGGTGAGGGTTTTTGAGAGGTGTGGGACAATTTTAACTTGTCCCACAAGCCTCAAATTTAGGCTCCCAAGGCCAAATCCGAGTTTCAAAGAGGATGGAGTGTTCTACACTCCAAAATCTGCCTTACACAATCTATCATTTCACTAACACAACTCTTACATCCTCTTACACATGCATTAATATTTATGACATTTTATTATTACAATCTTCTATAAAGATTTATTTATTTACCACATGGTTATATATATATATATATATATATATATATATATATATATATATATATATATAAAGTCAATTTTCATTTTCAACCAAGACAATAACATTTAATTTATATTCCACATCCCAATTAATTTAATTAAAATTTAACTATATGACTTCACACTTTTAACCATCACACTAGAATAGTTAAAATAAAGAGCACATTACAAATAAAATACACACAACAATAATTAAAAAGGGAACACATAATCAAAACACCTACATGTCCCATGGTCACAATAATGGAAATCCCCCAATGGGAAATCCTAACAAAACACAACATACAACACAAACACAAATTGTCATGGTGACCTTGTTGATTTCACACTCGAATTCTAATATGGTTAGTCTCCACCCCCGTAATTGTTGTGATTTTAACTCGCAAAATGAAAAATACCTCCTTCGGCCTCGTGGCCATATCAGAACATCCAAATGATATATAAACATTAAATCCAAATCACAACAATATCAAGATTTTAACAATTTATCAATTAAAATTCAACTTACAACTATATCATCATCAAATAGATCTCTACACTAGAGTTATTCATAATATCAATGTCACATGTTTACAATCAACATCAATAACCCGTCCATGTCAACCAATATATCATCATCCACATAATAATAAAATGTCTCAATGATCCTCAAGGATAATAAATAAATCCAAATCAATATTAATCCATAGTCTAACATCTAACCATCATGCTAATCAAAACATAATAATGTCCATAATAATCCATGAGCTAGTATATACACATCCTGCTACATCAAAATATAATAATATCCAAAATATGATCAATAGAGTCAGGATCAATATCTAAACAGTGTCAAAGGGAAGTGGGCACTACATCCCCCTCCCCTTAGACTCGACTTCCTCCTGGAAGTCACTAGAAAAAATGTGGAAACTACACTCGTAAAATAGTAGATCCTCCCAAGTGGTCAGTAGTCTCATCATATCTATCCCATTACACCCGTACTCGATCAATATCTTTGCCTCGAAGGCCCAGTGGTCCCGTGATTTATGATATGGATGAGCTCCACCATCACCGCCCCCGATCCTAAGACTGAAATGATGCCCAATCCAAAGCACATGAGAAGGATCTGTGATGTATCTCCTAAGGACAGAAACATGAAACACATCATGTATGCAAGACAAGCTAGGTGGCAATGCTAGATGGTAAGCCAACGGGCCGATACACTCTAGGATCTCAAAAGGTCCAACAAACCAAGGAGCTAACTTAGAACCTTTTCCATAATGGATCAGGCTCTTATGTGGTCTAACACGAAGGAATACCTTCATTCCCACATCAAAATTACACTCGGTCCTATGCCGATCGCTGTACTTCTTCCTCCTATCCCGTGCCTCCCGCAATCTCCGCCCGATCAACACTACCTACTACTCCATGTCCTGCAAAAGAGATGGTCTAAGAGATACTCTATCCTCCAACCCTCGTCCTAGCTAAGGGGTGTCCCGCACTCCCTACCATACAAGGCTTGAAAAGGAGCCATACCTATAGAACTCGATAAATATTATTGTAGGAAAACTCCACAAGATACGTATACTCCTCCCACTTAGACCGCCGATCCATCACGTACATCCCGAGCATATCCTCGAAAATCCGATTCACTCACTCTGGCCCTCGCTCCATCCGTTTGTGGTGATAAGCTGTGCTAAAGTTAATCTTTGTCTCGAGAACATACCGCATGGTAGTCCGTAAATGTGAAGTATACAAGGGATCACAAGCCACAAATGATCTTCCATGGGATTCTCGTACAAACCCGACGATCTCATCCAAGTAGACATGTGCCACCGTACTAACTATATACATGGTCTTTACCGGTGAAAAGTGAGCTAATTTTTTCAATTTATCAATCATGACCATGATGGCATCGTGGTGATATCTCGACATTGGTAATCCAACCCTACCATTCTTGAGTTTACGAGACTCAAAAGCTACAACCCTACCATCCCGCATCAACACACCTCCAAGCCCAACTAAAGAAACATCTCAGTGCAAACAAAGAACTCACCTCAGGGATCTAGCACCGCAAGAATGGGCACCGTAGTGAGGCAATCCTTCAAAGTCCTCAAGGCCTCGCTCACACCCGCTCGACCAAACAAACTTCTTCCCTTTCCACTGAAGGGAAGTGATGGGGTGTGCTATCCGAGAGAAGTCCTACACAAATCTCTTGTAGTACCCTGCTAATCCCATGAAGCTGCACACCTCTGTCATTGTAGTGGGTGCTGGCCAATCCATAATGGCTCTAATCTTGGAAGGATCGACTGTGATACCTTCACCTAAGATGATATGACCCAAGTATTGAATCTCTGACTGAAAGAAAGCACACTTCTCCAAGTTCCCGTAAAGTTGTTTCTCATGAAGACACTGAAGAACCTGACGAAGGTGCCCTCGTGCTCCTCATGCGTACATGAGTAAATCAGAATGTCATCAAGAAAGATGAGCATGAAGTGATCTAAAAAGTTCCTGAATACCCCATTCATCAAACTCATGAATACTGGCAGGGGCATTTGTCAAACAAAAGGGCACCACCGTGAGCTCAAGGCCCATAGCTCATACGAAAAGTAGTCTTATGAATGTCTACCTCCGTAATCCTCAACTGATGGTACCCTGACTTGAGATCAATCTTAGAGAACATCATGGCCCCCTTCATTTGATCAAACAAGTCATCAATGCGAGGCAGGGGATAACGATTCTTGATCGTTACCTTATTTAGTTGGCGGTACTCTATGCACAACCGCAAGGATCCATCCTTCTTCTTAAAAATATAACCGGTGCACCCCAAGGGGATACACTAGGATGGATAAGGCCTTTCTTTAGAAGGCCCTCCAGCTATAACTTGAGCTCACAGAGCTCTAGGGTGGTCATCCGATAAGGAGCTTGTGAGATAGGCTCTGCTCCTGGAACTAGATCAATATGGAAATCAATCTCACATGGGGGTGGCATCCCTGGTAGCTCCCTTGGAAACACATTTGCATACTCTTTCAAAATGGGATGGTCATCTAGCGATGGCCCACTAGATCCATCCTCTGTCCGATCACCGACCGTGACTACATACATCCGACAACCCCTGCCGCACACACCACTTGAGTCAGTATAATGGAGATAGTGTGAATAGAATGGGTCTCTTAACCCTAGAAATCACCGACTCAACTCCAAGATCGTCTACACAAGATATAGTCTTATGATAGCAATCCATCCTGGTCCTATGTGTAGATAACCAATCCATGCCTAAAATGACTCCATATGATCCCAAAGGAAGTATGCGAAGATCTGAAGTGGTGGTGAAATGTCCTAAGTTAACAACACACTCCTTTACTAAGGAGTCTACAAAGAACTTTCCTCCCAAAGCCATCTTGACATCCCAACTATGACCCTATCTAATAGCCACTAGCCTGCATCACTCTACTAAGGATGGTGTAATAAAAAATCATAAGAACTGGAGTCAAACAATATGGAGGTAGGAACACCTCCAATACTACTCGTGGTTTCAATGATCATGCTCGGTGCTCGACCTAGTGGTTCTCAAGCACCGCATAGATCCCGTGACTCCGTCCCCATGTCTTTGACTATAGGCTCGAGATGGGTGCCTTACCCTTATTAGGTTCTAGGGGAAATCTCTCCAAAAGTGTCTCATTGCTCCACACCAAATAACCACCTCGAAGCTCTCCAAACCGCAAAGACACGCCTTAAGGTGCCCTAGAGGTAGGTGTTGTGGATCCCGATGATCCAGCCTATAGTATGCTATGGCCTCTATGGTCAAGCTCCTACTAACTGAGCTCTAGCTCCACCCCGTGTCCCGGTGGGACCCCAGGAGGCCCCATGCTCGACCTCTCTATGCATCAACTCTCCGAGGAGGCTTAAAAGGTGGGCGGGACTGGATCTGCCGCCGCTGCCGTGGCCCGAAAGATGACTGCGAAGAATGCCGACCACCTTGAGGAGGAGGAGCTGACCCCTCAATCTACTATCCTCGTAACTACCGAATACGGCTCCCGACCCGCTCTCTAGCCTCGCTAGGTTTTACCCTCCGAGTCTCCTCTCGTAATGTAGGCCTTCACAATGGCCTCTCGCTAATGTCTCTGTGGGCGTGGATCCGAACCGCACCTCCAATGTCTATATTAAGGCCTAAGATGAACCTATGGATCTAAACTCCTCCATCCCGCATGTAATCAACGTGATCAAGTAGGTCCGGGAACCTATTCTCATACTCGACCACCGTAAGGGAAGCCTGTCAAGAAGATCATGGAACTCATCGATCCTCTGCCGTATGAATCTCCGTGGAAAGTATCTCGCTCTCGAATATTTCCTCAAATAGCTCCCAAGTGACGCTTCTCTAAATCTATATGGAGCTTCTACTCCTCTATCCTCCACTATACTCCAGCTCCATCCTTCAAGTAGATGGATCACAACATGAGCTTTCGTGTTTGCTAGAACAAGGGCAAAGCCTAAAAACTGCTCAAGCTAACTAGCCAGCCTCTCGCCCGAATCCCCTATGTCACTCGAATAATGTGAGGGCCTAAGCTTCGTGATCTCCCGATGTGATCCGTAGCCGTGGTCCGATGCCCTCCGGGCCTCTACTCCGCCCGTCCCTCAAGCCTAGGGCTCGAGACCTCTCTCTCGTGTTCTCAAATATGGTCACCATGTCCCCTCAAAGGAGACTCTCGCTCTAGCCGACTCTCCATGGAAATTCTCTCTCCATCCTCCTCACCGGGTGGAGGAGGCATGTCCCTTAATGGAAGTATTTCTATCTTATCTCGCCCGAGTGCCCTCCTACCGATCCTCCACGTAAGGCGGCATTAAAATCCTAGAGGGTCTCAGAAAATCTGTGGTAGGATAGCCGCTAAACCATGGTCCGGTGGTGGTGGTGACGGTGGTGGAGGTGGTGGTGGCGGTGACTCTTAGCCTCTGTGAATGTTCTTCCTACTCCATCCGAGCTCCTCGCATATACCATAGTGGGAGTTAGTTCATTACCTTGAGTTTTCTTTAGTTTTCTAAGTTTACTAACCTCGTTTAATTTTCAATTAGTTTTGTTTTCTAGATTATCAATTTGCTAGTTTTAGGTTTCAAGTCTCAATGTTTCTAGTGTGCCCAATGGTCCAAGCTTTTGAACCACTGCTCTGATACCAAGTGTAATGCCTTCCTCAAATACCACTTGAGACTAATAAACAAACCAGAAAAATATGGAATAATTTTTTTTTGATAGGAAGAGTCTACAACCAAGTCAGTAAGACACTAGTTTGAAACTAAATAGGTTCCTAATGCATTCCGATTAACCAAACACAATATTTCCATTTTTATCTTATAATAAGTTTACAAGGTTCCAATTTGGAGGTTACAAGTTTCACTAAGGTTCAGGGAGAAATTTATCCCTGTGCCTACTCTCTAACAAGCCGTGAACTTCAACTAAATTTTTCACACATTTAGAGCTATCAAAACATTCCTAAACTACCCTCATTGATAGGAAATTTCCTCACCTTTCCAACCATATAAATAAGTCCTTTAATCGCTCAGAGAACTCAAGTTATGGATGGGAGGAGTTTTAAGGGAAAATTTTCCCCGGGAGGTCCAAGCGGGGTTAGGGAGAAAATTGGGAAAATTTTCCAAATGCCATGTGTTATCATGTGATTCATTCGGGCCAGCAGGTCATGGGGGAAAAACATGAAAATTTTCACAAATTACCACGTGGTGCTTTGTGATTCGTCATGGGCCGGTGGTGGAAATTGTGAAATTTTTATAAAAGTGTAAAAAGTTAAGTTTTCATATCTAAATCTGTGGCTCCCGCCATGTGTCAAGATGTGATTGGTGCGGGGTCAGGGTCATGGAGAATTGGGAAAATTTTCCCAAGGTAAAATTTTCAAAATTTTAAATTTTTATTAAGGGCCCACCCTCCAAGGTGCCACGTGGAAACTTATGATAGGATGAGAGGGTGGCAGGTTGCATGGAAATTTTTGAGAAATTTTTCTAAAGTTCAAAATTTAAATTTTTCTAAGGTCGAATTATTTCATTTTTGTTTTGGGATGACCTTTTGAAGTAAAACTTCAAATGGCCATAAATTTTGATAAAAGCTCCATTTTAGGCAAATGAGGACTTTCCGGAAAGCTCTCGAGTTATCTTTGCACATAAATAATCAATTTTGAAATTTGGTGAAGTTTCGAGGGTAAATTTTAACAAATCGATCTCCGTGGTTTATAATTTTAAAACTCGGAAATTTTTCCTACTTGTAAGATTTGTTCAATTTTGATATTTCTTCTTTTCAACATGTAAATTGACCATGGAGGAATGATATTGGGTAGATTTTAGATTATTTTTAAGGTTCAATTTATGGATTGAGTAAAGAATCGATATATTTTACGCCCTTTGATGGAAGGTGGTCCAAATAAGTTCAAAATTTGATTTTGTGAGGTTCTAAAATGTCTTTCTCTCGGTGTTTGAGGTCAAATTGAATTCCTTATAACTTATCGTGCATCTAAATTGCATTGTTTCAATACTTAATTTAAGTTGTAGATCTAAACAGAAGATTTTTTTGATGAAATTCAAATGCCGAATTATAGAAAGAAACAAAGAATTCTTTCTAACGAATTTGGAAACAAAAGTGCAACTTTCAATCAGTAGAAAGCATATCAATCTCCTTTCTCAACATTTAATTTATTCATTCAACATTTACATTCAAAATGAAAAGTTGATTTCAATTTTTTAACTCATCTTCAAGTATCTAAATTTTTTTCCTTTCCCGAGTACGTGTTCTCCTTTCCAAAATGAATTGGGGAAACATATATCACCATTTAAATTTTCAGCACTACAATGCAACTCAACTTACAATACAATTCCAGTACACATTACCAAATGGAATTAAAAGAATCAATGCTATCATGTATTTAAGGATCAAATAACTTTACAACTTATCATTTTCCAATTTGATTTCAAGGTACAGATACAATGCAAGTAACATTTTTTTCTCTTTTAAAGTAAAACAAAGAGATAATTATTCTCTACATTTCTCAAATCAATTACACTTCCATTTTCAATATAAACACTTTACATTTCAATATCAATATATTCATGCACTCTAAGTGGGAAGGGTACAATAAACTTGCCCAAAGGGAATAATCACAAACCGATTTCTCCAATCTCCAAACAACAACATGCTAATTTGTTCATCTTTTGATCACAACAAGGAAGGGGGAAAGGCAACGCTCTCCACCCAACTAAGACATCCAATGGGAAAAGAGAAGCCATATTTCCCCATTGGCCCTCGAGCCCCAACGATATTGGAATGGAACATGATAAAACAACACATGGCAACATAGTTTCTTTCACATATAACATACATTCACATGCACAAGGAAATGCACAAACAAAAATATGTAGTTCTCAACTACAACAACAATTTCAATCAAAACAAAGGCTCCTTCTCCAAGCAAGCAAGCCAAGCAAGAGCAAGAACTATGGAGGTCTCCTTATGCCTCCCATGTTGAAATTGGGCATCCACCTAAAAAAACCACCAAAACATAACCATCCCATAAACCTTATCCCTCCTCAACCCATCCTTATCCCACCTCCAAATTTATCCCTTATACCTCCCCAAAGTAAAAATGCAAGCATATTCTTTTCCCTAGGTGGATCCCAACCAACACTCCTCCATAAGACAAGTGCCAATGGTAAATTCCTTATCCCTCATTTGATAAACCTCATAGTCTTCTCTCCACACCATGCCCTAAGCATTCTACCCATCCCTCAAAAAAAATTACAAACACAACACATTCAAATTCATGCTAAAAGAGGGAAATACAACAGTTTTAAAAGTGTGGGAGCCTACCTCTCCATAATGGAGACTTGCTTCCAAAACAATAGTCTTTATTTCACCAAAACCAGTCCCAAATTAGTAAGGTAAATGTATGCACAAGAAAATCCACTTCTTCCACCAAGCAAGCTCCAAAATGCAAGAGAAAATTTGACCCAAGTGTGCAATAATTTTTTTTTCAACAACCCCAAAATGAGGAGGAATTTGAATTTTTAAAGGAGAAGGTGGGGAGAGGATGATGTGGATTCCAAGTGGGATGCCACATCATTTTTCTTCATTCCCCAAGAGTGCAATCCACATCAACAAAAATCACCATAAAAGAAATATGACAAAATTACTTACATACACAATGTAGCCCATACCCCAAAAGGAATGCATTTAAAATTTGTAAGACAAGTGCAATCAATACTTACACAAATTTATGTCAAAATACAATAAAATAGATTGATTTTGACTCCTAAATAATAATCATGGTTGGTGGAGGTTTTTGAGAGGTGTGGGACAATTTTAACTTGTCTCATAAGCCTCCAATTTAGGCTCCCAAGACGAAATCCGAGTTTCAAAGAGGATGGAGTGTTCTACACTCCAAAATCTGCCTTACACAATCTATCATTTCACTAACACAACTCTTACATCCTCTTACACATGCATTAATATTTATGACATTTACTTATTACAATCTTCTATAAATTTTCATTTTCAACCAAGACAATAACATTTAATTTATATTCCACATCCTAATTAATTTAATTAAAATTTAACTATATGACTTCACACATTTAACTATCACACTAGAATAGTTAAAATAAAGAGCACATTACAAATAAAATACACACAACAATAATTAAAAAGGGAACACATAATCAAAACACCTACATGTCCCATGGTCACAATAATGAAACCCCCATGGGAAATCCTAACAAAACACAACATACAACACAAACACAGCTTCCATGGTGACCTTGTTGATTTCACACTGAATTCCAATATGGTTAGTCTCCAGTCCCCCAACATTGTTGTGATTTTAACCTGCAAAATGCAAAATACCTCCTTCGGCCTCGTGGCCATATCAGAACATCCAAATGATATATAAACATTAAATCCAATTCACAACAATATCAGGATTTTAACAATTTATCAATTAAAATTCAATTTGCAACTATATCATCATCAAATAGATCTCTACACTAGAGTTATTCATAATATCAATGTCACATGTTTACAATCAACATCAATAACCTGTCCATGTCAACTAGTATATCATCATCCACATAATAATAAAAATGTCTCAATGATCCTCAAGCATAATAACTGAATCCAGATCAATATTAATCCATAGTCTAACATCTAACCATCATGCTAATCAAAACATAATAATGTCCATAATAATCCATGAGCTAGTATATACACATCCTGCTACATCAAAATATAATAATATCCAAAATATGATCAATAGAGTCGATCGTGATTCAAACAAAGGTCAAAGGGAAGTGAGCACTACATACTTTTTACAACTTTTGGAAAAATGGAAAATTTCATATTTTTTCCTTCATCTCCGCCCTCAAGAAATGAGCCTGACATGTGTCCTGAGGTGGGTCCCAAAGGAACCGCGGATAAATTCTACCATTTAACCCTCTTTTTGGAAAAAGGAAAATTTTCCAAGTTTTCCCGTAGCTCCGCCCTTCTGCTTCAAGTTTCCAATGTGGGTCCTAGTGGAACCACGCTTCCTTTTTTACTTTTAACTCTTTTTCCCACAAATGGAAAATTTTCGAAATTTCCTTCAAAGGCCCACACCTCCACCGTTGACTGAGCAAGCTTTGAACTTTCTTCCATCGGGCTTACGGGCCATTTTTGATATCTTAACCCTTTTGAGCATAAGAGGAAAAAATTCTAAGTTACCTCTGATGGTCCGCTTCCCTAATCCTTTTGACTTTTCAAATTGCCACGTGTCACTATGGCACACCTTGAGATGGTCCCCAAAAATTGAGACCTTGAATGAGCATGGGCTCGCCACGTGTCCTGCCTAGTAAAATTTGTTTGAAGGCTCGAAGCTCAAAGGAAGGCACCAAGTGTCATGCTCCAAGGTAGTCTCCTTTGGCCGTTGAAAAGTCCAAGAAAATGTAAAGTGAGTGGATACCTCCAAGTTTCCTCCTGGCACTTCTTTAAAAGACTTTGACGAATGAGCGCGGCTCGCCCCGTGTCCTTGTTCTCCACCAAAATATTTTAGCTACATAAAATTTATCTAAGTCTTGGAAAAGTAGCGGAAACCTCCACGTGTCCTCATGGCACTACTCTAAGGCCAAACCAAATAGTATATCTTCAAACGAGCGCTGTTCCTCCACGTGGAGACATTTTAAGTTGAGGTGATTCATATAAATTTTGAAGTACCCAACCGAGATGCGTCCCAACCAAAAGGTGCCATGTCCCCTGTCAATGCAAGGATGTAAATTTGACCAAGAAACACCCGTCAAACCGTAAAATACAAAAAAATGATCATTTGAGCCTAAAAATGAAAATTTCTCCAAGGACAGAGAATTTAGAAATGTTACAAGGCTCAAATACATCCATCAGAGACACATCCATTCATTTTTCTTCAAGTATTTAGGGTAGAAATGACAAGGAAAACAAATCCCGACTGTGGAGAATGGAAAACATGGGAGAACCCGAGTTTTTAGATGAACAGAGAACGGGAGACCCAAATTATAGACCTTTTCTCGGAGGAAAAAGAAACAAGAAGCAAACCATGGACCCATAAGTGATCTACGACCAAGGAACAAATTAAAAATGGCAAAAAAATTTAACTAGGCATAACACGGGGAAAAATAAAGTTACAGAGGTCGTAAATTGATAGATTTTCAAAGGAAAACTAGGGCGAGACTATTTTGAGCACCAACATTGGCTCCGACTGGGGATGGGAACTCCCTGTGAGTGCCACAAGAAAAAAGGTAAACCAAGTGCCAAGAATATCCATTGGTAACAGAGTCAACTTGCAGAGCAGAGAAACAAAGGCATCTCCCAAAAATGAAACAGAGAAACCAGCAAAGACATGTCACTAAGGACCAGAATGAATAAAAACAAAAAGAAAGGAAAAAAACAACAAAATATTCACTTTATCCAAGATTTATGCCTTGACTCAGGGAATCAATCTAAGAAATTCTTCAAATCCTACCATTAAAAGGAAATTCGATCATTTCACCATCTAAGTCCTTGAGGAAGAAGGTATGCTCATCAATCCTAATATCAATGGAGTAAGGACCCATTCATAATGAGTCAAACTTGCCATGTTTGCCCTTATCTTCATGCCTGTTATCCCATAACAGCACAATATCTCCAACATTGAAAGCCTTGGGAGTGACCTTCTTGTCAAATAACTTCTTCAGCCTTGCTCTGAACTTTACATGCCTCTAGTGGGATGCCCTCCTCTCTTCATCAAGCTCAACAATCTAGTTAATGCGAGCATCATAAGGACTTACCTCTTGATCTTCCAGCTGTTACATAAATTGATATGAAGATAGTTGCATATGAAGGGGCAACAGGGCCTGAGTCCCATATACCAACTCAAATGGACTCTTTCCAGTGGCTCTTTTAGTAGTGATCCTATCAGCCCAAACAACAAACTTCAACTGTTCACCCCACTTTCTCTTGTTCTGCTCCAATGTTCTTATGATAATATTCAACAAATTTTTATTACTGGACTCAACTTGTCCATTTCCTTGGGGATTGTAATTAGAGGCATATGTCAGGTTGATCCCATATTCTTTGCACATTACCACCAAAGGTTTAGCTCTAAATCTCATGGCATTATCAACAAAAATCTTGACTGGAACCCCAAACCTACAGATGATATGGTTTAATAGAAAATCCATGACAATTTGGTGTGTTGCTCTTTTGGTGGGGATTTCCTCCACCCACTTGGTGAAGTAGTCAGTGGCTACTAGAATCCACTTATGGGTAGCACTTGAAGGGTTTAAAATCTCACCAATGAAATCCATTCCCATTACTTGAATGGGGCTTCGAATGATACACGTTGTAAAATAAGGGAGCTTGAAGCCTTTAATATTCTAGAGAAGCGCAAACAAATCTCACATCTTCTAACCAAAAGAATTGTATCCTTGAAGAGAGTTTGCCACCAATAACCAGCCCTCGGATCTTGTGCACTTTGTGACTCTTGCATCAAATTCCCCCAAAACTCCTCCATGGAGATCAAAATTATCTCGGGGCTTCTTCTTCATAATACACCTTAAGAGGAATCCTCTGGGTTCTTCTAAGCTAACCCATAATCAATGATGACATATTTCTAGGAAGCCAATTTAAGAGCTCTTTTCTAGTTCTTACTTAAATACTCGGGGGTAGTATAAGTGTCTCGAGATAGAAAATTACATCCTTGTATGACTCAAAACTCATCAACCTTTCAAAACACTTTCCCTCTCTTCTTCTACCTCATTTACCTCAATAGTTTGCAATTTTCTTCTAATTCATGGTTTGGAAATCCATATCATATTCTTGCAACTTGTTCACCCACCTACATATTTTTCTTAACAATTCCATCTCTAACAAAATGTCCTTCACCATGGTGTGGGGAACATAAGAAACCACTTCAGAACTTAGAATGTAAGGTCTAAAAACCTTTGTTACTTTACCAAGGAAAATGCCTTTTCCATGATAGTGTAATTCAGCTCAAACCCCTTAAGGCCTTACTAAAGAAGGTAGTTGGCCTCTCACCCCTTCATCATCTTTCTATAGCAGGACAAAAGCACTAGTGTTATTTAAAGCAAAGGAAAATAGTTGGATAGGTTTGCTTATAGTATGGAGTTGTCCAAATAGGGGCATGCTTTAATGCCTCCTTGATCCCATTGAAAGCTTGGATGATAGCCTCCCATTTGATGACATGGTATTTCTTCAAGATTGAAGTGATCGGAATAGTCAACTCAGTAAAGTTAGATATGAATCTTTCGATGAAGTTTATCTTCTCAAAGAAGGACTGAATTCCCTTATTGGTTCTTAGGATTGGGACCTTCTGATGGCCTCTAATATTTCTGATCGATCATCACTCCTTCTTGTGACACAATGTGACCAAGAAAATTTTCCTTCGCACTCCAAAATGACACTTCTTTGGATTAAGTGAGATGCCACATTCTCTACATCTTATCAAAGCATCTTCTCCGAGTGTAGCAAGTGGTCACTTCTATTTCTAGAAAACACAATCACATCATCCTGGTAGAAAACAATAAACTCATTGATGTAACCAAAAAAAGCAACATCCATTTCTCTTTGAAAGGTGGCTCCAGCATTCATCAGACCAAAGGGCATCCTGACATAAACATAGATCACCCAAGGAGTAGTAAATCTTGTCTTGATCCTTTTTGATTCCTTCACCACAACTTGGTTATAACCATAGAAACCATCCAATGTGGAAAACAACTCAAAACCAGTCACTAACTACAACATGTTCTCCATATTTGGTAAAGGATAATTATCCTTCATTGATGCTCTATTTAGATTCTTGAAATCTACACACAACCTGATGTCACCATTCTTCTTTCTCACTGGCACTAGGTTTGCAACCCAAGAAGAATACCTTGTGGGCTGAATAATCCCTCCATCCCTCATTTTCTTCAGTTCCTCTTGCATTTTGAGAGATAAGAGTGGATTTATGGGCCTCTACTTCTACCTAAATGGCTTTGCATTAGACTCCAAGGGAATATCATGCTGAAACATGTCCTCTCTATATGCTTTTAGTTCAGAATAGGTCCAAGCCATGATATCTTGTTATTTTTTCAACAACTGGATGTATGACTACTTTTCCTCTTTGTTGAGATTACTACCTAAAAATTTTCCTTGGTTTCTCCTTTGTACCAAGATCATGCTCCTCAATATCCCTTGAGGATGCTATGCATCCATAACAATGCTATCAACATTATCAAAATTGGACTCAAGAGCAACCAACCCTCTAGGAATGGTATTGGTCTTTATGGATGATGCCCTTTCCAAAAAGGTTTCTTTTCCTTCATTGTACATACCATTGGCTCCAAATCAATGTATTGATAAAAACTCTCCCTTGTTCTACAGAAATATTCTGATCTGAGCATCATCATGAAAAACTTGCCAATGTTTAATGTTGTCAGGGACAGAGGGTCTTGTCAATACCTCAACATCATATTCACAATATGGAGACATTGTACAATTTTCAAACTGAGACCCCACCACTGCAAGATTTTCTGCCAATTCATTGAATTTCCTATCATGATGCACTATGTTGAATGAATCAAACATCTCAATAAGATCCCAAATTGCATGTTTATACTTGTTTCATTCGTTGATTCTTCGTGGCATACAATTTTCTGACTTGTTTTACAATTAATTCTGAGTCTCCTTTGACAATGATGTCCTTGATACCATATTTCCAAGCAATTATTAAACCCAAAAATAGTGCCTCATACTCAACAATGTTGTTGGTGCACTCAAAGTTGATTTTGAAGGAAAAAACAAATTTTCCCGACTAGGAGAAATTAGAACAACACCAGCACCATTCCCAAATTTGGAGAAAGCTCCATCAAAAAATAGAGTCCAAGGAGATTCCACTTTTTAAGACACCTGCATTCCTCAATCTTGTGCTCCTTTCATCAAGAATTCCTACAAAGTTGTCGCATCAACATTTGTGTATAATACTTGATAGGATGCATTGTTGGGATCCTCAATAAGATGCAACATTTTATTTTCTCCATATAACCTGACAAGGCTACCTTTAATTAGAATGGTGGCATAGGAAATTTCCATTTGGACACTCCCACCAACATTAGTAGCCCATTTTCTTGATAGTAGCATGCCCCACTTGGCTAGGTAGTCAATGATGACAACATCAAGTTTTAAATTTTTATCTGGGTAAGCTGCAAGCTACACCACCAAACCCTTCACACATCCCACCATTGTCACTTCTCTAGAATCCATGGTAGTGCACTTCCCATATATTTTGTCACTTTGATATTTAGATAATTCATGACTTCTAGAGGCATGACATTGCATGATGCACCTGATTCAGACATGCAGTTGTGCAATAGTCTTTCCTTAATGATCAAAGTGGTGAAGAATGGATCCACATTCATTTGAGAGTCCACCAAGGATGTCCCCAAATATACCTTAGGTGGTTCATCTAGCTCCTCCAATGCTGGTGGTGTCTCTAATTCTTGAATGATTGGAGGAGTCTCCACAATATTTACATTTCTGCCTAGGGCAGTCTTCTCTTCTTTCAATCCCAAGTATTCAAATGCTCTCTTTTTGTGCTCAAGAATCCTAAGAAACTCAAAAATTGGAACAAATAATTTTATTTGACTTAAAACTTGGGCAATATCATATGGGACATTCCTTGGCAAGGAAGTATTGGAAGGAAATCCAACACACTCATTAGGTGGTACATGATTTTTGATAACTTGGGCATGAGTAGGGGTATGATTTTTGTTTAGAACTGTAGGGCTCTTGGGAGATGCATCTTTCTTAGGAGCCTCTTTAGGAATGTTTGAAAGTAAGGGAGATTTTGGCTTGGCTAGAGGCCCTATCCCTCTGACATCCATAATTCTTGTGTTATATTCCTTCTCTTGAGCAACAACAACATTCATCATGCAATGTATATATCCTCCTAAGATGAATTCCTCCATCATACTTCTTTATCATTAAATACCTTAAATATTCAAAGTCATTATTGGTAATTCAAAATATTGTAATTATGAAAATATGAGAGGGAGGAAGAATAGATACCTTATGAATGTAGTCCCCAGCGGTACTTATCACTTATCACCTCAATTTAAGTTGCCCCTTATTGTAAGCTTGTGGAACAACCCATCATGTAGACATCATCATCATTGTCATCTGCTTCTTCTTACTCTTGCTGATCTTCTTCACAAGAAGAATGGGGCATGAAACATTTGTCACACTAATCAATGACATCTGTTTCATCCCACAACAAGATAACTCCCAGTAGCCAAAGGGTCAAGCACCATTCTATTTTCCCTTCCTTGGGGCTGCCTATTTCCAAATCCAATAGGTCCTTTTCCTCTGTCATTAGATCTTTGGTTATTTGTAAACCTGTCTTGGCTTTGTTGCTTGTGTTGACCTTGTGAGCTCTGCCCAATTCTCGTTCTCATCCCGGCTAGTTTGTACATGAAATTTATTTGACCCCTTCGCTAAAGTTTAAACAACCTCCTCTAAATCAGGTAGCTTTGCTTGTTTGAGGATTTTCTGGGTTAATCAATTTTACACCCTACCTTTTTGGAGGCTTTCTAATTGCCTTGATGTTGTTCCTATTTCCAGAGCCATGGTGAAGGCCTTCCTCAAATTCGTGGGGTTCTTGTCTATTAAGTAATATGTAGCCTTTTTATCAAATGCATTAGTATATTTGATCAAACATGACTCATCACAAGGCTTTATCCTAACAAAATATCCTCAAGGTATTATTAAACCTTGTGTTAAAATCATGTAGACTTTTTTTCTTTTTTGTTTTCAAATTCTCACAAAATAAACCTACGGTCAGTTAATCAATTTTACACCCTCCCTTTTTGGAGGCTTTCTAATACCTTGATGTTGTTCTCTATTTTTAGAGCCATGGTGAAGGCCTACCTCAAATTTGTGGGGTTCTTGACTCTTAAGTAATATGTAACCTTTTTATCAAATGCATTAGTATATTTGATCAAACATGACTCATCACAAGGCTTTATCCTAATAAATATCTCCTCAAGGTATTATTAAACCTTGTGTTAAAATCATGTACTGACTCATTAGGATTCTTTTTGATGTTTTCAAATTCTGTCAAAAGAAACCTATGGTCAGTTCTATCACCATATTGCAATCTAAATGCATTACTCATCTTAGTCCAAGAATTAATAGAGTTATCTAGCAATGCTTTATACTAGTCCTTGGCATCCTCTTCCAAGGTATGGATAAAAACTTGATATATACATCTTCATGTTCAATCTCAAAGTCTTCCATCATATTGATAAAAATATTTAGATGCTGATCACCAGTAATAGCATTGTTCCCTTAGAACTTTGGTAGTTTGTTCCTTACATCTTGAGGCACTGCATTTGGATAACCAGCCATTCCCACAAAATTTATAGGTCCAAAAGTGTTTACAACAAATGGAGGTCTGGGTGGGGGCTGGGCCATACTATTTTGAGGAGGTGACCCTGGAGGGGTGACAAATTGATAAGGGTTGAGGTCCTTAGAACACAAGAGTATAATTTTCAAAATGGATACCCCCTAAAGGCTTTGTCCCTTGGAAATCCCTATAAACCTCAGAAAATACAGGTGTATAATGTGAAGCAAAATTTTCAAAATCAAATGAAGGCCCTTCTCCTGTTGGAGAATTCAATTCCACAAAGAGGCTACTTGATTCAGAGTCACTTGAATGGCAGTCTTCAATGATAGGCCATCACTTTCATCAATGGATATCCCCCTTCTTGTCTTCTATTCTCCCACAACTCTCCAGGATTTTCTTCCTTCTGATTTTGACTTTTCCTAGCTCTGGAAACAATGTCCTAGTAGGATCCCTAGCAAAGAAAGATCTTCTTCCTTCTAGCTTTTCCAATATTAGTAAAAATCTGAATTTGATAGAGTTTTAAGACACTGGTACTCATTAAAAAATCAGATCAACAGGAGTCACCACTAAGGATTTCCACCTAGTTGTGCAAATGCACTAAATATGATCTGTCAAATGTTTGTCAATGCTAGAAACTAGAAATGGAAATATTCTAACCTTTCTTTACCCATATTTATCAAATGAAAGCTAGTGTAAAAAGTGTAAAGACCGAAAAGTTACACATAAAGCACCGTGGTCTCAATAAACTATAATCCTTGATGGACTTGAAGCATGTTGGTACCCAAATTTAATCTCCTTCAAAGACCGAGCAACATCATGGATTTGACAGGACACTCAAAGGCAGATAGATAATCATGTATGTCATTTTGTAGCCGGGGAAGCAATCTATCTAACTTGTTAGCACTCAGGTTTTGAAAGGGGTGGGTAGCACCTTAAAAGGATGTGATATGATCCTAACTATTTTAGGTTGTGCCTTTCAACCAAGGTAAGAGAACCTATTTTGTAACCTCTATTATTGAAGAATGCTGGTAAATCCTTCTTTTGCATAAATTTTATAGAGAAGACCTTGGGAAAATATGATCAACACACCAAATCTGACTCTCACGAGTTGTACCCAAAATCATCTCAACAAGGAAAAGGTTACTAAAGACATTTGGGACCCCGATTACTTTTGCATGTTTTAGTAATCAAGATTATGCATTTGATGCACACAGGACAAACATGGGTAGTACCTTGAATGAGATCCTTGAGGAATCTTACAAAATGGAAGGTTAAACAATAGAATGCCACAAAATAGCTAAAATGTTTCTTTAATTAAAATATGTGCTTCAATGGGCCCAAATTAGCACTTTTTCACACTCTTTGAGATTCTATCACAAAGGCTCGAGTTAGAAAATCCAACAAAGCATCAAGATCTCGAGTCAAATAACACCTAAGGTACATCAAGAGGCTTACATACAATCTCTCACAATAGATGAAAGAAAATTGATTTTAAATCGTTTATTCCAATCCTAGATGAAAGCTCTTCGAGAAATGAAATTTTAAATGCCACTAAACTGTCACAAGGATTGAGGCATGTGTGATTAAATCATATTTTAATACAATATTACAATAGAAATAAGAAAAACTACTTGCATACATTTAGAAATAAAACAAACACATTTTGCTCAAGACAACACAAAAAAAATTGAATTTGATTAAACCTATTAGTATGGGAAAGTTTAGAGAATATTCTCATAGCTTGTCAATGGTGTACACTTACAACCACCTTGACATGATCAAATTTAATACAAAAGAGATATACAAGCTTCTCAAATGACTTCTCAAAATGATGGGCTCTGTCAATATTTTTCTATTAGAAAATTCAGTCCCGACCCCTAACACTCCAACCATTTACATGAAAAATTTGTGCCATTTATAACATTTACAATAGAGCCCCTTTTCCCCCAAAATCTAGACCTTGAGTGCTACCAGTGCTTTTCATGATCATGATCACGATTCCCATAATCAGATCTATAAAAATTTGCCAAGTGCTCGAGGGGGTAGATCTCATCGAATATCTCCCGCATTCAACTCCTTCCTCTGGTAGATCACTCCTTCTTCAATTTCCCAATCAATTCCACCCCTAATCTGTCAAATCTAGCTCCTTGCATGCTTGGGACAATAAAAGTAGAAAATCTGATCGAGCATAATAGTTAGACCATTTTAATGGTGAAAGGCATCTTCCGTAACTCCCACCTAACTCTCCCATTAACTCTCTTTTCTTGGCATGTAGGAGATACCAAGAAATCATGAAGACTCACACTTCCATGCATGTTTCAAAAAATGGGGGAAAATCAGATTCAGACTCTCAGCTGCCATTGATCTTTACTTTGAATTTGGGCCATCCACGTGGAAGATTCAAACTTAAAAACAGACCCGGGTTTCCTTTGAATTTTTACAACTTTTGGAAAAATGGAAAAATTTCACATTTTGTTCTACATCTCCGCCCTCGAGAAATGAGCTTGACACGTGTCCTGAGGTGGGTCCCAAAGGAACCGTGGATAAATTCTACCATTTGACCCTCTTTTTGGAAAAATGAAAATTTTCCAAGTTTTCCTGAGCTCGCCCTTCCACTTCAAGTTTCCAATGTGGGTCCCAGCGGAACCACGCTTCCTTTTTACTTGTATCTTTTTTCCTACAAAGGAAAATTTTCCAAATTTCCTTCAAGGCCCGCACCTCTGCTGTTGACTAGAGAAAGCTTTGACCTTTCTTCCATTGGGCTTGTGGACCATTTTTGATATCTTAACCCTTTTGAGCATAAGAGGAAAAAATTCTAAGTTTCCTTCGATGGTCTACTTCCCCACTCCTTTTGACTTGTCAAACTGCCATGTGTCACTATGGCGCACCTTAAGATGGTCCCCAAAAATTGAGACCTTGAATGAGCACGGGATTGCCACGTGTCCTAGCCCAGTAAAAATTTGTTTGAAGGCTCAAGCTCAGAGGAAGGCACCAAGTGTCATGCTCAGGGCCATCTCATTTGGCCGTTGAAAATTCCAAGCAAAATGTAAAGTGAGCGGAGGCCTCCAAGTGTCCTCCTGGCACTTCTTTAA